>OY755246.1:43974081-44326581 GCA_963576725.1 Azorinus chamasolen | reverse complement strand
ATATCGAGGATTTGTACCTCCAAAAATCTCGAATTCTCCTTTTCATCGAGTTGATTACAGTATGTCTACAACCATTCAATTTCAACCATGTCTTATTCTCTTTCTACTTCTACTTTTTTCTTCCTACTTTCTTCTTCTGCGTTTTTGTGTTACAATTTGTTTGTAATTTGGTATACAGGTGCTCCCATGATAGACATTGGCCATGAAATGGTCCAGATGGATATCTTTCAATTAATGGTGGTGTTATTTCCACATAGGTAATGACTTAAATGCGTGGAGGATATCTATTGGACTGTTTCGTGGCAGATGTTTTAGTGTATCTAAACGATTTCGGGTGCATCATGATATTTTTGTTTTCTTTAGATACTGTATTTGGCTGTTTGTAAATTTGCATCTTTCCCCTACATAAAGGAATATGTCTTTCAAAAGAAATATTTTACAATATTAGTTTTAGTATGGTTGTCATGCTACTACTTTTTGAAGCTGGAGACGTGGAAAAAACCTGGTCCTGACATATCTGACAATGCATCACTCTTATCTGTTATGCATTGTAATATAAGGAGTATACGAAACAAATTGGATTTTATTAGAGACCATTTCCTTGATTTTAATATACTTTGTTTTACAGAAACTCATTTAGATAACTTAATGTCAAATGAATCATTGTTTTTATCCAACTCTTTTGATGAACCATACAGGAAAGATAGAACAAACCATGGAGGTGGAATTCTTGTTTATTTGAACAAAGACTTAGTGCACTCAAGCGTTACTGATCTTGAGACATTCTGTGCTGAATCGATTTGGGTAGAGGTTATTTTAAAAAGTGAGCGTTATCTATTTGGTGTCTTTTATAGCCCAATACTGCTGATAGTGTATTTTTTAATAATTCAAATCTAAACCTCGAAGCAGCTTTTGAGAAATCAAAACATATAATTTTGCTTGGAGATCTTAATGAGGACTTCTTAAATCCATCCTTTCATAATTTAAAAGATGTAATGCTACTAAATTCATTGCATAATGTTATTAAGGTTCCAACCCGTCAAAATGCTATTCTTGATCCTATAATTACACCAATAGACACAGTAAATTCAGATGCAGGAATTCTTCAGGTACCCAGTGAAATCAGTGATCACAGTGCTACATATATAATCTTACCATTCTCTTATCATGTTCAACCTTGTTTTGAATGAACTGTGTGGCTTTATGATAGGGCAAATCTTGAATTACTAAATCAGAAATTAAGTGATAATAACTGGGATGTCTTATATAATGGATCAATTCACGAAGCTTGTAATGTTTTTAATGAAATTTGTATGTCCTTTATTAAACAGTGTATACCTTCTAAACAAGTATGTGTTCGGCCTGATGACCAACCATGGTATGATTCGGAAATAAGAAAAATGTCTAGAAAGAGAGATCGAATAAAAAACAGCAAAATCCTCTAAAAAACAAACAGATTGGCTAAAATATAAACAATTGAGAAACAAAGTTAATAATTTAAAGAAACACGCTAAGGAGAAATTTTATAATACTTTAGAAACAAACTTGGCAGAACTACCATGTAATGACAAACGGGGTTTCTGGAAAATAATAAGACATTTTGTGAAAAGTAATTCTTCTTCAGCTTGCTTTCCGCCAATTCGTGAAACTTTATCTAATGGAAATGAAATTTGGTTTACAACAAATGAAGAAAAGGCAGAATGTTTAAATAGGTATTTCACGTCAATCTCAAATGTTGATGATAGCAATGTAACTCTTCCCTTATTTCATGAAAAAACTATTAATAGACTTTCAGTATTTGACATCAGCCAAATTGAAATAGAAGAAATTATTTTAAATTTAAATGTGAACAAGGCTAGTGGACCTGACAGCATAAGTCATATAATGTTAAAAAATTGTTCTAAATCAATTTCAATTCCTTTAACTATATTATTTAATAGATCTATACAGAACGGAATTTTTCCAGATGCTTGGAAAATTGCCAATGTAACTCCAATTTTTAAAAAAGGAGACAAATCAACACCTTCAAATTAATAGGCCTGTATCTCTTTTAAGCTGTTATGGAAAAGTTTTAGAAAGAATTGTTTTTAAACATATGTACAATTTTCTCTTAGACAATAATTTGCTTTATAAATACCAGTCAGGGTTTTTACTAAATCACTCAACTACTTATCAACTTATTGATATATATCACCAGATCTGCCAAAGCTTTGAACATAATCAATATTCTTGTATGTTTTTTTGTGATATTTCAAAGGCCTTTGACAGAGTATGGCATAAGGGTTTACTTTTTAAACTAAATGAAAATGGTATAAATCTTAATTTAATGAATTGGATTTCAAGTTACTTAAATAATAGACATCAAACAGTTACAATACAGGCTGTTGAATCTAAATTGATGCCAGTTAATGCCGGTGTCCCTCAAGGTTCAGTTTTAGGGCCATTACTTTTTCACATCTATGTCAATGATATAACTGATTCATTACTCTCTTTGTCCAAGAGACGAGAAAACCAAAAAACTGCTTTTTATGTACAAGGTCTCACACGACACTGTCCCTCAGTATATAAGTGATATAATTCCTCCACTAGTTGGTGAAATGTCGCATTATCCTTTAAGAAACCGTGATAATTATGAAATGATGCCAGTTAGAACTTCAATTTTTTCAGAAATCTTGTATTCCTTCTTCTGCAGTGCTTTGGAACTCTCTGGGCTCTGATCTAAGACAGGTCCCTTCAATTTTATCTTTTAAAAGTAATATAGTATCTCGATCAAAGCCAGAGAGAGTTCCGGGGCACTACCTGGTCGGAAACAGACATTTATCAGTACTGCATGCAAGATTAAGGAACAAGTGTAGTAATTTGAACGAACACCTTTTTCAAAATCATTTAAAACAAGACAGGTACTGTTCTTGTGAAAATGTAATTGAAAACGTTGATCATTACTTTTTTAAAGGTCCCAATTATATAAATGTACGACATACCCTACTTCAGACCACAAGACCGTGTCATCCGATTAATTGCAGCGTTCTCCTTTATGGAAGTGAGAACCTAACGTTTGAACAAAACTGCTTGATTTTTGGGGCTGTTCAAACTTTTATAAAAGAAACCAAACGTTTTAACACTTGATCGTATTTCCCCTCTTTTTGGTTTGTTTCTGTAGTAGAGCTTAATATATATGTAGTTTGTCCTAGTGTGTCTATGTCAAGAGTTATTGTTGTCTAACTCATATGCTGAATGGGGTTCAAGATGGTTAGAGTATTTCAAACACTACAATTTTTATTTGTGCACTACATGCTGTGATATCACTGCTCATTAGTATCGTCTCGAATAGACGATTCTGATGTGTAGTGGCACCATAGGTAGTGGTGCTGAAATCAGCGAGAAAAAGTTAGATTTGTTCGATTTACTCCCTCTTATCTCAACCCTGGTGCAGTATAAAACCTTATTGAACGAGGCCAGGGTCTAAGAGGGGCATATCTGAAACGTTATTATCCCAAAATGTATGAGGTTGCCCATCTTAGATACTCCACTAGTTGCTCATCTATGTATGTGTATGTTAAATACAGTTGAGCCTTTGTTCAGCGGCCACTAAAAAAAGAACCATTGAACCATATCTATATGAAAAAATGACGCGGGTGAAAGTAAGGTATAAAACCCCTCTAGGAGCTGTCTGCATTACTTTCACTCTACATCAATCATTAATCTGTAACCACTAACCAAGAATTTAGTTCAGACATTGTTTTGAGAGGCCGTTTTACAATATGTTTGCTGTATATACGAGAATAGGTTCCACTACTCTATTTGAAAGAGATGCACTGATGGATAATTTAGCACTGTATTTTCATTTATATCTTGATTCTTAACAAGAGTGTGTGGAGATACCTGAAAACAGCAACCTCTACCTGTCTCTCTCTACCTCTCTCTCTCTTTCTGTCTCTTTTTCTCTCCTCTCTCTCTTTCTGTCTCTCCTTAACAGTATTTATATTATTTGTGAAACTGTAGGGGAAGGGCCGACTCTAAGTTGGTACAACTTGTGTCCCAATCCCTTTTCCTGTAAAAATTTGGAAATAAAATATGTTTAAACTAAAACTACTACTACTACTACTACTACTACTACTACTGCTGCTACTACAACAACAACAACACCAACTACTACTACTACTACTACTACTACTACTACTACTACCACTTCTATTACTACTACTACTACTACTACTACTACTACTATTATAATTATTACTACTACTGTTGATACTACAACCACTTCTATTACTACTACTACTACTACTACTACTACTACTACTACTTCTACTACTATTACTACTACTACTACTACTACTACTACTACTACTATTACTACTACTACTACTACTACTACTACTACTACTACTACTACGACTACTACTACTACTACTACTACTACTACTACTACTATTACTACTACTACTACTACTATTATTACTACTACTACTACTACTACTACTACTACTACTACTACTACTACTACTACTACTACTACTACTACCACTTCTATTACTACTACTACTACTACTACTACTACTACTACTACTACTACTACTACTACTACTACTACTACTACTACTATTACTACTACTACTACTACTACTACTACTACTACTACTACTACTATTACTACTACTACTACTACTACTACTACTACTACTACTACTACTACTATTACTACTACTACTACCACTTCTATTACTACTACTACTACTACTTCTGCTACTACTACTACGTCTACTACTATTACTATTGATACTACTACTACTACTGCCACTATTATTACTTCTACTACTACTACTACTGCTGCTACTACTTCTATTGTTACTACTACTACTACCACTACCATTACTACTACTACTGGTACTACTACTACTACTACTACTACTACTACTACTACTACTACTACCACTACTTTTACTACTACTACTATTACTACTATTGATACTACTACTACAACTTCCACTACTATTACTACTACTACTGCTACTACTACTATTGCTACTACTACTACTACTAATAATAATGATTATAGTACTAATACTAATTCTACTACCAGTATACCACCACTACCCTAACGTTCATTTCCTACTACCTTCTGTATTACAGCAGCTAATCATTTTTAACTGCCAGAATAAATATATTCTGAAAATGGGTGATTGTTCGAAAGCAAAAGAGGAAATGCAAAAAGACTCGGTGTTATTGAATATGTTCATGAGTAGTAATTAAAAGTGCAACACTACTTACGGCCCCTAGCACCGGCTCAAGCAGTATTCAATTTTCAGAACTAATAATAACAATAACTAAAACTTATGATCCCGAAGGACCAGAAAATATAACAACACTGAGAATGAAGTACGGGGCGACTTCACAAGCACCTAGTACCTGCTGTTGTGAAGTACATATATTCTGAAAATGGGTGATCCTTCGAAAGCAAAAGAAGAAATGCAAAAAGAGAAAATTGCAGACTCGGTTTTATTTAATCTGTTAATGAGTTGTAATTAAAAGTGCAACACTACTCACTCTCTGTCCGGTTTGGCGACCGCGTAAATATACTCTGCCTTAGTGATTACACCGTCGTCACTCACGTCAAGGTCGTCGAACATCGACTGCAAATAAATTTTTCATTTCCTTTGAATATAAAATGTACATCGCAGTGCACATTTTTGCTGCACCAGCTAAAGATTATCTAAAGACGACGTCACTTTAATCCCACCAAAACGTTAATTAACCATTTCCCTACTGAATATAGTGCATTGGTTATTTTATTAATCATCATCATCATCATAATCATCATCATCACCATCATCATCATCATCGTCATTATCATCACCATCACCATCATTGTAGTCCTCAGATCCTCAGAACATTCGAATAATCGAATTTTTATTGTATTAGCTGTTTTTAATTGCATAATTATGTACACAGGGATTGTTGATATTGGTAGAAACTGTAGAGTCAGATCTTTTATAATTTCATAAGTAAACTGAGCAAACCCTGGTTAGACGGCTCCTGCAGGAGCCGTCTGGGTCCATGCTTATAAAACGTTTAGTTGAGTCTGAGTTCGTTCTCAAGTTTTTGATTGCTTGCAATCAAAAGCTTGAGAACTCAAATCTGACCAATCAAAAGCTTGAGAACGAAACTCAGACTCAACTAAAAGCTTTATAAGCATAGACCCTGATCTGGATATACTCTGTTCACACAGGTTTCTAACGGGAAAAGGGTTATACACATTATACACAAACAACATTATACATGTAACACTTACATCAAATTGCTCTTCACTAAAAGTTCCCTTGCCTGTCGCAAACTTTTTGAGTTCGCACTTAGTGAGTCCATCGTTGGACCCTGGAATTTTCTCCCATTCTTCTATTGCTCTAGCTCTGTCCATAGCTCTGTCGATAGCTTGGTAGTAAGGACTGTAACAAAATGAATATTTTATTAAATAAAATGACTTGTGTGCAAGAGTTTTGAATTCAAGGCCCACTTTGGATCTTGATCTGACGGCAAGTAACCCGGCGCCTCAATAACAATAGTGTAATGTTTACACAGTGCAACTTGTTACTGCATAAATACGCATTTCAACGCCTTTATGCCTGACGGCCACTACAACGCTGAAGCCTTGCAGAATAAAATGTACTCTATTCGGGAACCATTCGGGATCAGCTTTGTATTCGGGGTCATTCGGCATGTATTCCGCAATTATTCGGGAAGTGGCTTACGAATTGTTGCGGAACAGACGCCGAAACCTTGAGAATTACCTCCCGAATGCTTCCCGAATGTTTTCCGATCATGCGGAAAAGGTTGCGGAACCGTTGCAGAACATGCCGAAGGGATGCCGAATCTTTGCAGAAATAAAACCGAAGTGTTGCCGAATTGAGAGTCTGGGTATATAACGATGTCGCATTTGTGTGTTTTGGAGTGAAAAAGATGTCTCGTTGGAATCGAAAAGATGCCCCCCCCCCCCCTATATCTAGACCAGATTCATTCGGATGGAGCGAGGTTACCTCCGGCTCCTAACACCTAATGGGTAGTGAGTCGGAGTACATGGCACCATTATCATGTAATAAATACTGACAGTTCCTTTTCGTCTGGATGAACCGTCTTATGCTTGCTTTATATTAATACCCATTTTTAAACTGTATGTATTATCTTATCCTCCTCTTCATGCATGATGTCGTAATATTTCAATATATGTGACTGGGGATGGCTTATAAACCTTTCATACTTAATTGAGAAAGATTCATTTTCTATGTCAGTTCTTAATGACTACTACTCATGTATGTCTTATTTCCATTTCTTAATTTGCATCTAAAGATAGTTCTTAGGCTTCTATAGTACAAATATACACATACACATACATACACACATCCACTTACACATACCCACACTATATGCGCACAGCCTTATACTACAAAAAAGTAAGTGTGCACATGAGAACTATTGTAAATAAATATTGACATACATATATCTATTATAGCTATAGATGTGTTGCAAAATAACAAACTCTATGGATCCCGTTTAGGTCGGTCAAACACGAACCCCTTTTTCAGAATCTCCACTGTTTGCAAAAGACAAGTGAACTCTTTGCAATTATATTACTTGTAAAGGATACAGACACATCTATATATTAATACAAACTCTGTAGACCCTGTTTTGGATGGGGCTCAAATACACTCTTAGCAAGTACTTGGGAAGAGCACACACATACACACACGTACGCACACGCATACACACACGTACGCACACATATATACACACACGTACGCACACACATACATCTACATATAAATGCATCCCTCTCATGTGTTTTAATTCGTTTTCGTAAAGAAAACAATTACGAGTATGAGGGATTGATTATATACATGCTATTTTAAGCTAATTATAATAGGTAGCAATACTGAAATGTGTTATATTTTATAGCTATATCTGTTCTTTATACATGCATTTTATCCATAGGTAGTTAGTAATGGAATGTATTTTGTTAAGAAGCTACTGTTTAAGTCGGTAAATAACTTCTAGCTCATGTTAAATAAGATGTTTTCTAACATCCGGCTATAAGTAAAGTTCCTTGTATATTGTAAATTATATCTCAAAATCCTTTCGGCAATCTGACGACCGTTCTTTTTCTGATATACATGTATGTATATAAGTTTTGCCGACATCAGCGTCTTCTGAGACTATTCAGGCCCCAGTTTCACGAACATTCTTAGTAATAACTTAGCTAAGCCTGTTACTTAAAAATTATACCAGAGCATAAAGTTTCATAAATTAGTGTTTATTTTGTAAAAACAAATTGTAAGACGTTTGCTTAATTGTCATTTTAAGAATACATATTGTATTTAATTATAACTGAGGGTGATCTAAATCAAAACAATATTTAAGAATTTGTAACAGGCTTAAGAATTTTACCAAATTCATTTTGTGTTTAATTAGATATTTCATGCACAAACTGTTATTTTCAGTTTAAGAAATATAACAGAATGTCTGTAAGGATTCTGCTTTAGATGAAATGATTTCACTTATCTTCTCTATATGTAAGTGTAATACCCCTAATAAATCTTTCCGTGTTCTTCGGGAAGCATTCGGGAAGCCTTCGGGAAGCATTCCGCATCGATTCGGCTTCATTCTGGAACCGCTCGGGTGGATAGGTATGGAACGCCATTCTGCCATGCTTATTGCTAAATACAAAATGCGAAATGCTTTTTGCCAATTGTGTAATATTCCAAATGATGGATGTAAATGATAAATGCGAAGTGCGAAATGCTTATTGCTAAATGCATGGTTGCACTACTGGCATTGGACATCGCCATTTTTAAAGTGGCTGTACATTTGCTAAATGCATGTTTAGTTACATTAAAGCTTATTGTTTATTGCACTACTAAGTTAAAACTGCCGCTGTTCAATGCTAGTAGTGCAAACATGCATTTAGCAATGAGTATTTTGCATTTCGCATTTGTCATTTACATCTATATCATTTGGAACATTCCGGTTCTTTCCCTAGCAATTTATACTACTGGCAAAAAGCATTTCGCATTTTGCATTTAGCATTTAACATTTAGCAAATAGCATGGCAGAATGGCGTTCCATAGATAGGGTGGATTGGAGATCCCGAAGCCTTGCAGAATGACCCCGAATCTACCCCGAAGCCACAGCGAATGGTTCCCGAACGTCCCGAAGGGTTCCAGAAGGTCCCGAAGCCTTCCCGAATAAAAGATTCAGCGTCTAAATTATAAAACTTTTAAATTTGGATGCCGAATCTTTTTCGATCCCGATCAATCCCCGAACCACACAGAAGGGTTCCCGAAGCGTTTAGGAATGATGCGGAAGGGTTCCAGAACATCCCGAAGGCATGCCGAATCATCCAGAATCTGCGATATCCACATTCGGGAACCCTTCGGCAACCTTGTGGACGCCTGGTCTTGCAAACAGAGTAGGCCCCTATCAAACGGTTACAGTAAGAGTTATCTAATCTGGGTCGCTTAAATTTGATTTGATTCTCCTGTTTCTGTTGTAGTTAAAGTTTCTTTGTTCACATGCAATTATAAAAAACATCAGCTGCATGATATGGTTACTGTAAAGTCTCTCTAATACCCCTAAAGCGAAATATAATTCTGGATTTTTAAAACAGGTGATGACTTAAACAGGGCAAAAGCACTACAGAAAGCTCCTCTTGGAGCTGATTTTGTAGTGCATTTGCCCTGTATTAAGCCTGTATTAAGCTACCGCATGCTTTTACAAATTCCTATGTTATAATAAATATTGTGATTGCATTAGCAAGCGTTTACTGTGCAGTTGAATTTATCGATATCTCGAACTTCAAGGGACCATGCAAATTAATTCGAGATAACAGAAATTCGAATTTTCTCATCTGGACAGCAGGAGCTTTCCGCATTTCTTTAGACCTGCATTAAGCTGTCACACATGTTTCTGGATATGCGTAGTTATACATTTTATAGCAATTACGTATTGTTAGTTTTGGAAAGACTGAACTTTTAGTTCCAATTATCCTGAAGTTCGTGTTATCCGAGTTCGAGATATCGATGTTTTACTGTATGAATAATCATGAGATAAAGGTTGAAGAATGTACAGTAGAACCCCTCTAATGCGACCACTTAATGAATAAACATGGGTGTCTTTAAAAGGCGGTGGTTGCTTAATGCAGGACAAAAGTAATGCAGAAAGCTCCTCTAGGAGCTTTCTGCATTACTTTTGCCCTGTATTAAGCTACCACCTGCCTCTAGCACACAGAACTATACCTCTTTTAGGTGGTCGCATTAGCGGGGTAGTTACAAGTTGTTGTTTTGCGTTAAGCTGTTTATTTCCAATTCACCCATGTATGACAGAGTCTAGATGTATGTAAGAGATATAGGAAACCTCTATTAAATCTACAAATAATTACTTTGACATGCATGGTAACACTATCCAGGTTAGGTGTGCCTGGTGAAATTGAGATAACCCTTTCCCTTATATAACCACCTTTTCGCACATCTGCAAACAGAGTAGACCCAGGTCAGATGGTGCCTAAAGGAGCCGTCTGATCAGGGTCTGCTCTGTTTACTAATGAAATTCGATAGATCTGTTTCTTTAGTTTCTAAAATAGCTACAATGTTCCACCTTCCATGTTCATTATAATTAATTTGTCTATAAATATTCATTAGATATGGACATTTTGAATAAATGCAGAACATGGAAGGGCTAATGATGATTGTTACACAGATAAACAATATCTGGTGACAGGATCATCGAAGCGAAAGGACACACGCACAAACGCAAATACCACACGAAACGCCTAACAGCTACAACGACCGCAAAGAGAGAGGTCACGATTCGGCTATTTGGGCTGTATCAGATCATTATCAACTATCATGGCACCGGATGAGACGCCGAGTTACTCGGCGTTTCATCTGGATCCAAGTTGTTTGCAATTTTCAGTCAAGACACTGTTTGCAAACAAATATACCAGTCAAGACTTATTGTGCGCTAAACATGATTAATACATTCCTTATTTTCTGATGGATCTATTTTTATTGGCGTATTCATATTCCGGCGAACAGCATACTAAAATTGCTCACACATATCCTTCCACCAGATACATCCAAGGGATGATCGGCTTGCCGGAATCATACGAGGGTTTCCGATTGTGTATTCACGAGCTCGCGAACCGTCCTATAATGTATACCTTGGTGGGGCACATTCCAGAGCTATTAATCGTTTTTCGAACTTTAAAGAAACCAATCCGATATATATTGTGGGTCAGCGCAGGTGCATTTTTATAGTTATATTGGGAATCAATTTGGATCTACATGAGAATACACTGTTGTGTCATTAGAATCTTCACTGTTTGGACTATCGGGTGTATTTAAAAATAAATGAATGAAACGTCACACTTGAAGCAGATGACACTTAAGTTAATCAACAAGCTACATCGTTTATTTACTAATTAGGACGCGGGTGAGAGCGCGAATCATTTCAGAACCAGATTAGACGCTGATTCCTTCCGTCTTCTCATCTGGATCTAAACTTATTGCAAAAGGTGTTCACTGTTCACGACTATTTTCGCCCTAAAACAATGTTTGTGAACCATCTCTTCAGTGTTGTGAACACTAAAAGCCCCGAGCAATGTCCCGTTCCATTGATATGTTATGAGGAATGTTACGATTATCTGTATACAGTAGATCCTCTCTTAACCCTTTGCTTGCTATTCACGTCAATATACCTACCTGTAAATAGTGAGGACCCAGATGAGACAGCTCCTGCAGGAGCTGTCTCATCAGGGTCTGCACTATTTACAAGTTGATTGTGCAACCAGTGCACTCCACAGCAGTGTTTGCATAGCGAAATACTTGTACTCAGTGAAGATATATGTAATTATACAACAGGGCATGGGTAAAGAAGGAGAAATGTATTTTAAAATTCAGCAAGCGAAGGGTTAAGCGGTCATCCAATGAGGTCTCACCATGGGTCTGTAAGGCAGGTGGTAGCTTAATGCAGGTCAAAAGTAAAGCAGAAAGCTCCCATAGGAGTCTTTACGACAAGTGAAAGTGCAGTGCAGGGTGATAGTCATGCAAAAAGCTCGAACGGGAACTTTCTGTGTGACTTTCATCCTGCATTTAAGCGGTCACACTTAACCTCCTTTTTATATATAAAAATGCGGCACTTCACATAGTATTTTCATTTCCCGCCAAGAGGAAAGCTGTCATCAGGGCCCGGGCGTTACCTGTAGCCCGTTTTAACACTTTCCATCATATAAATGCCTTATCACGCCTTTGCAAACAGAGTAAACCCAGATCAGGCAATTCTGACTAGGATCTGCTCTGTTTGCTTATGAAATAATATAGCTTTGATTCTTTAGTCTCTGTCACATTTAAACATTCTTTTGTTAATAATGTTGTCAAATTGCGTTGATTTATATTCATGCAGTTTATTTCTTACCTATAGGAGCTTTCTGCATTACTTTTGACCTGCATTAAGTTACCACATGCTTTACAGACTCTATTTTGATGACATCTTCAGACATGTTCTACCGTATCTACTTATTGGCGCGGTTTTATTTCGGCGTATAAATATTAAATATTCGTGCATATCCTTTCACAAGATACATCCGAGATCTCCGTTTGACCTTGTCGGAATTTGACGAGTGTTTGTCATACAGATTCCCTATATGATAGACGAGATTTATCTCAGTTTCAATTCAGTGCATCGTTTTGTCGTCTACTGTTTATTTCCGTAATGGTGTAGGGTAAAATGATGTAGGGTATACAGCTATGAAGAAATTTAGGGTAGGGCCAAATGGTGTAGGATACAAATGTAGGCGTAGGCGTATGCGCGTGGCAATGAAGTCAATTAGTGTAAGGTGAAATGGTGTAGGATACAACTGTGGACGTAGGCGTTGGCCTGTGGCAATGAAGTCAATTTGTGTAGGGTAAAATGGTGTAGGATACAAACGTAAGAGTAGGCGTAGGTATGTATCGCATTGATGTCGGGTGAATTATGAGTGCCAGTTACACCAAAACCTGTCAATAGCGACCACCTAATGGACACACTGAAACCCCAATAACCCCTTCCATGTTTAAAATTCATGTAAGAAATAATGACTTCATGAATATTTATTAGTTTACGTTTTATAATGGGATATGAACACACGATCTTTTTGTATTAGGGACCTTGATCAGGGTCTTCTCTGTTTGTAAAGGCGTGCAAATGCGTTTTCACTATGTTTCTTTTGAAAACTGGCCATCCCTGGGGCGGGGACAAATTTGACACCAGGGGCATAATTCATATAATTTTTTAGAGAACCTATAGGTGATGCATTGTGCCAAAGATGAAAGCAGAGAACCCTGTAGATTAAGAGGAGAATATTTTTAAAGGTTCAAATTGTTGACGACAGACGACGCACAATACACAACGCTGACATCAGGCGGCGATCACAAAAGCTAACCCTGAGCGTACCGTTCATCCTGTATTTATATATATATTAGAGAGAGAAAGAGAGAGAGAGAGAGAGAGAGACAGAGACAGAGAGACAGAGAGAGAGAGAGAGAGACAGAGAGACAGAGAGACAGAGAGGACAGAGAGACAGAGAGACAGACAGAGAGACAGAGACAGAGACAGAGAGACAGAGAGACAGAGACAGAGACAGACACAGAGAGACAGAGAGAGACAGGCAGAGACAGACAGAGACAGACAGACAGACAGATAGATAGATAGATAGATAGACAGACAGACAGACAGACAGACAGACAGACAGACAGACAGACAGACAGAGACAGACAGACAGACAGACAGACAGAGACGGAGAGAGAGGAGGAGGAGGAGAGAGAGAGAGAGAGAGAGAGAGAACCTATTCCCTCATAGGCTATTTTAGAACCAACCTCTTGGAATAAATCTACCGAAAGTGTGTATTTACTTGAGAAAAGAATTTTTAGAATTGTTTAGTTTAATAAATAGAGCATTCGCTCATATGGAGCAAATGCTGTATTTGTCACAATGGTTTAAAAAGGTGACTTTTACAGGGGCGCCAAAAGGCGTCAGTATGCGGCAATGGGTTAACTTAAAGTGTACCAGATGCAATTTTAAGTATACGTTATTGTCTCACAGCGGAGTGACGGTTAAAACATTTACACTCTCAAAAAGATATGTTTAAGCACAGTACGTGTACCCTACAATTAATGCATATTTATCCACAGACATTTTCCTTCACAATCTACGTGATAAAACTTTTAACCCTTCACCTGATGTAGACAGACTTTGACGCATGCAAACCGAGTAGATCTTGTAGATGCCATCTGATACAGGTATACCCTGTTTGCTTATGGAAAATATAGATCTGATTTTGGCAATGACCAAAAAACTTATGTTCACATAAGCCATCATAAAAACCATCTAATCAATAATCATGATGTCATTATTTGTTACCTGAATAATCATCATGTAAATACTTAAACTACGCAACAGATACTGCATCATGACACACAGACCCGCACACACGTTTCAAAGTTTAACATAAGCAAACTGTAATTGAGAAGCATAGGTTAGACTTTTACTTACTGTTTTATGCGGCGAGAAAACCTGTTTCACTGATCACGACAGTCCGTTGCGATCTGAGTCTGTGCCTATCGGCCGTGATGCAATTTTCAACTTTCTACGGATGGCTTACCGCTCAGTTGTCTACGCAGTTCGTATCCCAAACCACCTGAGTTAACCGTCACCCGCTGTAAAAAAAAATGGATCAGTATGCTTCCGATTCCGTCGAACTTTTGAGCAGCTTGGGTCCTGATGAGACGCCGAGTTGCTCATCTGGATCCAATCTGTTTGCAAATGAGAGACAGATCGCTGTTAGCGGACTAAAGATTTAGTACAGTTAAGCTCTATATAACTGTCACCAAAATGAAGACTATGGCGTGGGAATTAATAGAGTTGATAGCTTAATATGGGCGCACGTTGCACAGAGAGATCCAGACGGTGTGTTCTGTATTTTTTTCGTTCTGCATTGAGCATTTTTAAAAGCACACTTGTTCAAATAATTTCATTAAGAGGTCACTACAGAAAGTTTCTACTGTATAAATGTATTACATAATATATTTTACTTCGGTATTCCGTGCGTATATGTCCCATTTGAATATTTAGCAGGTACATGTAAATGGGTTTAAAGGTGGAAATGTGCGTAAAAGATAAATTAAGTTATCTTAAACCCATGTGTCAACACACTGTAAAACACGTCGCTTAATCTTTAAAACTATAGTTTGACACTTTCCTTCATATAAGCGTGTTTTCACGCATTTGCAAACAGTGTAAACCCAGATCTGACGGATCCTATAGCAGCCGTCTGATCAGGGTTTGTTCTGTTTGCTAAAGGAATTTGAAAGACCCGTTTCTTTACTTTCTAAAATGGCTATTTTTCCACCTTCCATATTTCTTTATAACTACAGTAGAACCCCTCTAAAGCGACCAATTAAAGAATACGAATAGCTGTCCTTTATAAGCAGGTGGTTACTTAATGCAGGACAAAAGTGATGCAGAAAGCTCCTCTGGGAGCTTTCTGCATTACTTTTGTTCAGCATTAAGCCACCACCTGCATCTAGCACCCAGAATTGTACCTCTTTTAGGTGGTCGCATTAGTGGGGTTTTACTGTATTTTGTTCACGAATGTTCAGTAGGTATCGGCATTTGGAATAAACATAGAAACGTTAAAGTAATTTTGTGTTGAACATATGGTTTAACCCATTACCTCATAGGCTATTTTTAGATACAACCTCTTTGAATAAATCTACCGAAAAGGAGTATTAACTAGAGAAAATATCTTTTTTTTAGAAGTTTGTAGTTTGAAACCATTGTGATAAATAGAGCATTTGCTCCTATAGGAGCAAATGCTTTATTTATCACAATGGTTTCACAAAGTGACTTTTACAGGGTCGTCAAAAGTCGTCAATATGAGGGAATGGGTTAAACTCAAAAACTATAGTTTAAAGTATGGGTTAACTCTTAAAAGCATTATTTTAAATTATTAAACGTTAATTATATAACTAATCGTTAGCCTGTTAACATACAACTTATGCATGTTAAGCATGAAATTTAACAGAAATCCCCTTAAAGCCACAGTTTCCCGCTTTAACCCATTCCCTTATATTGACTACTTTTGACGACTCTGTAAAAGTCACTTTGTGAAACCATTGTGATAAATAGTCTTTATCACAATGGTTTCAAAACTACACACTTCTAAAAATTTCCTTTTCTCTAGCTAATGCCCCTTTTCGGTAGATTCATTCAAAGTGGTTGATCTAAAAATAGCCTATGAGGGAATGGGTTAAATCACAGTTATAAGACACAGGTCTGTTATTAATATAATTAAGAGGTCTGAATTATGTAGTTAAACCCATGGTTTAACACTTTCCTTCATATAAAGGCATTTTCACGTATTTGCAAACAGTGTATACCTGGATCAGACGACTCCTGCTGGAGCCGTCTGATCTTGTTCTGCTCTGTCTGCTAATTGAATTTGATAGATAGGTTTCTTTACTTTCTAAAATGGCTACACTGTTCCACCGTCCATATTTCATTATAACTATGGTGTCCATGAATATTCAGTAGATATTGAAATTTGGAATAAACACAGAACAGGGAAAGGGTTAAGGACTTTATTGCGCAGATGGCCTTCCATAACATACGGTCCGTCATACACCTTGAATTTTGAGTATATCTCGCTTTAGAGACCCACGTTATTTGCTGAGTTTATCACAAAATAACCCTCAGAGGGAACTCTACACTACCACTGGGTTTTATCAACAAAAATATTCGATTTTTATGGGCAAATAAATAAATTACTCAAACATTTACAGCGTCCTATAAATCAAGGAGTGGCGGTATATAAAGTTAAGTGATTTTAACTATTCGCGTAAGACAGAATGATTTGAGAAATATTAGCTCTTTCACTCAAATTTTGTCGTCTGCAAACATTGTCGTCCGCTAAAATTTTCATTTTTTCTTTTCATTTTTTGTTTTCAAAAAGAACAGTCACAGTAACAAACAGTCGGGGCTTTGATGAGACACCGAGTTACTCGGCCTCTTATCTGGATCCAAACTGTTTACAGAGGTAATCACAGCTGCGGCATTGGCAACGAACGAGTTAATTAGATTGCAGCTGAACTTCGATATCTCGAACTCGGATAAGTCGAACTTCGGGATTACTCGAATAAAAGGTTCAGTCAATCGAAAACTTACAATCACAGAATTGCTCTAAAATGTATCGCTATAGATATCTAGAAACACATATGACAGATTAAAACAGGTCTAAAGTAATGCTGAAAGCTCCTACAGGAGTGACCTCGAGAAATTGTCCAGATTAGAAAGCGAATAACTCGAACTTCTGTTATCTCGAACTAATTTGTATAGTCCCCTGAAGTTCGAGATATGGAAATTCAGATGTACTTGTTTCTGGCATATGAATGTTTGGACATGGCAGATACTATAGAACCCGATCAATGTTATTCCTTAAGTAAATAGAACAGACCCTGATCAGATGGCTCCTATAGGAGCCATCTGATCTGGGTCTACCCTATTTGTTAAGGCGTCAAGCGGCGTGTCCATCTGGTAAAGACAGTTAACCCTTTCCCTCATATAAACGTGTTTTCATGCACTTGCAAACAGAGTAGACCCAGATCAGACGGCTCCTAGAGGAGCCGTCTGATCAGGGTCTGCTCTGTTTGCTAATAGAATTTGAAAGATATGTTTCTTTGCTTTCTAAAATGTCTACAATGCTTCACCTTTCATATTTATTTATAACTATTTTGTTAATGAATATTCAGTAGGTATTGGAATTTGGGCTAAATATAGAACAGGGAAAGGGTTAAGTGAAAAATAAAGACATTGACAAGCCCAGGGCGGTTCGTAATATCTAACAATTGAACATAAAACAACTAAACGTTACCCATATTATTTAATCAACACTCGTCCAGATCTTAACTTGGAACTCATCATGTTTTTAATGAAGAGGGACCACAGCAAACAACATAGTTTTAGGTATAAGCCACTGACATCGATATCTTCAGCAAAGAGAGCAGATTTTGAACTTTGGATTTAGCCAGATTAAGATAACACAAAGGAAATGTATTTTGTATGCCTGTCAGACTGAAATACAGTGGTGTGTATAATGTAGGATGATCAAACCCATCCATTTTTCATTTTGACGGAGCACAGCAAATACAATCTTTGCAGGTATAAGCCATTGTCATGGGTGTGTTCAACGAACAGTGCAGATCTGGGTCTACACCGTTTGCCTATGCACATTTTAAAGGACTCTGGGCACCGGCAGGTTAATTGCCACATGGAAGATCAAGATAACGCAAAATATATTGTATTTTCTTAGCCTGTCAGACTGAAATACAATAAAACCTCTCTAAACCGGAATTCTAGTTGAGAAGAATTTAGATTCTTTTAGGCAGATAGGCTGCTTAATGCATGGTGAAAGTCATGCAGAAAGCTCCTAGAGTAGCTTTCTGCGTGACTTTCAACCTGCATTAAGCTGTCACCTGTCTACAAGCTCGATATTTATACTAAATTGAACGTTCAGTTTATCGGGGTTTTATTGTACAGCGATACGAAGAAGGAGTGTCATTTTCATCTGCACACTCTCGGTATGTTACAGTAACACTAGGTTGAAGATCAGTGTCAAACGTTCGGCATACTGAATATATTGTCTTCTGAAACTGACATCTGCTTCATTTGTTAAATACGAAAAAGTATTTCATCGTTTCTCGAATTGAACAGTGTGAATTACATTTGCGTATGTATCCAAATGACACTTCCGGCGACCGGGCATCTGATTGGGATCCAGTCTGTTTGCCTTATATTTTGTAAGCCAAGGCTACGGATATCAATGTGTATTCAAATACTAAAATCGTCATTTCT
The DNA here is from genome assembly GCA_963576725.1 of Azorinus chamasolen. Lineage (NCBI taxonomy): Eukaryota > Metazoa > Mollusca > Bivalvia > Cardiida > Solecurtidae > Azorinus > Azorinus chamasolen. The sequence continues at coordinate 44,307,651 of OY755246.1, read as the reverse complement.
CCATCAAACTCTATGTTGTGACCACTCTTTAGAATCGTCTCTTCGAGACGATTCTAAAGAGAGGTCACAACATAGAGTTTGATGGAGAAATAAACCGGTTGTGCAGTAGAGCATTAGGTGACCATCAATGGGAGGTTTAATTAAGGGTCTAATTAAGGCATGTGGTAGCTTAATACAGGCTTAGAGTAATGCAAAAGCTCCTATATGAGCTTTTTGCATTACTTTTGCCCTGCATTAAGCAACTACCTGCTTTGTAAGACTCTCTATGTTCAATAAATGCATGACCGCTAAGGACAGAGTCTACTGTACTCGTTAATACGCCGAATCAGACCTAGATATAGGTAAGGGATTGTAAACATGTATACATATATTTACAGTCTATATCAAACGCATATTAAGTTATTTAGATCACCCAGTCATGCATAACACAGCTACAAAACGCGCCATCTTGATGGGGGCTGTTACCGTGCAACCGCTAATGTAACCCCTTTGCTATCAAATTCTGTCGTCTGCTGACTTTGTCGTCTGCTACCATTTTTTTTTTAAATCTTTATTTTTGTTTCAAAAACATAATCACACTAACAAACAGTTTGGATCCTGATGAGACGCCGAGTTACTCGGTGTCTCATCTGGATCCAAACTGTATGCATAAGTAATCACATATGCGACATCGGCAGCGTTCATTAGCCTGTTGATAACGACCAGTCTCGTATGAGCAAACAGCTTGGATCCAAACGAGACGCTCGTCGTCTCATCATGGTCCACTCGGCTTGGCCCTCGGTAGAATACTTCAACGAATCGGAAGTACGTATAAAATGCGTGGGATTAGAGTTTGAGAAAACATGACATGACTATTTACAGCGGCTTATGGGTTAAGTTACGTCCTTGACCTCTTTTGCACATCAACTGCGCCAGTATTGTTGACGCTTTCACTACTGTCGTCTGCTTAAGTATTGCCGTCTGTTTAACCATTTACTCCATAGAAAATATCTGTTAATGCATTTGCAAACATAGTAGACCCATACCAGGCGATTCCTGTTGGAGCCATCTGACAAGGGTCTGCATTATTTTGAGTAATATAGATCTAATCTACAGCTTCTGCCATGGCCAACATTTCTTGTGTCAATTTACCATTATAGAAATAATCTAATTAATATTCATTTTATAGTAATTCATACCATTATTTCTTTCATGAATATTGATGGAGTAAGGGGTCTAATTTGTCCTATGCTTCTGGTTCATTTAACCCATACCACTCCGCGATCCCATAAATACATGAGGCACAGGCGGGAAAACAATGTAGATCCATGTAAGAGCGCTCCTAGAGGAGTTATCTGATCTGGGTCTGTCCTGTTTGCTAGACCAATCAATAATAAAGGTTGGTCACCAGTATGTATGTTTTTTTGTAGAAACCCCTCACATCTAACACGGATGGTTCCTAAATTTTCATTTGGTAGATTTTTCTGTATATTGTGTCTGAGTTAAATGGTTTAATCTACGATCTCAAGATCTCCAACCAGTGGATAATTGACATCCATAGCTGAAGATCAAACTTAAAGTCAGAGCAACAGATAAAGGTGTGTACTTAACCCTTTTCCTGTTCTGTATTTAGGCCAAATTTCAATACCTGCTGCATATTCATTTACAAAATAGTTATAAAGAAATGTGGAAGGTAGAACATTGCAGACATTTTAGAAATGGATCTATTAAATTCTATTAGCAAACAGAGTAGACCCTGATCAGACGGCTCCTCTAGGAGCCGTCTGATCTGGGTCTACTCTGTTTGCAAATGCGTGAAAACACGTTTGTATGAGGGAAAGGGTTAAATGCTAAAAATCGCCATTTCTCCACCTAACCATATGTTATGGCCATTGTTCGAGACGATTCTAAATGTGAATGTTTATAGAAGTTTACGAATTCAGAAAAGCAGAACTTGTACAATCGAATCTATTAGCAGACAGAATAGACCCTGATCAGATGGTTCCTACATGAGCGGTTTTATCTGGGTCTACTCCGTTTGAAAATACTTTAACATATTCTATAATATTGGCGCCTTTTGATGCCTCTGTAAAAGTCACTTTTTGAAACCATTGGAGCAAATGCTCTATTTATCACAATGTTTTAAAAAATACACACTTCTAATGTTTCCTTTCCTGTAGTAAATGTTCCTTTTCAGTAGATTTATTCAAAGATGTTGGGTCTAAAAATAGCATATGAGGTGAAAGGTTAAATGCTGTTAATGGTGTAAACTTTGAAACGATACCACGTGATAAGGTGATGCGACATCTATCAAGGTCTGCACTGTTTTGCAACATTTGTTTATAAAAACACTGCAATGTACGAAAGAATAAAAGTTTGAACGAACTGAGAGGTAGCTAAACTTAACCCTTCTCTTGCTGAGTTTTAAAACACATTTTTTCTACTTTACCCATGCCCTGTTGTATAATTACATAATTATATCTTCACTGTGTACAGGTAGTTCGCTACATGCAATCACTGCTGTGGAGTGCACTGGTTGCACAATCAACTTGTAAATAGTGCAGACCCAGATGAGACAGCTCCTGCAGGAGCTGTCTCATCTGGGTCTTCACTATTTACAGGTAGGTATATTGACGTGAATAGCAAGCGAAGGGTTAAAATAGATCGGGGTTTAACCGCTTCCCTCATATAAACACCTTTCCATACCTTTGCAAACGAAGTAGATCCTGATCACATGGATCCTGTAGGAACCGTCCGACCAGGATCTACTCTATTTGCATATGGAATTTTGTAGATCTAGCTCTACAGTACCAATACCTAAATGCCATAATAAAAATTAAGCTTATAATTATTCATGACATCTAAATTTCTTAGCTGAATATTCAAAAGGTAACGCTTTAGCGGACATCACGTACAAGCTTTTTCTCTTAGCATTCCATTAACCAGTAGGGACGTAGCTAGCCATCGTATGTACGCACGTGCGTAACATCAGTCTGAAGGTGAAAACATTATTATGGCCAAAATGGAACAAAAATCGGAGGCTAGGTGGAATAGTCTTTGATAAAGGTTCTGTCTTGTCATGTAAGCGTTAACCCATTCCCTTATATTGACGCCTTCTTGGCGCCTCTGTAGAAGTCTCCTGTTGAAACTATTGTGATAAATAGAGCATCTGCTCCTACAGTAATTTGAAATTACACAGTTCTAAAGTTTCCCGGTGGAGCGTGCCCACAAAAATCGGAGGCTAGGAGGAATAGACTTTGATAAAGACTCTGTCTTGTCATGTAAGCGTTAACCCATTCCCTCATATTGACGCCTTCTTGACGCCTCTGTAAAAGTCTCCTGTTGAACCTATTGTGATAAATAGAGCATTTGCTCCTACAATAATTTGAAATTACACAGTTCTAAAGTTTCCGTGGAGCGTGCCTACCGGAAGCCTATAGTTACGGTGCGTATATTACATTTGGATTCAGCTACGCTCCTGTTTGGTTCCGAACAGTTTTCCACGTTAGCTGGGAACCCGTGATAACCAATGAAAACTGTCTTTAGTTCATTGTCTCATAAGGATCCAAAAAGGTTGTCACCTTGATTGTAGTTTTAATAGAAAAGCCAAAGCAACTCCCCTAAACGTGCGTACTCTAGAACTAAAATCGTCATTTCTCCACCAAACCCTATGTTGTGACCACTCTTTAGAATCGTCTCGAAAAGACGATTCTAAAGAGTGGTCACAGCATGAGGTTTGGTGGAGAAATAAAGAAGTTATTCTAGAAAATGTTTTAATTTGCACATCTTATCTGGATCTCTTAATGGGAAGAATAAGTATCTTTGAGATTTGCTGCTGGCTACATGTTTTGCAGGCGACATTTACTTAGCTAGCGAAGTGATGAACATGGGTTTAGGAAATACATACCCACTGTTTTCCCACCCACTTGTATCATGCACTTCACTTGTTGATAAGTACGTGTACAAAAAGTAACATAACACTATTTTCAAGGTTTATTGTAAACTTGGCTAGACAAGATTAGGACTGCTAACTAAACATATGGGGCAAAACCGTAATGGTATATGTGAACAAAACCGAGTTTGGACCCGAAGTAACTCGACGTCTGACCAGGGTCCAAACTGTTTGAGACGCTGGGAGTGAATTTGGAAAGAAATGGAAGACAATATTGGTTTCAGTTTAACTCTTTATTTCATGAATATTCATGTAGGAAATAATGACATCATGAATACTAATTAGATGATTCTTTGTAATGAAATATGTACACATAGAGTTTTGATATTGGTAGATACTGTAAAGTTAGATCTATTATAATTCCATGAGCAAACAGAGCAGACCCTGATCAGACGGATCCTATAGGAGCCGTCTGATCTGGGTCTACTCTGTTTGCAAAGGCGTAGAAATGCGTATTTATGGAGAAAAGGGTTAAGACATTTACATGTACAGTGCTACCTCTCTACAACGACACCCTTTGGGATACGAAGATTGTATGTGTTGCTCAGAGGGAGTTGTTATAGGGAGGGAAAATCAAACATAATTAGCTTGTTTGCAGATCCCCAGATAATGTGTATTTCGAGAACTAAAACCGTTATGCCTCTATCAAACCCTATGTTGTGACCACTCTTTAGAATCGTCACAAAGTGACGATTCTAAAGAGTGGTCACAACATGGGGTTTGATGGAGGCGTAAAGAAAATACGATGGAAAAAGTTGTTTCTGGAGCCTTGTTGTTTCGGAAACAGTGACATGCGTTGTTGTAAGGAGGGAATCGTTATTGAGAGGGCCGTTGTAGGGAGGGAGCACTGTATTTACAATAGTTTGGCACTGAGCCCTGCATGTGAAATAATATATTGCATGGTAATTTCATGGTCTGCATCTTTCGGTAACAAAATATTATGACCAAAAACTGCATGATTTAAACATTCACTTATAAATAGGCATTTGTCATTTTCATCATTTATCTAGACAGTACACCACCTCAAATGCGACCACCAAAACGAGGTCTAAAACTTTCGTCCTGCATTAAGCAACCACCCGTGTTTTAAGCCGTCCATGTTTAGTCATCAAGTGGTAGATTTCAAGGGGTTCTACTGCAAACAGAGGTCTGTTTGCAAACCGAATAGACCCAGATCACACGGGTCCTATAGGAGCCGTCTGATCAGGATGTTCTATGTTTGATAATGGAATCTGACAGATCTGTTTCTTTACTTTCTAAAATGGCTACAGTGTTCCACCTTCCATATTTCGTTATAACTATTTTGTCTATGAATATTCAGTAGGTATTGAAATTTTGAATAAACACAGAACATGGAAAGGGTTAAATTTCCGTAAAATAAAACCGGCTTGGTCCTGACGGAGCAGTATATTCATCTGCATCTAAACCGTTTACAAAAGCAAATTCAATATATCCACTGCGTTTAAACGCATATCCCGCTACCCAAATCGCGTTTACAAACAGTTTGGATTCAGATGAGATGCGGAGTAACTCTGTGTCTCACCAGGGTCCATGCTTATAAAACTTTTAGATGAGTCTGAGTTCGTTCACAAGTTTTTGATTGGTCAAATTTGAGCCTTTGGCTCAAATCTGACCAATCATAAGCTTGAGAACTCAAATCTGACCAATCAAAAGCTTGAGACCGAACTCAGACTCAACTAAAAAGTTTTATAAGCATGAACCCAGGATTCAAGCTGCTTGACACTTGGTCTAGTTTCTCAAAGGTCTGCCTGATCGGAGTTAGTCAAAATTGCACTATATCAAAATTTGAGCAGACATCATTTTTAAACAGCGGTATAAGGATTAATCTGTAAATTAATCTGTTAACAGTAAAGCGTCAATAAACATGCCATTAAAAAGAAATGCAATTCTGGGTCAGTATGGCAGATGATAGTTTAACCCATTCCTTCATATTGGCGCATTTTGACACATTCCCTCGTATTGATGCATTTTGACCAATACCCTCATATTGATGATTTTAAGAGCCTATGTAAAAGTCACTTTTTGAAACCATTGTGATAAATAGAGCATTTGCTCCATAGGAGCAAATGCTTTATTTATCACAATCGTTTCAAAACTACACAATTCTAAAATGTTTATTTTTGTTAGTAAATGCTGTTTTTCAGTAATTTTATTCAAAAGAGGCTGGGTCTAAAAATAGCCCATGAGGAAATGGGTTAACCAGTTCCCTGCTGAATATTCATGCCACCGTTGTGAATATTTATTAACTGAATTTTTAATGGCATATGATCGCAGGACTATTTGGTAGAGGTAGAAACTGTAGTCAGATATATTATCATTTACTGTACTAGAAGGTACAGGGCGTGTGTGAACCTGCGTGCCAGAACAAGTATAAGCTATTTGAAACTGTGTTGCTTGTGCAGTAGAAACTTTCTAACAATCTCCACTAAAGGGATAACCATGGTTAATTCTTAATAATGTAACACGAACGGAGCTCCCCGTGTTTCTTTCATCCTGTATTAATCCACCACCCGCTTTGAAGACCCAGAATACTCTAACTACCAAAAGTATTCAGACACTCAAGCTGTGTCTTGTATGTCTGAATACTCTGGGTCTCATCCATCAGCACTGTCCTTTCTGAACAATCAGGTCTGAAATTCTTCTAGATAACTATAGGATTTCGACATGGGAGTCTGTTGTCACCAGTCCACTTTAATATTTTTATACCACATTTATATAGCGCTTTTTCACACAGGATATGTGCGATCAAAAGCGCTTAAATGTTTATATTGCTCTGTGAGGGTCTAATGATGAATTAGTGGGCGTGTCTACAAAATCAATTGTTCGCTTTAATTCCCATAGAAAAATACTCGCCCAATCTTTGCAGACGTCTCATATGGATCCAAACTGCCTTTGTGGATATTCTTCACTTTTCCTATAACATGTTAACAGTAGGTATGGGACTATCATGAGGCTATTATTGTTCCCATAAATGTCGCTAGCCTTTCCAGTTGGACGAGGCTATAATAAACAAACTCGTAAATTTTATCTCCACAATTTGTACGCAATGTTAACAAATATACACTATTTGAATTCCTCAACGTGTTTGTTACGCATGCGCGCATACAGTAATACAGTCATCCACACATTTGAGAGTCTATACTAGTCTAGAAATGTGATACAATGTGCACTCATCATCTGACATCGCCAATAGTAGACATTATCACGCCCTGGGTCGAATCCGTGCTTTACCATTGCAAACAGTTTGGATTCAGATGTGACACAGTGTAATATGATTTCGATCTTGAACAAGGCTTCTTTCAACCCTTTACTCCATGATATTCATGTAAGAAGTAATGTCATCATGCATAATAGCTTTTCTATAATAAGTTTAATAACACATCAACCCTTTCTCACATATAAACACCTTTTCATGCATTTGCAAACAGAGCAGACCCAGATCAGACGGTTCCTATAGAAGCCGTCTAATCAAGGTCTGCTCTGCTTGTTTTTGATATAATATAAATCTGCAGGAGCTGTCTCATCAGGGTCTGCACTATTTACAAGTTGATTGTGCAACCAGTGCACTCCACAGCAGTGATTGCACAGCGAAATACTTGTACACAGTGACGATATATGTAATTATACAACAGGGCATGGGTAAAGATGGAGAAATGTATTTTACAATTCAGCAAGAGAAGGGTTAAATGAATATGCAACTGGGAAAGGGTTAACAGGACTATTCAACTAAGGCGGTAAGTGTAAATTCAGGGTACAAATTCATAAAGCTCCGTGCGAATACGTTATCCTAAGGAAAACTTCTGTCTAAATCTATAGACTGTATTGAGTGACTATTCATCCCATGGATATTGCAATATTGTGTTAAATTTTATATTACAGTAAGCTTTATTTTCCAATAGATTTTATGAGATTAATGAGTATTTTAGAAACTAAAGAATTGTCTCCCTAGGAACTTCACGAATTTGGGCCCTGATCTATATTAGATCTAAGTCATAAGCAAAAGAGCAGACCCTGGTCAGGCGGTTCCTATTGGAGTCGTATGATCTCGGTCTACCCTGGGTCTACCCTGTCTACCCAGTTTGCAAAGGCGTTAAAATATGTATGTATGGAGTAAAGGGTTAACCCTTTCCCTAATATAAACGTGTTTTCACGCATTTGCAAACAGAGTAGACTCGTATCAGACGGCTCCTAGACGAGCCGTCTGATCAGGGTCTGCTCTGTTTGCTGATGGAATTTGAAATATCTGTTTATTTACTTTCTAAAATGGCTAAAAGGTTCCACCTTCAATATTTCATTATAACTACTTTATTCAGGAATATTCAACAGGTATTGGAATTTGAAATAAACGCTTCATATTATCTAATAAAGCGGCCTATAAAATAATCTCAATTTTATAAATGTCAGCTTAATTTAAGTATTCAGTGGGTGCAGCAAATGTAATGTTGTCCCAATTTAATTCTGTCTCTTCATTTGCATAACCGCGTCATTTTCACTACGAACTATATACTACCCCGCATCTGCATACTGTTTCGATCACAATCGCTTCCGGAAGCCGTGGAATTCGATCTTAATTAGAATAAGAAAACGGACTGCTTATACAGACCTTAGCTTTTCAAAAAATAAAGTATCCAAATCCTAATTTAAACATCTAGCAGCAAACAAGTTTGCAGTAGATGATGGCATATTTGTCGTCTAAAGGAAATATGTATAGAAAACTCTTCGCCTACTAAACGTGACCTGGTTGGCATTTGCAAACAACTTGGATCCAGATGAGACGCCGAGTAACTCGGCGTCTCATCAGGATCCAAGCTGTTTCTCAACTGTTTTAACGAATCTAAAATAATTCTAAAAAAACTTTGAAGCGGACCAGCGTTTGAGTAGACATAATACATAGTTTCGCTTGCTATTCACGTCAATATACCTACCTGTAAATAGTGAAAACCCAGATGAGACAGCTCCTGTAGGAGCTGTCTCATCAGGGTCTGCACTATTTACAAGTTGATTGTGCAACCAGTGCACTCCACAGTAGTGAGTGCACAGCGAAATACTTGTAGACAGTGAAGATACATGTATATGTAATTATACCAAAAGGCATGGGTAAAGAAGGAGAAATGTATTTTAAAATTCAGCAAGAGAAGGATTAATAGAAATCTGTAGACCGTTTAGATATGAGTGTCGGTGACTTTTTCTAAAAAAAATTCAAAAATATTTTAAGTGTTTGAGATGTCATCTGTAACTAAACAATCAACGCCATGGGCTTCTCTTATCATACTATGTAAATTTTAGTGGGAGTGTTTTATCATTTCTGTACTTCACTGCACGCTAAGTAAGTGTCGTCTGCACACTATTGTCGTCTGCTATACATGTATTTCTTCTGTTTCCCCGAAAACGCAGCTAATGCGTCAGAATTTTGGATCTTGATCAGACGCCGAATTACTATGCGTCTCATCTGGATCCAAACCGTTTGCATAGGTAATCACAAATAAGACAAAGCCACTGTAATTGGCGCATTAAGCAAACTGTCTTCTATTTAGACCTTCGTCGGTCAGAAATGTATTACAGTAGAACATGTATTCAGCGGTCATCAGGAACAGGTTTGTAATGTAATGGGTCTATAAGGCAGGTGGCAGCTTAATGCAGGTCAAAAGTAATACAGACAACTCATATAGGGGCCTTTTAATGATTTTTGCTATGCCTTAACCCTTTCCCTCATATTGACGACTTTTGACGACTCTGTAAAAGTCACTTTGTGAAACCATTGTGATGAATAGAGCATTTGCTCCTATAGGAGCAAATGCTCTATTTATCACAATGGTTTCAAACTACAAAATTCTATAATGTTCCTTTTCTCTAGTTAATGCTACTTTTCGGTAGATTTATTAAAAAATGTTGTATCTAAAAATAGCCTATGAGATAATGGGTTAAGCAACCACATATGTTCAATGAATGATTGACCGCTTAGGACAGGTTCTACGTTCTTGGCATCGTTATTACATGAATCATCGACTTCATTGAAGACCTACAACATTTCTTTGCAATACAGGTTTGTTTTGTAAAGATTTATTAACCCTTTCCCTGTTCTGTATGTAGGCCAATTTTCAATACCTACTGAATATTCATTAATAAAGTAATTATAAAGAAATATTGAAGGTGGAACATTGTACACATTTTAGAAAGCAAAGAAGCAGATCTATCAAATTCTATTAGCAAACAGAGCAGACCCTGATCAGACGGCTCCTTTAGGAGTCATCTGATCTGGGTCTACTCTGTTTGCAAATGCGTGAAAACACGTTTATATGAGGGAAAGGGTTAAGGTTGTTTACATCCAATCTGCTGTCTGCTACAAAGGAACACCTATGTCCGAACACTTTACCTGATCACTATTCATGAAAGAAATAATGGCATCATTAACATTAATTAGATTAATTTTTATAATGACATAAAACACATGCCATTTTTGCTCAGGCAGAAACTGTAGAATTAGGTTTATATTATACCATAATCAAACAGAGCAGACCCTGATCAGGCGGATTCTGTAGGAGCGAACTCGTGTTATTGTATGTAAGCGATTTTAATCAAGTAGAGACGCACCACATCTCGATACCTCTAACCCATTTCTGTACTGGGTATGTATAAGTTTTTGTTGGTTTAGCCTGGATTGACAACACTCCTCCAGCAAACCCAAATTGACAGCATTTCTAAAAAAAAACGTATAGTGAAAACATTCCCCCAGCAAACCCGTATTGACAACATTTCTCCAGCAAACCCGTATTGACCACATTTCTTCAGCAAACCCGCATTAACAATATTCCTCCAGTATACCCGTATTGACAACAAATATGTATTGAAAACATTTCTCCAGCAAACCTTTATCGAAAACATCCCCCCAGCAAACCCATATTGACAACATTTCTCCAGCAAGCCCGTATTGATATTTCTCCTGCAAAGCCGATATTGACAACATTCCACCAACAAACCCATATTGGCCACTTTCCTTCAGCAAACCCGTATTGACAACACCCCAACACTATTCTCCAACAACCAATTTCCTTACTGGGTATGTATACGCTTTAAGTGATATAGCCTGTATTGACATTTCTCCAGCATACTCAAACTGACAACATTTCTCCAACAAAGCCGTGGTCACAACATTTCCCCAGCAAACCCGCATTGACAACATTCCTCTGACAGACCCATATTGGCCGCTTTCCTTCGAAACCCGTATGGACCATATTCCTCCAGCAAACCAATAGTGTCAGCTTTTCTACGGCAAAATTCTTTTCGAAACTTTCCTTCGAAACCCGTATTGACCATATTTCTCCAGCAAACCCGTATTGACAACACTTCTCCAGCAAACCCATATTGACAACACTTCTCCAGCAAGCACATATTGACAGTGCATTCCTCCAACAAACCCATATTGCGCACATTCCTTCAGTAAACCCGTATTGACCACATTTCTCAAGCAAACCGGTATTGACCACATTTCTCAATCAAATCCATATTGAAAACATTACCCAGCAAGTCGGTACTGACCACAGTACTCTAGCAAAGCCATATTGACAACATTCCTCCAACAAACCTTATACTGACCATAATCCTCCAGCAAACCCGTATTGACCACATTCCTCCAGCGAACCCATATTAACCTCATTCCTCCGACAAACCCGTACTGACCAAATTTCTCCTGCAAATCCGTATTAACCACATTTCTTCTGCACATATTCTGAGAGTGGGTGATCCTTCGAAAGCAAAAGTGACAAGGCCAAAAGAGAAATTCACAGGCTCGGTTCTCACACGTATTGGCAGCATTCCTCTGAACCTACATTGGGCACATTACTTCATCAAACCCGTATTGACAACATTCTTCCAGCAAACCCATCTTGACCCCATTTCTCAAGAAAACCGGTATTGACCACATTCCTTCAGCAAATCTAGATTGAAAACATTTCTCGAGCAAGCAGGTATTGACCACATATTGACAACATTCCTCCAACAAATCTCACACTAACCACATTCATTCAGTAAAACCATATTTACTACATTCCTCCAGCGAGCCCATATTGACATCATTCCTCCAGCAAACCCATACTGATCAAATTCTCCTGCAAATCCGTATTGACCATATTCCTCCAGCAAACCCATATTGAGAATATTTCTTCAGTAAATCCATATTGAACACATTCCTGCAGCAAAACCATACTGACCACATTCCTGACCATATTTGTCATATTCCTCCAACAAAGACCATATTGATAACATTCCTCCAACAAAACTCATATTGATCTCATTCCTCCAGCAACTCCATATTGACAAAATTCCTACAGCAAAACTCATATTGCCTTCATTTCTCCAGCAAATCCATAATGACAACATTCCTACAGCAAAACTCATATTGACCTCATCTCCAGCAATTCCATATTGACAAAATTCCTACAGCAAAACTCTTATTGCCTTCATTCCTCCAGCAAATCCATATTGACAACATTCCTACAGCAAAACCCATACTGACCTCATCTCCAGCAAATTGAAGGCATTGTTGCAAAAGATAACGATGAACCCTGAAATATTCACCGAATATGATACTGATGTATTTTTAAAGACACTACTTTTTATATGGTTCTTTTTATTTATTCTCGCAATCGTCGGTACCTTTTTCATCACCAATAAAGTTATAACTACAGATGTAGACACTGTACATCCACCATTTGCGACATGTCTGTATATTTCCATTTACTTCGTGTTTTAACCCTTTCGGCGGCAAATTTCTAATTGTCGTCTGTAAACCAATTTTGTTAAATCATCCGGTAAAATAAGGAAATGAGATAAATAAATACAAATTTCAGAGGAATAAAGCACAGATATAAAAATAGAGTTTGAGACAAAAAGTGAACTTCCTGATCAGACGCCGCCTTGGAAAGGCGGCGTCTAATCTTGGACTGCACTATTTGTCGTGGTGCATTTTTGCGAAATTGGCGGTGAAAGGGTTAATCCTTACTTTACTCTTAAAAAAGAAGTCCGCTCAAATTTGGATCGGGTGCAATTTGGTTTGGTCTACATCCGATTTGATCGAACTGTTGAAAACCTTATTGAATGTGTATCAAACAGCTTGGATCCTGATCAGGCGCCAAGCTACTCAGTGTCTCATCTGGATCCAATTTGTTTGCGAATGCAGGTCAAGTCGCACATTTTAATTGTTAACCATTTACTCCATATATACACCTTTCTATTTGTTCACATGTTTTTTCACAGCGGCTTAAGGGTTAGTTGCTAGCTCAAGGCTTATTGATTCAAGCTAATACATATAATTCAGTCTCATTTACTTGCCAGAAATAAATTGACCAGTGTTCTTGAAGCACCCATGGTCCCGCTTAACCCTGTAAGATCCGCCTGATAAGGGCTTGCTATGTTTATTTATGATATGATATAGATTTGATTCTTTATTCTCTGTTGTGACCAAAAATTTCCGTTTCCATATGCTAAATTAACAATAAATCTAATTAATATTTATGAAATCATTATTTCTTATATGCATATTCATGGGGGTAAGGTTTAAAACCGAATGTTCTAAATACACACGTCACTCAACGTCACAAAACCGATCATGGAATTAATATTGGACTTCGCATGGCTACTTTTGTTTAAACCCTCTCCTTCAAACAAACGTTTTGCACACCTTTGCATACAGAGTGTAGCAAGACTAGACGATTCCTGTAAGAGCCGTCTGATCAGAGTCTGCTATGAAATTATAACAGATCTGACTGTACAGTTTCTAGCAATACCAAAACAATCCTGTATACACGTGCCATTGAATAACTTCAGCTAATACATAGTCAGTATGTCAGTATTCGTTATATGAATATGCAGATAGGGAAAGGGTTAAAAAATATCCTTTACTCCATGAATATTCATGTAAGAAATATTGACATCACTAATGATAATTAGCTGATTGTCAATAATAATGCATGAACACAGGAATGGTCATGGCAGAAGCTGTAGGATCAGGGTCCATGCTTATAAAGCTTTTTAGTTGACTCTGAGTTCTTTCTCAAGCTTTTGATTGGTCAGATTTGAGTTCTCAAGCCTTTGATTGGTCAGATTTGAGCCAAAGGCTCAAATCTGACCAATCAAAAACTTGATAACGAACTCGGACTCAACTAAAAGTTTTGTAAACATGGACCCAGATCTATATAATATCATAAGCCAACAGAGCGTACTGATCTGGGTATACTCTGTTTAACCCTTTACTCCATAAATACGCCATTGATAGCATTTGCAGACAGAGTAGACCTGTAGGAGCCGTCTGATCAGGGTCTGCTTTGTTTGCTCACGAAATTATACAGATATGGTGCTACTATTTCAGTTAGGGCCACACGTTCCTGTGTCTATGTGATATTATAACAAAATAATCTAATTAATGTTCATGACATGGTATATCATGAATTGTAAAGCACACGTGTTTGCTTGTCGTAGTTATACGCTTTCACGGGGGGAATGTGCAGTTAAAATCAATTATGATAAAAAAAAATAAAGATGTGTGCAGCATTCGTCTCATTTTGCGCCATCAGATTGTGTTCGATGATAAATTTATCAAGGACAGAAAATTATGGTATGGTTGTATTGACGAAAAAACATAGACGAGATATCCCTGTGCGGTTAACAGCGACGCTATGTGTAGAAATTACATCTGCGCGACTGTATACAAATGCAGACGACAGTTTGAATTACAATCTTCAAATGTCAACATCATCAAACTTCTGTAACAGATCTAATATTGTACGAATGTCGCGTATGATAATAGCAACATTGAACTATGGTATGACTAAACAGTGTGCACGTACATGAGTCATAAGTGAGGTAATATGCCACTTGCGGCGAGGATTAAACTTGTATCGTCTCAAATAAAAGTTTTACCCTTTGCTAAATACGCTTTTCTTCTCCTTTGCAAACAAAGTAGACCCAATTTAGACGGCTTCCACAGTTCTCTTTGTTCTCTCTTGGCTTCTAAGTCTATACTATACGTCCACTTGACTCTTTCTCTCATACGTGCTTGTGATAAGTCGAAGGTTTGGTTGCATCTCAATTATTTTAACCTTTTACTCCATAAATACGCCTTCCTACGTATTTACAAACAGAGTAGACCCAGACCAGACGGTTCCTCTAAACCCGTCTGGTCGGGATCTGCTCTGTTTGCTTATAATATAATATATATCTGATTCTACAGTGTCTGCCATGGCCAAAATATCCTGTATGCATATGCCATTATAAAATGAATCTTAATTAATACTCATGACTATTATTTCTTGCATGAAAAGTCATGGTGTAAAGGGTTTACCTCTTTACCTGGTGAACGTCAGTGCAAGGAATACCGACTTATGGCTATTAACCCATTCACCGCCACAGTCGCGTAAATGCACCACGACAAATAGTGCAGTCCCTTTTCAAGGCGGCGTCTGATCAGGGACTTCACTATTTGTCTCAATCTCTAGTTCTATATATGTGCTTTATTCCTTTGAAATTTGCATTTATTTATCTCATTTCCTTATTTTACTGAATGATTTAACAAACTTGGATTGCAGACGACAATTAAAAATTGGCGCCGAAAGGGTTAATAAGCTGAGCTGATATAGTGCCATTATGAACAAGCGAATATTTGACCGTGCCAGAAACTACAGTAAAATATCGATAATCAGAGAATAATTTAGACGATTTAACCCCTTCCCTCTTCTGTGTCTATTCTAACTTTCAGTACCGACTAAATATTCATGAATAAAATAGTTACAATGAAATGTGGAAGCCGGAACATTGTAGCCATTTTAGAAAGTAAAGAAACAGAACTATCAAATTCCATTAGCAAACAGAGCAGACCCTGATCAGACGGCTCCTATAGGAGCCGTCTGATCTGGGTCTAATCTGTTTGCAAATGCGTGAAAACTTTTATATGAGGGAAAGGGTTAAGGCACGTGGCTTCTTAATGTAGAGTGGAAGTCATGCAGACAACTTACAGAGAAGCTTTCTGCATGACATTTACCCTGCATTAAGTTGAGTATTCGAATAATCGAGGATTTACTGTTTATTATGGCATAAGCAAGTTTATGCATCAGACACTGACCAGATGGCTCATATAGGAACCGTCTGATCTGGGTCTACTCTGTTTGCAAAGGCGTCAGAAAGTGTCTCTATTATGTAAAGGGTTAACATTGTGAAACATGTAAAAGCTGCCTGTTCTGTCAGTTGTATTGAAAGACGCAAAAAAAGCCCAAACAGTTTTGGATCATCATGGAACGACGAGATACTAGGTGTCTTTTCTGGATCCTGATTGATTGCAAAAGATAACACAAGTATAATATTATAAGCTGTAGTTACATACGTTTTTCATCCATTTCTCAAAATAATAATTCATAAAATTTACCTTCGTACTAAAATCTAAATTCTCCGCCACACGTTTGGGAATGTTATCGGCCCAACACACACTAGTTCTGACTCTGAATACGTAAATATTTGTGCATGGATATAATTGGGTGATATTTCCCCAACTCAGTGCCAAAAATGGGCAACTGTTAAATGTTTCAGTACATTAGTCTGGAATATTAATTTTAGACTTGGCAACCCATCCAAATATCGACAAATAATTTGTCCGTAATATGTCATGAGCGAAAACCAGTATACAATGGAGTATGCTTATGTTAACCCTTTACTCCATAGATACACATTTGAACACCTTTGCAAACAGAGTAGACCCAGATCAGACGGCTCCTGTAGGAGCCGTCTGATCAGGGTCTGCTCTGTTTGCTTATTGAATGATATAGATTTGATTCTACAGTTCTGCCAGACCAAACTTCCCTGCATCCACATGCCATTATAAAAACTGATCAATACTCATGATACCAGTACAATGTATTTCTTATTTGAATATCCATGGAGTATGGACTAACCTTTTTTCCTAATAATAGGGCCAGATCAGAGGGTCCCTGAAAGAATAATGGCGTAGGTCGATGTGTTTCCTATAATACCGGCTACAAACGAAAACATTTCCTATACTAAGGGTAGAACGTGACATATGCAAACAATTCTGAATAAGATCAGAAAAGAGTCTAGCAGAAACATTCCCTCAAATGAAACTTAGACTAGTTCATAATACATACATTTAGAATACAGTAGAACCCCTCTAATGCGACCACTTAATGAATAAACAAAGGTGTCTTTATAAGCAGGTGGTTGCTTAATGCAGGACAAAAGTAATGCAGGAAGCTCCTCTATGAGCTTTCTGTATTACTTTTGCCCTGCATTAAGCTTCCGCTTGGCTCTACAACCCTTACTTATACCTCTTTTAGGTGGTCGCATTAGAGGGTTTTTTCTGTATATAGGGCTAAAATGGATTAGTTTGCAGTGGTTGGAAAACCATAGTTTAGGACTTAGTGCAAACATATTGTCAATAAAAATCTTGGTATATAAAAATGTGTCATAACCTTCACAAACAGTTTACATCCAGATAACATGTCGTCGAACGAAATCATGAGAAAAAGAAAGAAATCAGTACTCCTATGGAAGAAGAATACATTTTTATAGACACTTTCAAATTAGTATCAATGCCGAACTTTAAGACAGACAGCAGTTTAATGTTGGGTGAAAGTCATACAGAAAGCTCCAAAAGGAGCTTTATTTATGACTTAACTGTCACCCTGAATTAAGCGACCACCTGCTTATAAGATCAATATTTTATTTCATAAAACTCTGCTTTATTTGTTTACTCCATAAATACGCCTTTGCAAACAGAGTATACCCAGATCAGACGGATCCTATAGGAGCCGTCTGATCAGGGTTTACTATGTGTGCTTATAATATAATATGATATAGGTATGATTCTAAAGATTCTGTCATGACCAATAAGTCATGTACTATTATAACAATTAACCATTTCGCTGCCAGACTCTGTCGTCTGCTAACTTTGTCGTCTGCTACAAATTTTCATTTTTTTAATTTTCTTCATTTTTGTTTCAAAAACATAGTAACAGTAACAAACAGTTTGGATCCTGATGAGATGCCGAGTTACACGGCGTCTCATCTGGATTCAAACTGTTTGCATAGGTAATCACAGATCCAGCATTGGCAGCGAAAGTGTTAATCTTATTAATATTCTTTAGGTCATTATTTCTTACATTAATATTCATGAGTGTAAGGGTTAAATGGTTTTACCGCATTCCGATTACTTTGCACTTTTCTCTCGATTTACCAAATGCACAATATCGCTGCCAAAAATAAATGCATTAAAATGGGAAATCACTCTTGCAGAGCTTTGCATGTGATTATACACGGGTTAACGTTCTTTCCGATTTGTAACACCAATCCACCGCTACCTGATCCCACGGCCAGTTGTATGATTTCGTTTAATTCGTGTCAAATGGCACTAACTATATGTACCTTCCTTTGGTATATGTTTCAAACGACCGGAGGCACCGAGCCCAAAGGGAATCCCACATTAAGAGGTATCAGTTCAAAGTTTAAAATCTAACGAAACCAATTTAATTAGACAGCTTTGACGTAAAAAGAGACTATACGTCAGTGGCATATAGATTCATAGAATGAATGAATGAACGAATATTCGAATGCACGATTGGATTGATGTAGAACTAAACATGTACGCTATTGGTACGCCATTTAACCCTTTTCTCCATCAAACTCCATCAAACTCTTTTCTACGCCTTTGCAAACAGAGTAAACCCATACCAGAAAGTCTCCATGGGAGCCATCTGATCAGGGTATGCTCTGTTTGCTTATGGAATAATATAGAATACGGCTGCCATGGTCAAAATTACTTGTGTTCCTTTACCATGATTGAATTTAGTTTAATTAATAATCATCATTCAAGGGTGGAGCGGTGGTCTAGTGTGGAGCGGTGGTCTAGTGGTAACACGCTTGACTGCCGATACGGAGGTCCGGGGTTCAAATCCCGGTCCGCTCGGAAAAGTTCAGAGATGCTTTTCTGTGTCTCCCACCCACACGGAGTCTGAGAAAAACTGTCTGTGAAGCTTGAAGTGCCCGAAAAGTAGTCAGTAGCCCACATTGACTTGTGACACGGCTTGTCACAGTGAGTCCCAAGAGCATAGCCCGATTGGAAAAGAGCTGTGTATGTGCGATAAGTGCTGAGTAGATTCCACCAGCATATGAAGAGGCAGTCTCTCCGAACATGGGTGTGAAAGCACTCGGAGAACCATGACTAGGAGGGACAACTCGGAGAGAAAACCGTGGAGACGAAATCACGAGTAACCGTGTACGGCACTGAGTACGAGGATGCAAGGAACGAGTACGAGGATGCAAGGAACGAGTACGAAGCACAGCGGCGAGCCAGCGGAGGTGATTGTGGGCGACGGGCGAAACTCGGGCATGAATACGCCGCAGACAGGGGGAAAAAATAAATTAAAAAATAATCATCATGTCATTATTTTTACAGGAATATTCAGAGGTCCAGATAATACGCGTAAATTAAAACATGTTCAAGAATAACTCTTGCATGTCTGCACCAAACGTGACGATTCTTAAGAGTGCTCACAACATAAAGTTTGGTGGAGAAATGACCATTTTAGTATTTGAGTACCCAACTTTATCTGTTGCTCTGGAATAACGACTTAAAATCTTATTCTGCTGTAGCAATTGATTTTTACAGGTATTGTTTCCTTTTCATTTTCGTCCAAATTAAAAGATAATATGTTGAAAACTGACTCAATAAATAAATTGCATTGGCGAAACACAGAAGCATGTTTAACATTACTATAACCATTTTAAATTTGGTAAAAATGTTATTTACATTTAGAAAATCATATCCACAGTCATTGTGTCAGACATTGTCTCTCTCTCCTTTTAAGAAACCCATTTATAACATAAAAATAAAAGTATGAAAGTATAGCCTCTAAAACTATTACTTTGCAAATTGCAGTAAAGCTAATCTAAAACTGACGAACAAATTAGTATTAGTACTTGTCTTAAAGACAGACGGCAGCTTAATGCAGAATGAAGGTCACGTAGAGAGCTTCTTTGTGAGTTTTCTGAATGCCTTTCACATTGCATAAAGCAACCGCCTGCCAAGAAAGAACTAAAGAACGAAAAGATGCTACTAATATGTTAAACAGAGGTCTAAATAATAGGCGTAAATTAAAACATTTTAAAGAATAACTACTTATTGACACCAAATCCTATGTTCTACTAGTAATCACTCTTTAGAATCATCTCAAAGAGACGATTCTAAAGAGTTGTCACAACATAGGGGTTGGTGGAGAAATGATGACGATTTTAGTATTTATGTACGCATCATTATCCGTTGCTCTGTGTTAAGTATTGAAGTTTGGAAAAGTCTTTCATGCAGATCCACTGGGAAAAGCACTGGGGTGGTAGGAAGTTTGCAGTTGGTCAGTTTTCAATATTAAACACGGCGTCTCATTCATTTTTGATACTCGGTCAATAGTTATCCAAAAGCTTTGAACCAACTGAAGTTAACATTGTAATAGTCCGGATATTAAGCAGACTTTTTAGCAGGCTTCGGGTGAAAGAGTTTACCTACGCCGAACAAACGATTAACCAATTCCGCCATAGGCTATTTTTAGACCCAACCTCTTTGAATGAATCTACCCAAAAGGAGCATTTACTAGAGAAAAGTAAAATTTTAGAATTTTGTAGTTGAAACCATTGTGATAAATAGAGCATTTGCTCCTACAGGAGCAAATGCTCTATTTATCACAATGGTTTCAAGAAGTGGTTATTACAGAGGCGTAGAAAGGCATATTTATGGAGGAAAAGGGGTCAACGCCGTTTTATTAACCCTTTACTTAATGAATATTCATGTAAAAAATGACATCATTAATATTAATTAGATTTATTGTTTTAATAGCACATGGACATAGGAATGTCTGGACATGGCAGACAATGTAGAACCATATCTATATATATCATAAACAAACATAGTAGACCCTGATTAGACGGTTCCTAGAGAAGGAGTTTGTTCTGGGTCTACTCTGCGTGCACATGTGTATTTATGGAGTATAGGGTTAACTATCGCATTTGTAATGTCGAGTGATAACAAAAAAGCGTTGAAACACGTTAGATTTGAACTTGTTCGTAGCCAAACTATCATGGAGAACGTAATATATACCCGTCCATGATAAAATACGATACCTCTATCGTTTTGTAATATTTCGTAACACAAACCAGCACTTTTTAACCCTTTACCTGATGAATATTCATGTAAGAAATAATGACCCCATGTATATTTATCACAGCTGAGTGTTATAATAGTATATAAACACAAATAGTGTTTGCCAATGACAGAACCTGTAGAATTCCACAATCAAACATAGTGCATGTCTGGGCATACTCTGCATTACAATGCGTCTCTTTAAGGTAAAGGGTCAGTAGAGTTTAAACCCTTTCGCTGCTAGACTCTGTCGTCTGCTAACTTTGTCGTCTGCTACAATTTTTCATTTTTTAATTTTCTTCATTTTTGTTTCAAAAACATAGTAACAGTAACAAACAGTTTGGATCCTGATGAGACGCCGAGTTACTCGGCGTCTCATCTAGGTCCAAACTGTTTGCATAGGTAATCACAAATGCGACATTGGCAGCGAAAGGGTTAAAGATGTAGTATGCGCATGTTTCGTATTAATCAATTAACACCAGAAGCTGTACGCGTGTACATACAATGAAAATTATGCTTACAACCAATTTTCCGACAGGATATATTTGTTCAGCTAAATATTATCTCTATCTGAATACTGCTAAATTCTTGAAAACGAGCCTCCTTTTCAGAAACGGGAATTTGTACGGAACTCAGCGGACATTTTTTGCCTAGTTCTGAATGACTCCGATTCTATTTAGGAACAACGCTTTGAATATTAATTAGGTTGTTTTCACATGTACAATGGCTGACACTGGTTGTTGACCTACATATACATTTCCGGCATGTAAATTTGAATCTTACGATAGATTCCGGCCAACGGCGAACACTGTTCCGTTGGTTTCCGTAGCAATCCATGTTTCTATTTTTTCGACACAAACAACCATTTACTAACCGTACTGTTTAGTGTTAAATAAATGTTAAGGTACATTTTACGGAATTTTGCGCAGCATACATCTTTAACTCCGTTAGGCAAAGTCGGGTAAATGATAACCTTTCCCTGTTCAATATTCATGTAAGAAATAACGACATCATGAATTTTGGCTTTTTAAAAAAAAAAAAAAAAAATTGTTTCTATACTTTTCAAGGAATTTTTTTCAGATGTAGAATCAGATCTATGTAATGTCAAAAGCAAACGGAGCAGACCCTGATCAGATGGTTCCTATAGGAGCCAACTGATCCGGGTCTACTCTGTTTGCAAATGCATGAAAAGATGTTTATATGAAGCCAGGAAAGTGTTAAACAATAGCTGGCTAATATGTAAGTGTATAATAAGATTATCTACATTTTTGAAACATCACTATAGTTCTTGAAACATCACCACCGTTCGACTATACAGTTGAAATTCGATATATCGAACTCGGATAACACGACTTCGGTATAACTCGAAGTAAACGTTCGGTCCTTTACAATACAGAATTGTTCTAAAATGTATCACTACGCATATCTAGAACACACGTGACAGCTTAATGCAGCTCAAAAGTAATGCTTAAAGTTCCTACAGGAACTTTCAGCATTACTTTCGGCATGCAGCAAGCAATGAATTTGAGAAATTGTCCAGAGTAACAATCGAATGACCCGAACCTCTGTTATCTCGAAGTAATTTGTATGGGCCTTGAACTTCAAGATATCAAAGTTCATCTCTGCAATAAAGCGTGTGACACTTCGTAGCTAGCCAGTTGCCGGGATGTAGCTTGGCAAAAACAATATGTAGGCATTTTTGTAGTGAGACACGAAAGCATATTGAAACGAAAGTCTATATCGACACAGCTGCATGTTGGTGTATTGTAAAACTTATTATGATGACATATAAATATAAAAAATGTACTACATTTCGGAAAAAAAGAGATACAATGCATATCGCTTGCCTTTGATGTATATCACCACATACAGTAAAACCCTCTAAACTGGAATTCAAGTAGAGAAAATTGTAGATACTTTAAGACAAGGCAGGCGGCTGCTCCTAGAGGAGCTTTCTGCATGACTTTCACCCTGCATTAAGCTGCCACCTGTCTCCAAGATCGACATTTATACAGAATTCAACGTCCGGTTTAGAGGGGGTTTACTATATACGGTTCACACTTTTAGCAGACCATTTCCGGTATAAATACGTATTTCTCGCAGTCAAAATTATACCACTACTGTTGGTTTCTTATGGACTCGTATGTCGATAAAATAGTGAATATAAATACAGTGAACCCTCATTACAACGGAGGTGTTTGTTTCTAGACATTTTGCTGGTATAACGAGTTTGTCTATATAACGAGTTTAAATATGAAAGGAATCACATGGCCAGTTTTAAACTAGTAACAACAGGTGAACGCTTAATGCAGAATACAAGAAGTGCAAAAAGCTCCCTCTGCATTAAGCGATCACCTGTCTTATTAGCATTGCACATATTTATTCAGTGGTTGTTTCACGGACTTAACGGTAATTTTGTTTCAATACGTACTGCCTGTATAACGAGGGTGCCACTGTAACGAATGCCAGTATAACGAGGGTGCCATTGTAACGAATGCCAGTATAATGAGGGTTCACTGTATTTAGAGAACTACTACTAACCCAGTATCGTGAAATAAACAGAATATAGATTAACCTTTCCTAAGCGGTCAATCATTTATTGAACATAGGAGTCTTTAAAAGTATGTGGTTGCTTAATGCAGAGCAAAAGTAATGCAGAAACCTCCTTCAACCTGTCTTACAGACAAATAAGTATACAGTAAAACCCCTCTAATGCGACCACTTAAATAATAACCATAGCTGTCTTTATAAGCAGGTGGTTGCTTAATGCAGGACGAAAGTAATGCAGAAAGCTCCTCTAGGAGCTTTCTGCATTACTTTTGTCCTGCATTAAGCTACCACCTGCATCTAGCACCCATAATTATACGTATTTTAGGTGGTCGCATTAGCGGGGTTTTACTGTACCTATTTTTAAGACTGGTTCTACTTCATGTTCTAACTGAGCTCCTATTATTAAAGCATTTGCATACTTAACACCTGTCCTTCAAATGAACGCTTTCAAGCCTTTTCAAACTGAATAGGCCCATATCAAACGACCTATGAAGGAGCCGTTTGATCAAGGTATTGTATCACATAATCTGCCTTCCCGGAGTGCCGTAACAGAGTGACGTAAATCGCAAAAATGCACTAGTGAAGTTTTATGCAAATTAACAATCGTTAGCCAATCGTAGCGCTCGTTTAAGCGTTAGCCAATCGTAGCGCTCCGTGTGCGCCGTTTGTTGTATTACTATGCTGTTTGTAAGCAATGGCTGAAACAGCCATCAGCTATAGTCTGTTTCATTTTATATGGCATTTTAAGGCTTATGTGATAAAAAGAATCTTACATTCGTGTTTCATTACAAATTGTTTTCATGAAACTCGTTAACTATAATGAATATGACACTCGCTAAATCTCGTGTCATATTATTATAGTAAACTCGTATCATAAAAACAATTTGTAATGAACACTCATGTAAGATCCCCTATTTCTGCTTGCTTATGAAGTAATAAAGATATCATTCTACAGTTTCTGCCATTGCAAAAATTTCCTGTGTTCATATGTCATTATTAAATATAATCTAGTTATTATTGATGAATGTCATTATTTCTTACATGAATATTCATTGAGTAAATTGTTAGGGCGTGCGTTATTGTCATTTTTTCCTTTTCGTCCTCGATATAAGCCTGAATGGGGCAGTTTACACCCGCCATAGACAACGACCATCAACTGGTCAATTTTGGATCCTATGCAATTTTAACTTTGATCAAGCTTTTGAAAAAACTGACCGAGTGCCAAATAGTTTGGATCATGGTGAGATGCTGAGTTACTCAGCGTCACATCTAGATCCAAGCTGTTTGCAAGTGTTAGTCAGGTCGCGGATAGCGGGGTAGGGTAAATGTTATCAGGTACGAGGGACGTTTTATATGTAATACAATCGATGCTATAGAACTCACATTTTAACATGAAAACAGTGCATACTTTTGAAATATTCCCGGTACGAAAGTTAAATAGTAATATACGAAGATAAAATGAAAGCTCCTTTTCATGATTATAGAAAGTATTCGTTGGCAAGGTTATCCATATGTTTTGTTAAGATTCAGAAAACTACTACTATTAGCCCAATATGGTAAAATAAACAGGGTCCATGCTTATAAAGCTTTTAGTTGAGTCTGAGTTTCGTTCTCAGGCTTTTGATTGGTCAGATTTTAGTTCTCAAGCTTTTGATTGGTCAGATTTGAGCCAAAGGCTCAAATCTGACCAATCAAAAGCTTGAGAACGATCTCAGACTCAACTAATAGCTTTATAAGCATGGACCCAGAATACGTTCAAACTGAGCTCTTAACACCTGCATACTTAACCCCTTGGCTTCTCTCATATAAACAGTTTTAACGGCTTTGCCAACAGACCAATTATGATAGATATGACTCTACAGTTTCTATAAGTATGCAAATGTATGTATATTTCTGACAGGAATGTACAATAGGGAAAGGGTTAAGACGTGTGTTCTTGTTAATTCAATATGTTCATTTCATCATCGCTATTAACCGAGTTTGACATTGTATTCCATCCATAGGCAACAATCATTAAATCGACAGTCTCCAGAATGTGTGTGTTTCTTTACCGTATTTATTAGATTACAAACTTGCAAAAATATCACGGACTGCTTACAAAAGGTAGCGAGTACGAGGGGCGTTTCATATGTAATACAAATGATTCCACTGCATACCTCCTAAATGTTCCCTGTTGGGCCTAAAGAAACGTGTCAATGGTTTAATCCAGTTTTCAATAACATTCTAATAAGTGTTTTAACCCTCTACTCAATGAATATTCATGATAAAAATGATGACGTCATGAATATTAATTGGATTATTTTTTTTAAAATGGCATAGCACATGAAATGTTTGCTCAAACATAAACTATAGAATCAATTATATATTATTCCATAAGTAAACAAAGCAGACACTGATCATATGGTTCATATAGGAGTCGTCTGATCTGGATCTACTCTGATTGCAAGGGCGTACAGTACAGTAAAACCCCTATAAACAAGGGCGTACAGTACAGTAAAACCCCTATAAACAGTGTACAGTAAAACCCCTATAAACCGGACGTTAAATTTTGTATAACTATCGACCTTAGAGGTAGGTGGCAGCTTAGTTCAGGTTGAAAGTCATGCAGAAAGCTCCTCTAGGAGCTTTCTGTATGACTTTCACCCTGCATTAAGCAGCCACCTAGCTAAAAGTATTGAACTTCTTCTCTTCTAGAAGTCCGGTTTAGAGGGGATTTACTGTATTTATGAAGGAAATAGTTAATTGTAGAAAAAGGATTGCTATTGTCTCTATATTACCCTTTCGCAAGAGTCAGAATAATGTCTCCTGTCCAGTATAGCACGGGCTATACTCCAGTTAAATGAACGTTCGATTTATTTAGTAAACCAATGGCATTAACTCGATCAACATGCTCATATTACTCCATTGACATGAACCATTGACCTCTTTAGTAAAACAATGCATTTAATTCGGCAAATCCGCTCACATTGTCCCATTTTGTAACAACGCTTTAGCATATGTTATATAAAATATATTTATCCAAATAAATAGGTCACATTTATTCTATATTTAGTAGCACTTGTACATTTCATATAGATGCACGTGACGGGTTTACGTAACACGGTACAGAGAAACTGCTGTGCACTATATCGTGTATGGCTGAGTACGTGGCTGCTACCCCACATAGTACTCCTGCAAGTGGGATGACATAGTTCAACACTTTGATGTGCACGGGAACTCTTCTGAAATACAGGTAGTTAAACATTGTAGCTGTAACATCAATCTTATTATAGAACTAGTAACACAAGCATTATATATTATAAATAATGATTAATTTATAATTATTATTATAACCAATAATGAAAATATAGTAATGATATCAAATAAGGTAATGCTATATAATAATATCAGATGATGATGATACTACTGAAGATAATGTGGTGATGATTTATTATGATGATTATTAAACATATTATAGTTAATACTGATAATAATCATCATTATAAAAACAAAATATTATAATCATTATTATTTTATTGTCATTATCAAAACCAGTATTAATTCTTAAGTATATACATAAAATACTAACATAAACTAATAATTATGATAAATGTCATTTATAAAAATAATTTTACATTTATGGTTGTTATTTATGTTACAATAAATTATATTCGATACAATTTTTGTATTTGATGAATGTGTTGTTATGCCGCATATGGTTTTAATTACTAACCTTTGTTTCCATGTGTCACCAACTTCTGGCGTCTTAGAGGCGAGCTTAAGGTAAAATAATGACGGACAGATAAACGCCAAAAACGTGAATGTTGAGCCTCCAACCAAAGCCAAGACGGCAGAGAAGTGTGGAATTGTTTCGGCGATAAAAAGTGCACACAGGCAAACACAGGTTCTGGTAATAGCTCTTTTCACGGTGAACTCTAGACGAAGGAACAAAATACAAATATAAAGGTACTAGAACTGTTGCTGACCTGAATTCAATGTATGTAAATGGAACAGTGCTGTATAATGTTTGTTGTCGAAAAGCACTATTGGGAAGCTACATGTATTGACTGAGTATCAAACATCTTGGATAATGATGGGACTCCTATATATTCGGCCTCTCATCTAGATTCAAGCTATGTTTTATATGCAAACACGAGTCATGAGTCAAATCTCACATAGAGAGATAAACGTTAACGTCCCATATACTATGAATGTAGACTCTTATCTGGATATCCCATCAACTCTTTCTGATCTGACATGTCTTCCATACATTCGTGCGTTTACAACAAACATCTTATATTCAAATAGGAATCAAGTTACTGATATCATTAAAATGGATTATTTTAACCCATTCAGGGCCACAAGACGAGTCTGTGATATCATATGCAAACAGTTTGGACCCAGATGAGACGCCGAGCAACCCGGCGTCTCATCAGGAACCAAACTGCTTGATACTCATGTTTATCTACTCCTACTCTAAAGCTTGAAACAGACGCAAATGTATACAGAAGACGCCACTACTGGCACTGGGAGGGTTAGTTATTTAGAGATAGCAAGCATACTAACTTTTAATGGGTACGTTCAGTAAGTGTTCCAGCTCTTGAAACACAGGGTTCCCAACCATTATAATCCCAAGCACCAGATGGACCGTCGTTAGCACCGTTGCTAGAGTTCTCACGGGTCCAGCTGATATTGAATTCAAGACATTGGCGTCAACGTTCTTCCCATAGATATAGAATGAAGCGATAGGAGATGGCAAATAAATGGTTAACGTGGCTATAAAATAAAGATACAATGAAAATCAGTCATTTTTTGTACAAGTATGCGTAAATTGAAATATTTTCAAGAATAACTCCTTTGTTTTTCCGCTATGTCGTGATCACTCTTTAGATATCGTCTCTTCAAGACGGTTTTAAAGATTTGTCACAACATAGGGTTTAGTGGAGAAGTGACGATTTCATTATTTGAGTGCGCACATTTATCTGTTGCTCTGAATTATTAGCCATTTTTCGTATAGGACAATTTACACTAAAAGTGGTACATATTATTACAATGCTTACGACCAACTTTCCCACCATATACACGCATGTGTTTTCCGATAAATATAAACAAATCTGAATGCAGTAGAAATATCCTAAGCGGTCATTCATTTATTGAACATAGGAGTCTGAAAAGAAATATTCTTGAATTTTACGACAGTTATCGTTGAAGGGTGAACGCATTTCCGCTGGTTTCTGTAGCAATAACATTTTTGTTTTTCGATACAAACAGCTCTTTCCTACCATGTTCGTTAGAGTTAAGTTAGTTTCAAGCTGTTTCGATACCATTGTTTCGACACAAACAACTCTTTCCTTTCATAATCGTTAGAGTTAATTTAATTTAAGTTAACTCTTTCCTTACCATGCTGATAAGATGTAATTTAGTTTTAAGTTAATTCGATAAAACAACCATTTCCTTACCATGCTCATAAGAGTTAATTTTCAAGTTATTTCGATACAAACAAATATTTCTTTACCATGCTCGTTAGCATTAAGTTTCAAGTCACATATACACGATGTATTCAGTGTCTGAATCTATTTCAATAAGCCAAATTTTTAAAATTACGAGCAGATTATATCTTAAATTCTCGAACGTATTGAGTTTGTGACAATAGCTTCAATTATAGAAAAGCACGTTTTTCTCGTTTGTGTTTTAATTCTGGTTTGAAAATTTGCGATAATTCTATGTTAAACTCTAGCATTTGTTTCGATCAATTTGATTATACGGTACAGTAAAACCCATCTAAACATGAGTTCTAGTAGAGAAGAATTTAGATACGTTTAAGCAGGTGGCTTAATGCAGGGTGAAAGTCAAACAGAAAGCGCAAAGAGGTGTTTTCTGCATGATTGTCACCCTGCCATCTGCCTCTTCAAGACTGATATTTATACTAAATTGAGCGTCCGGTTTAGAGGGTTTTACTGTAAATTGATATATTGACAATCAGTACCTCTATGGACTATGAAATGAAACAAACGCGATAGGACCAATTACGCCCTCGCATTTATTTCACGATCGATAATGCATTGACATACCAAGCTGTGCAGATGTTTTATAAGAAGCAAACCATCGGTGCATTCTTGCGAAAACATTCATATCCATACAAAACCAACAGGACTCTGGACATTTTCGCATATTATACCTAATATGAACAAGAGCAACGTATGCGGATGCCAATGTTCGTCTGTTCGATTGTAGTCTTTGTAACGGTGGGCAAAGGGATGGAATTAATAGCCATCTCTAATATAACGTTTCCGGACTTCAAAGACGACGAAAAGACAGACAAGCTAAAATAATGTGACGGTGCAAAATTCAAAAGCTGAACATTTTCTACAGTGTGATATCAATACCATAGGCTAAATAAGATGTGAGAGTTTTTCCTATCTTATTTTATAATTCTAGATGCAGAAAAAGGCGGTAGTCCTTACACGATTTAGTCCTAATGACACTTATCTCTAACATTTCTCCTCTTATAAAAATGTACCTAATTTATTATTCTATAAATCGCGAATAAATGGACACACACCTTGTATACGATACAAGAACAATTTTTTCCTACCATAGTTCTCATATGCATAACATGTATGGTATATATGTAGATTTAGTGTGTTGCTATATACATTTTTGTCATACATAAGACGATTGGAGATATATTAATATTTCATTGGCAACATAGAACACAATGAACTGACCTAGATAAGCAACAATACTTGCTCTTGTAAATTTCTTCGGTTCTTTCATGTCAGCTATCACGGTCGGGTAAACCGTATGACCTCCATATGCGAATACCATGGTGCCAAAAGCCATGAAGATAGACACAAAGCTGACATTGGAATGGACAACAGTAGGGTATTTGTGGCGATCATGAAGAATGTTGGCAAATATCAGAACACTGGTAGCAAATGAACTCAAGCATGTTGCAAGTGCAGTGCCCCTGTAACGTTAGAACAATTAGTACGTAAGTATACATGTATTTCAGATGAACCTTCTTAATGGATTAAAACATGCACTTGTTATAAAGTTAGTTCAATCTAAGTCTTAAAGAGACGACAATATTGTCAATACTACTCTGTTATCCTGATCATTGTTATCTAAGGTTACTCGCGATAAACCTATTTAAAGCCATATCCCATTTTGACTCATATTTGAATCCGCAGCAGACTTACACATTTAAAGGCTGAGGCTCGCATTTTTAAGATGTGGTCAGTCGAGCACTTCATTTGTCTAGAAAAGTAATGAGTTGGATGAGGTTAAATCATGTAAAACGGAATGTATTAACCAGTATTTGCTAAAGTTTTATAATTCAACAGACTGTTGAATCAGATTTGTACTATTTTATAAGTAAACTTGTTACACTCTTTATAGACAAGCCCTCTTTTATACTCTGTTTGTAAAAGGCATTAGAAGGCGCGGTGCGTATTTATGGAGTAAAGGGTTAAAGAACATGTAAATCCATTGATATGTCTATTGAACCCTGTTGGGTGTCCATAATCTTACATGTTACTACTACATATACTATTATAACTACTGCTACTTCTAAAATTACTACTACCACTATGTTCTTTCTATCGACACCGTAAAATGCATGAAAAATGGACATACTATACACAGATTCAGAGCTATATAATATTCTTTCTATCGACACCGTAAAATGCATGAAAAATGGACATACTATACACAGATTCAGAGCTATATAAATTATAAACGAATGGCATTACTATTTTGCTTGGAATGGTTCGCGGAAAGACATGCATATGCAGGCACGAATGTACATAGACAAACTTGTTTTATTTTTCATCGAATCTAGAAGTCTCAGGCGCGTGCCCATTTTAATCAATTATTCAAACAAATGCATTGCACCAACTCACGTGACGAATAGACATTACTATAACATTTATACCACCTTATGACTTACCAGAAGTCTTTTGGCGTACCAAGCCATGCCACAGGTATGACGCAGCCAGAGATGATAGGGGCGATGTAACACATTGATAAGCTAGTGTAAGGACTGATAAGAGATTCTATGTTGTTTGAAGACATCAGTATATAGACAATTACAGTGCCGAAATTTGCGAGGTTTGTAGTCGTCTGAACAAGAATTCTGAAAAAAACACCATATGCCATGCTATTGGTAGAGGTGATGTTTTCTTTTATTTTCAAAAATAAGTCAGTTCCCTCTCGGAATCGTAGGAACTGTAAAACATAGTATGGCATATTCCTCTTACAAACCAATTGTGTTTAATACACAAATCGAGCCACAATGATCAAATAGGGATTTGTCTATTTGAAGACAATATCCCTTGTTTAAAAAAAATAATTCCATACGTACTCAAAAACCGCCACCTGTATACCTTTGCTCCATGTATCTCAATATAGGAAAGAATGACTATTAATTAGATTTTGATAATGGAATATGAGCACAACTTCGTTTGACCAGATAATGGAATATGTACATAACTTCGTTGGACCATGGCAAAACATTTTATTCCATTAGGAAACATAACAGCAGAACTTCATGGCTCTGTCAGGGACCCTCTTATCTGGGGCTTCTCTGTTTGCAACGAAATGTAAAGGCGAATTTCATGGAGTAAAAGACGAAGACAAGCACTTCATGTATTAGACAGATCCTAGATATTTAACATGCAAATAATTTTAATAGCATGCAGTGTCATAACTTTGATGCAATAAGGGTACTAATATCATACCACAGTGCGATATAATATTTTGGGTTACCTCAATACAATAAATATATTTTGAGATGTACCACAATGCGATTTACATTCCATTTACGTACTTGTTATTCGTGATTGATGAGTTATACATAAGTGCAAGGCAGAAGTTTAGAAATATGCGTAAACTATTTACTCCTTTTGTCATTTACAATTCATAGGCGGTACTCCCATCTTCCCGCTATTGTTTGTTTTGTCTTTATTCGTCTTTTTATGTTTTGGTAGTTTTGTAAATTTGCTGTGTTTATTTGGGTTGCTGTTTGAGCGGCTGTTTGTGGTATTTCCTGCATGACTCATTTTTGTACTTATAGTTACGAAGATAGAAAGGGATAAAATATTCTGCTCAGTTCAGTTATGTCTTTATAAAATGTAAGTCCATAACTGATTTTCTTTCATGGGCTTGAAGAAAAAGTGACGAAAAGCAAACATGAAAATATCTAACCTTCCAGATTTTCCATATGCGACTTCGCCAATGGTAGGGTACGGGTACCTCACGTGGCCAGACGGCGGTAATAATCCCCTTTCTAGCAATATAACCCAACACTTCCCAAGTAGTTTCGATGTATACGTACACAAAATACAAAACGATAAAGTCAGAGGAATTCCAGCTACTCCTAGAAATGGATAAACGTATCATTTACGAATTAACAAAACACATAAACTATATAGTCTATGTACTACACTCCTCTTTTCCATCACATACCTTGAATGATGAACATGCACTTTCACTGTCAAAGTTTTTCGCCTGCACAACTGGTCTGTTTTAAGTTTTATTATTTTGCTGTAACACCCGTGTCATCTGGATCCAGATTGTTTGTAAAGGTAACAAATAATGGCAGCATTAAGAGAAAAGTCATAGCCCCCCTTCCCTTCCAGTTAAGCTCCCTGTCACAACTTAATTAAAAACCCTTACGTGCTGCAACCTCTTACAAGATTCTGTATATCATACTTATTGAATCAAGTATATCCCTTCTGACGCATATAATAGTCAAAGATCACAGCATGAGTGATAAGTTTTAATCACTTGAAAACTTGAAAGTCAAATAAGGGAGCTAAGTCTGTTAAAATTCATAGATGATTTATGACCGCTGTCCGACAATGTCATTTAATAAGTTCAGGCCGATTTTTTGTTAAGTGTCAACTCCAAATTTCAAAACATAGGTACCCATTCACAAATATTTCAAGTTAAAGGACCATAACGCTGGCAAAAAATATTAGACCAGACCGAGATATGAAATTAAGCTGTAACTCATCTAAATGTAGCTTTATGCCAAATATAAAGTCAATATCTCAAACTACTTTTAAAAAGTCCAGAAAATTGAAAATTTGCCGAAAGATTTCAAGTTCATGGACCATTGCTCTGGCAAAATTTATTCAACTTGACCGAGATTAAAAAATTAAGCTGTAACTCGTATAGATTTAGCTTTATATTAAATATAAAGTTAATATCTGAAATCACTTTAACTACTTAAAAATGTCCAGAGAATTGAAAATTAGACAAAAAATGTCCGCCTCCTTAAGTTGCACATGCATGGCAAGTTTGAAGTGTGTATGTGCAATGGCTACAACATTATCGCCAATGTTAAATTTGGGGTCAAACCAACAGACCGACTGGCAAACAGACAGCGCAAAAACAACATTCCCCCTTTGATGGGGGGGGGGGGGCATGAAAATCCAAATTCATGGATTCATAACACTGGCATCGATTATTCAACCAAACTGAGCTTCGAACTTAAGCTGTGACCCATCTAGTTTAACTCCTCCCCTTCTTCACCTTTTGACACCTCTTTAAATCAGTGATAAATAGAGCATCTGCTACATTGGAACAAATATTCATCACAATTGTTTTAAAACTACACAATTTTGAACAGTTTCCTTTTCTCTAGTAAATGCTTTTTTCGGTAGATTTTTTCTCAAAGAGATTTGGTCTAAAAGTAGTCTAAGAGGGAACGGGTTAGGTCGCGCTTTTGTCGTAATATAAATAACACAGTATAGACATTGTCTGATAAACTCTCTCGTTTTATTCACAGAGGTCCGTACCGCTTCATGAGGGTCTATATATACTCTATAATAACAAGGGTTCGAACTACATGTAGCAGTATGGACATCCGTGTACCACAAGTACAACTATGAATGTAACTCTTGCAATTTCAATGATAATTTCGTAATTAATTATTTCGGCTATTGAAAGCCAATATATTTTACTATCAAATAGATATAATCTTCTGACGGTAACTTATGCACAATTATCAATCCAACAATGATTTTCTCAAATTTTCACGTGTTTTCTTGGTCATAGACAAACTTTCGTTCATCCCGGTCTCACTATATCACAGCAATAACCTGGCGATTTGCAGTTAAACAGATGGCGTGGTTCAAGAAAACAACCCAATTCAATCACCAATCTCCATTTGTTTTGTCATCAAATAAATAAGCAACTAGCAACAGCGCCCTTTCAGTCTGTCGTTATGTTTCTATTTCGGATGGTACCATTTTGCAACAAATACGAATGGAGCCATTTCATTGGATGAGCGAAGGAAAACTTGGGAAATCCGTGACGTCACGTACAATGACTCCTTCCTCGACAATTTGAAGCTAATTTACAAAACTCGCTAGTTTTACCTTATTTTTTTATGATAGGGACTAAAAAGATGGATATCGGTGATAGAATCGAGTCGTTTTATTGAATCACGCCATCTTTTGAATTGGATATGGCCAGGTTATTTCTGTGTTAAGGTGAGACCGGGGTGAACGAACGTTTGTAAATGGCCCAAAAACACGTAAAATGTTTGAAAATCATTGTTGGAATTATACTTATGTACTTGATACCGTCAGAAGAGTATACTTTCTTGGTAGTGAAATATCTTTACTTTCAGCAGCCGAAAGAATTACGAAATTATCATATAAAACGTACGAGTTACAGACTTGTTTGCTCTTGAGGTACACGGGTGTCTGTTTGTTAGTTAGAACCCTTGTTTATTGTAAAGCATACATAGACTGTCATGAAGCGGTATAGACCCGTGTGGTTTTATTCGTGTGGCCGAAACCTTCAAGCTGTGCACTTTCCCGCCATAGGCGAATCCATGCTAAGTCTGCAACAACTCGATGTCTCATCAGGATAAAAAAAGTAAACGAAAGTTTGGCGAGACGAAATTCATTTGGCAACGAAAGGGATATACAAAGGTCCTTTTTCATTTGACGTAAGCTATCATTTTTCTTTAGACGGAGACGTTTGCTAATTATAGACATTTGTAAACTATGAGAAGACTCAAAAGTAAAAATACAAGCTTTCTGAATTTGACTAAAATTAAGTTCAGCACACATGTATACTATACCTGTGTTATCCATAGACTTCGGTAGAGCAAGACAACCTGAACCCGCTAATATTCCAAAAATAAACAAGCACGTGGTGAACGTATTGAGAGACCCATGTTTGATCTCTGTGTCAACCTAGAAAGAAGAGAAAAGATGTGTATTTCAAAACCTGAATTAAAAACACGACTCACTGTTTGAAGGAAGAATTTAAACTTAAACTGATGAGTAATATACGCACTGCTCATATATATTCCTTTTCGGAGATAAATGTGAAAGCTACAGTAAAGCCTTAAGCGGCCATTCCTTTATTGAACATAAATCTTAATAAGGCTGGCAGTTAATTCAGGACAAAAATAACGCAAACAGCTCCTAAATGAACTGTCTACATTACTTTTGACACGCATTAAGCCGCAACATGTAGTACATACCAATATTAAGGTATAATTTGGATGACCACATTAGGTATCTTTTTGATGACCACTTAAGACAAGTATTACTGTATAAGTCGTACTGGGTTAAATGAAATATACGGTTTATACCAATCTCTCTTACTCTAGAACTATTAATAAATTCCTTAAAATTTATTTGAAGATACATGAAAAACGACTGTAATATAACAGTTTCCAACTGTATTGCATTATTGAGGAAGTGTAAGTGTTAGTAACTTTATGGAAAATACAATTTTATTGAAATCGACACCTTTGTGAATTTAATAATTGCAAATGACTTGGATAACGTTCAGACGAACGGAAATATTGGATTCCAATGGCTGGACCATGTGCTAATTTGATGTAATATATATAATTCGAAATTACCACAGACAGATCGAAACTTCTCCTTGCAGTTTGTTCTGAAAGATAAAACATGTAAATTATTACTTATGTATGCATTTTATAAGCTGCGAATATATAAGAATTACTATGCTAGTAGTTTGGAAGTTCAGCTGTATTTTGGTGAGTTAGAAAAGTTGTTAAATGCGAGCCTTGGCGAGCATTTAACTACTTTTCTGACGAGCCAATTTACAGCTGAACTTCCAAACTACTAGCATAGTAATTCTTTTATCATGCAACTCCAAGAAAAAAGGAGACAATGAAGAAAAAGAAAGATCGCTACAGCGATTTCGTCCCCTGAATGAAAATACATGCAAGTACGTATTACGTGACGTCATGTTGGCATGCAGTGACGTCATCGACTTTTACAACATAAACAAACTTGATTTAAACCTTTTATATGGACAAATAGTTGAGACAAAGGTGAGCAAATATGTTAATTTGATGTTTATGTTTAATAATTTCGTCCTTCTGTTTTCCTCCTATTGGCTGAACCAAACTTGCATTCCAGTGGGTTCAGTACACATGCACTATACCTCACAAAATACAGCGTCGACGTGGAAAATATTATGCTAGTAGGAAGTGACTGTATTTCGTGACGTTGCATGATAAAATCGTATTCAAGACAGAACAACGAGTGGACATATGGCGGCTCCGAAATATACTAGTAAAAGTACAAAAATGAGTCATGCAGGAAACACCAAATACAGAACAAACACTCGCCCGAACAGCAGCACAAGGAAACAGCATGTTACTTGCATATCCTGCAAGAGAATGATAACAACATCGATTACGTGTACGGGGAGACTTTTTACGGCCACCACACGACACAAGCAACACTGTTGTGATAATAAAAGATACTGCTTTAAAGATACTTACTAATTATATAATCTAGCTTTTCCAATTCTACTCGCTTCACGAAATAGAATAACGTTGTTTTACACATACAGAAAGTATATAGATGAAATGTATATGTAGTGACTTTTAGAAGAAGCAGTTTTCGAGTCATGCAACAGTTACTTTTCTTGTTTATATAATGAACATTTAACCACAAGTTAAGAATAGTGAAAGAACCAATTTTTTCTAGGTTAACTAGTAGATTATAATTAATAATGTTCTAACAATTTAGGAATCGTTTGTAGAATTGATAAATTAATCGTGTAGACCCAAGCCTGTTGTTTGCTTGCAGATCTGTCGTTGTAACTGTATTGAATAATTTGGTAAATTAGCAGACACCCATTAGTATTACATTAAGTAGATTCGGTTAAACCCGTAGCCTGTCGGAAATCTGTCGCACTTCTGCGCCGCACCGAACGTCAACCTGATCACATCTCACTAATAGTACCTACTGGAACTTTGGGTATATACGCTCGTATAATTGATAGCAAACTTCATTCCCTGTTAAGGAATCCCGTTTTACTGAAGGGTAAGGCTCATAGCTGTTTCGTTAGAAGATATAGAGCTTCAACGTGGTTGGATTCAAAACTCGCCGAGAGCAGAAGCGCCGTCAAAGTAGCATTTATAGGATATCTTCATATGAGGCATAGGTTGGCCTCAAAGAAGCTTCATTGAAGGACTGGTAGATAGGCCCCAGATAAGCTATATAATTTAGGTTTAAAAGTGACAGACTCAAGGAAGCCATTGAAGTAAGGCTTCAATGCGGCATGCATCAGGTAAGCTCTATAAGTTATGATTCAGTGAGTCAGCCCTCTGGGAAGCTGTACTATTTAGGCTTCAAAGTGTCAAGCCTCCATAGCTGTATATATGTCCCAGTAGAAATTGCAATTCAGGACAATCGTCGATTCTCCTAGGACAAATTGCGATCGCAATCTCTCCTAAGACAGACTCCGATCAAATTAAGTACATGTAGTTTGGATCCAGAAGGTTTAGGCTCAATTGCTTGAATGTTTTCTATGTATCATGTGTATTGCTGCATTTGTCTTCTGTCAGTGAATATTCACAATGTTATAAATTCTTACATGATTGCCTATCAGGAAATGGGTTAATACATGTATATGAATTTATACATAATGGATTAATTAAACTTATTTTGATCCCTGATCATTTGTATTTGGGAATTTCTGAGTAAAAAGGTGATTTGTAAAAATATTGACATTGTTCCCTTAATCTTAAAGCATATTAGTCTAAACTAGTGGA
The DNA here is from genome assembly GCA_963576725.1 of Azorinus chamasolen. Classification (NCBI taxonomy): domain Eukaryota; kingdom Metazoa; phylum Mollusca; class Bivalvia; order Cardiida; family Solecurtidae; genus Azorinus; species Azorinus chamasolen. The sequence goes on along the minus strand of OY755246.1, from coordinate 44,268,918 downwards.
ATTGCCAATTATACTAGAATAGATTAGGATCGGAGTTTGTCCTAGACGAGATTGCGATCGCAATCTGTCCTAGGAGAATCAGCGATTGTCCTGAATTGCAGCATATATATTGTTTCAATTTGTGGTTATTATAATTGTTAGTTAAAATGCAATCATTTAACTAATTAAGAGACAGGGAGGAAAATTTATATAAACTTCAACATTGCATTTCTTTATTAATAATCGTACAGATAGTCCTTAGGAAAACTACATTCACATTCATATAATCTCGGCTCCAAAGAAGGGGAAAACGTTGCAGCGGTGGGATACACTGACGAAATGAAAAAAACAAATACTTGAATGTGTAAACGCTTTCATTGAAGCTACAGTGCGAAATAAAGAGGCAGAACTCATACCATAAGAGAAAGTGGCAGCACCAGCACTCCAAAGTTGAGGCTACTAGAAGAAGCATACCAATTGTGAAGCTGCCAATTCTTCCAGATGGAATTGCACCAACGAGAAATCAAGGGCAACACAATGTTGAAACCTGCTACTTACAACGGCACCAGATCTTGGTTTGATTTTATAGTACAAGTTGAGAGCAGTGCAGAAATAAACGGCTGGTACGAAATAGAAAAAATACACTTAGCAGTGGCATTGCGAGGAAAAGCTCATAGATTCTTTGGAAAGTTGTATTCGAAATTTTATGATGCACTTGTCACAGTTTTGGATGAACGTTTCGCACCTCGAAATCAAACGGAACAGTATCAATTACAATTGAAGGAACGGCGTCAGAAAACCTCTGAATCTCTATATAAGAGTTAGGACAGGAAATAAGACGTTTGACAAAACTTGTATATCCTTCAGCTCCAGTTGACCTAGGTAGATATGCGATTGAAGCTTACATAGACACAGCCTACCAGTCTAAATGATGGTGTGCGCATGCTGTTGAATTGGAGGCTATCAATAGGGCAGAGACAGCCAGGTTTAATGGTAAGGGGATAGTTAAATCCACAAACACCTTGTCAGAATAGCAAGCCAGTAGATAGGACAACATATCTGAAAACAGAAGGCACACAAGGCGTTGTTGTTATAACTGCGGTTCAAACTTGCATCTGCAAGCGAGGTGTCCAAGGATAGACCAAAAAAGCTAGCTTCAAAAAGCAATCCTCCAGAGTCACAGACAGCTAATATGTCTGATGACAAAGGAACCGTTCGAAATGCACATTCTGTTGGCACAGGACCTTTAGTTCCCTATCATATTTGATGAACAGACCCTAAATGCTTGGTGGTACAAGTGCAACTACTTTAAGCATATTGTCAACGCGTGTTTGGGAAGCATCAGAAATGACTAAATGTGGCAAGCTCATTCGATACTCTGATTTCTGCTTCAGGAACTCCTTTGGACCTTAAAGAAAGGTTTTTGTTACGCTAGGTAGTAATGACGAAAGCTATGACGCTAATGTAGTCGTGGTCGATGTGGAGAACAGCCTGATTATGGGTCGAGACTTCATGAAGATGGTTGCAACACTGACATTGCAGCGAATGTAAGACAGTAGACCTGAAATGCCGGGGTTCAATTAGATGCTATCGAGTGACTGTAGCGTAGGAGGTTATAAACCCTGCGATGTCTGAAATATTCATTCAGGGCAATGTTCCAGGTATTTCAACAAGTAGTAATAAAATGTTATGGTAGAGGCATCTGATAGGATAATCCTGTCTAGAAAAGGGTTGCTAGCAAAGTCCTTGGTGAATGGGAAGCCCAAGAGTCCCTTTATAGGTTATGAATGTTTCATAAGACAATGTATTACGGTACCTATATAGGTAAAATGAGTCCAATAGATGAACTAAAAGAGAACCGTAGCGCCTGGTGTCAAAGAAATACCATTCCACTTGCAAGACCTCTATTAGCAAACGGTGGCTGAATGAGGAAAATACAGTCTGTGGACGTAAAGAAGCTTTTAACAAAGTTCGACTCTGACGACGATTTAGGAAGAATGGGAATTGTGAGACACAGATGCGACAATGGCTAAGCACGTCTGATAAAACAGCCATTGTGGAGAAATCCTGTACATATGAACTATGAGATAGATAAACAGATCGATGATATGCTATACAAGAATGTTATATAACCATCTTTGAATCCATGGGGTAGTGAATAGTGCTTGTAACGAACAAGGATGGATCTAAGGGTTTCTGTGGTGACTGTCGGAAGCTCAATAACCAAATACTCATATCCCCCCCCCACTCATATCCCCCCCCCCCCACAGAAGATGATTTCTTGGAGCAACTGACAGGCGCAAAGTGGTTCTCTTGCCTTGAGTATCTTGGTTTCGAAAATAGTAATATGATACAATTTTAAAGTTGGTAAAACGTTATCAAGCATTTTATCTAGCACCGTAATTTCCTTACTAAGAAACCTGCACTGTATTCTTCAGCAAACCTACTGTAGCTGCAGGCCTGTAGTATCCACATACAATTGTTGGCTCAGCTGAGCGCAGACTTTTTTAAAATGATGTTTGTGACGTGTGTCCGTCGTCTGTCCGTCCATCCAACAATTTTCTTTGCATGACATCTCATAAACCGTTAAATGAAGTATTAACAAACAGCATGTTTCATCTTTTGCAGAAACAAACAGTGCAGCCAGTGACCAGACACCTCTTAATATATGGGTTTACTCTGTTTGCAAATGCACTTAAAGGCGCGTTTATGTCGTAATGTGTTACATTAAGTTTATGTAGTAAGACGAGTATGTTTGGTTGTACGAGTGTCATTGTCCCATAAATTTCAGTGAAAGTACACTTTCGGGCGAAACACGATATTACATCACGAGAGACATTTGATAGGTAGTTTACTCATAATTCCTTCAAAACATCGTGGATCCGTGACAAATAACATACACCATGGTACATGGATCTTTATAAAAAAAAGCATGCTGCATTCATCGATCGAATCTGTCTTAGTGTTAAATGTGATTAAATAGTCCTGCAGGGAGCACCACACACAAAGCGACACGGCACCTAAACACCACCAAACACGAAACAGCACCATACAAAACGTGAAGAAACGCACCGCCTAGAAACGGCCAGTAGCCAACAAATGCTACTTTGGGCGTAAACCAGGTATGGGGTACCCAAACTCACGCGTATCCCGCCTTCACCCAAGCCAATTATTTTACCTATTACCTCATAGGCTATTTTAGACCCAACCTATTTGAATTAATCTACCGAAAAGGAGCATTAATTAGAGAACAGAAACTTTTTAGAATTCTGTAGTTTGAAACCATTGTAATAAATAGAGCATTCGCTCCTATAGGAGCAAATGCTCTATTTATCACAATGGTTTCACAAAGTGACTTTTACAGAGTCGTCAAAAGTCGTCAATATGAGGGAAAGGGTTAAGTATACCCCGTCCAGATCATATTTCGGAACCTATCCATATTTCAATGGAAAAGTAGTAAAGTCAAGCAGGCAAAGCCACATGCAAGACGCAACCACCACCAAAACACCGATAGACAGCATCACACACACACACACACACGCACACACACACACACACACACACACACACACACACACACACACACACACACACACACACACACACACACACACACACACACACACACACACACACACACACACACACACACACACACACACACACACACACACACACACACACACACACACACACACACACACACACACACACACACACACACACACACACACACACACAACCACACACCCAAACGCACACACACACACACGAAATGAACACAGAAAACACCAAAAGACACACAAGAACCAGGGGGGCACAACCAACAAACGTTTTGCAGGTATAAACTATTGATAACGTTCGGTTAAGCAAACAGTGCAGACCCTGGCTCATTCCGGATCTCACTGAACTGGGTCTAAAATTATTAGACAAAAACACTGTCGTTTGGTGATCAAATTACAAAACGTCCGATGAAGTCACGCACACAATTAATAAGCACTCACTAATCTAGACGTATTGATGTACTCACGAGATAATGTTGCATGTGACATTAACATTTGTTTCATGGCAGGTATATGGGAAATTTCTATAAGAAAATCACGTGAGGTATAATATGATATACATACCAGGTTGATCGCCCATTCTCCTATATACCTTAAACCTATATGTACAAATTTCGTTCCGTCGTGAATAAGTATAATTGTTATTGGTTCTAACGTTGATGACACGAGTCCACACTCTTCTGGAAAGCAATTTAATTTTAAATTATAATCATTTACCAGTCACAGAACGTATCCTTTAATTTCATAAATATTCTAAATTTGATTGTTGATAAATGCATCTGCAGCGGTATAATTAAAACTTCGCTGTCATATTTGAACGTGTTTGCATGTGATCTACTGTCTTTAACCCTTTATCTGATGAATATGTATTAGAAGAAATGCCATCATGAACATTAATTGGCTGAGTTTAATAATGTCATATAAATGCGTGATTTTAGGCAATGGCAAAAGCTGCAGAATTAAAACTGTATTATTTCATAAGCAAACAGAACAGTCCGTGATTACATGACCCCTATAGGCGTTTCCTTGAGGTAAATGGTTGAATGTTATACGTGCTATATATCATAGATATTGAATATTAGACTAAACTATCAAACAATACATTTGGATCATATTGTGGTATATTAAACATAACTTTTTCGTACTGAATGAAATAAATTTAAACACTTTTAAAAATACTAAACATATTATACATATAACTATAATTTAATCGGGCTATGAAATGCGATCATTAAGCAACTAATTAATAAAACAAAGTCAGACTTGTATAAAACGGAAATCTTACTTGAACAATTATCCAGTGTATAACGTGCAGTGTTTTGTGTTAAATCTTGCATCAGTTACGTCATAAACTGGGATTAAACTAGGCCATGTCATTATATATGAACATGTCTGCATTTTGAGAGGATAATGTTCGTTCAGCAGCCATGCCTGACTAAAACATATTTACTATCAAGTATCAACTTAACCCCTAGACTGCTATCCGCAACATGACTCACATTTCCAAACAACTTGGATCCAGATGAGACGCCCAGTAACTCGATGTCTCTTCAGAATTCAATTTGATTCTAAAAAACCGGATCGAATAAAAAATGTACCATATCCAGATTTAAGCAGACATTGGGTAAAGACTAAAATGATATATCATTATTCAGTTAAACCTCTATTTAACGGGTACTTAGATGTATTGATATTTAAGTAGATGCCAGCTTCATGCAGGATTAAAGGCAAACTTCTGTTCTTCTAATCCATTTTAATACAGGAAACGAATGTACTGGCATTTTCAAAAAGTGGAGTCCTCTGATTAGGATCTGCACTGTATGTCATTCACAATCTAGTTAATCATACATGTGCATACTGAATGGATTCTATCCTTAAACATTTATGAGCCATCCCACTTTGACTAACATTCGATAAAATTTTGATATTGGATATTGACACGTTTTATTCTCCACGTCCGTCCGAAACTTCTCTTCCGATCGGTGGTGTTTTCGGCTGCATTCCAAGTTAACTCAATGCAATTAGATTTTTTGCTGTTTTTTGTTTCAAGTGAAGCACAAGTAATTTAATATCAGACATAATCTGTCAATATTTTGAAGGACGGCATTCGTACAGAAAATAATTTCCTTTTGGAACATTCTGCATTACTTTAGTGCTGCACTAAGCTACCGCCTGTGCATGAATCCAACGGTTAGGCAGTAGATACCAAGACCTCAGTGGACGAGTTGACCACGTATCGGGTTTCTACACTATCTTCAATATGCTTCTTCAGCAGAACCTGTCATAAACGGCCATTAAAATAGTCTAAATCGGAAACAGGTGATTTATTTAATGCAGGGTAACAGTGATACAGAGAGACCTACCTGTAAATAGTGAAGACCCAGATGAGACAGCTCCTGCAGGAGCTGTCTCATCAGGGTCTACACTATTTACAACTGTAGGAGCTTTCTGTATCACGTTTACCATACATTAAGCAATCACTTGCTTTATAAGACTTCTATGTTCAATAACTAAATGGCCGCGTAAGACAGATTCAACTATACATCTTAAATTACATCTGCGAAGACTATATCTGCTGCACATCGGCTCCTGGCAGTGATCAGTATGTGTCGTTTTGATAACACAGACTAGTGTAGGATACCTTAACGTATTTATGTAAGAGGTGCAGACAATTAGTATAATTTTATTAGCTAAAGTGTAATGTGAAGTATATGAACAGAGGTTTGTTGGCCTTGGCAATAACCTTTTACTGCCCCGGAAAATACTCAAATTAGGATTTGGTGCAAGTTTGACTACTTCAGATTTGTTAAAAACGTTTGAGAATTTACCGACCGAGTGTCAAACAGCCTGAGTCCTGATGAGATGTAGAGAAACTCGGCATATTATATGCATTCAAACTATTTGCAAAGGCAAGACAGGTCGCGGATAGTGGTATAGGAGTTAGTCTGATACTTGATTGTAAACATTTAGAAGGACTGTTAAGGAACATGTCAAGTGTTACTATGATAAAGCTTATGTGAATTCCGGATTTAACCTTTTTGATTTATTAAAGAACCCAATGAGGTTTAAGTAAATTACAAAACAGGCAACTCTAAGCTAACATTACAAGCACATACGACTTTTCTACACTGTATACTACATTTACAATCTAATAAAAGTCAAACTTAGAAACCTTATAAGTAAAACAATTTCTTGAGGAAAAGGTATCATTCATTGCCTGTAATTCTAGACATGCGTTCTATAGCAATGACAGTATAGATACGTATGATTTGTGGACCTGTTCAGATATTTGTGATCCAATCACCTTTCTGTTAGACAATATATTTGTTCGCTTTGGTAATTCTATCACCAAGTCATTGGTATTCCTATGGGAACCGACTGTGTACCTTTAATTGCAGACTTGTTATTTCTCCCACCACATAGTGGTGTGGAAGATATATTGATTTACTCCTTTCTATATGCCTGTCCGTCTGTCTGTCGGTCTGTCTGTCTATTCGTCTGTCTGTCCGTCCGTCGGTCACAAAATCTAGTCCGCTCTCTATTTCTGAAAGTTCTTATCCAGTCTTCACCAAACCTTATAAAATGTTTATGACTATAATATCTAGGCCAAGTTCAATATCCAGCAAGATTGTTTCAGGAACTTCAGAGTTATGGCCCTTGATTCACCAAATTTTGCCTTTTTAGCATTGTCCGCTACCTAAATCAAAAACGTCTAATCCAATCTTCACCAAACCTTATAAAAATGTTTATGGCTATAATATCCAGGCCAAGTTTAATATCCAGTAATATTGGAACAGGAACTTCAGAGTTATGGCCCTTGATTTATCTAACTTTTGGCCTTTTTAGCCATGTCCGCTCTCGAAGTAAAAAGTATCATCCAACCTTCCCTAAACCTTATTAAATCGTTTATGGATAAACTATCTAGGCCAAGTTCAATAACCAGCAAGATTGAAACAGACACTTTAGAGTTATGGTCCTTGAATAATACAAAATTGGCCTTTTTAGTCTTGTCCACTCTCTAAGTCATCAAGTTCTCATCTGATCATCGCCGAACCTGAAAATGTTTATGATTATCATATCTAAGCCAATCTGAATACAAAGTAATATTGGAACATGTACTTCAGAGTTACGGCCCTTGACGTTTTGAAATCTGGGCTTTTGTTAGCTTTGTCTGCTCTCTAAATCAAAACGTCTTCATACAGTCTCCAACAAACTTCATAAAGATGTTATTGACAATAATGCCTTGGTCACGTTTAATAACCAGTAAGATTACACCAAGGAATTTTGGAGTTATGGCCCTAGACTTATTCAAAATTGGCTGTTTTAGCATTGTCCGCTCTGAAACTCTACGATTTTTCTTTCTGACATTGTACAAACTTCCTGAAAATCTTTACATGAATGAAATTGTGATCAAGTTAGATCAGCAGCTAAATTTCTTGAGGCATGTCAGGAGTATGCCCCATGAAAATAATAATAAATGCCCTAACTCCAAAAGTTTTCATCAGATCTTCATCAGATATTATTTGTAAAGCAAATGATATAAAACATGCTAAAAATCCAAAAACTAATCTTTGGAAAACATCCAATCATTTTTTAGACAGGAGCAGGTGGGAGAATATGTTTCCTCTTAAAAACAAGCTCTAGTTTTGTAATTCTATAAGCGGGATTAATGCTCAACCTTAAAACCGATTAACAGGCAGATGCAATTCGTGTTTTCAACAATACATCACGTTATTTAGATGACATATGTAATATTGATAACCCGTTCTTTTATTCTATGATAACCTCAACCTACATTATAAACCTCATGTTAAATAAAGCAAACGAGTCTGACATATCTGTAACCTTTTTAGATTTAAATTAATCTATAAACAATAAGGATTTCATTATTTCTTTTAGACTTTAAGACACAAGGGATGACTTTGATTTTAACAGAGCTAACTTTGGATGGAAATTTTCCCTGTGCTAATACTATTGGGTTTACATTTCTCATCTAATTCGTTTTCTAGAGCTTGTTCCTCTGTTGATGATTTTAACAATCTCAGCCTTATTGTCATTGGAAAACTGCTGAAACAGGACTGCAGGTATGACAACCTTCGAAAGACCTTTTCAAAATGTTATCACCGTAGAGCTGATGTTCTGTTCATAGAAAATACAACTGTATTTTACGTAGTTTTCTTTATCAAGGTATTTCATATCCGGAGATTTACGGTGGAGTCGTTTACAGATTTTGCAAAATTGTTGGACACACACTCATGTTGTTTGGTACTTTTTTGTTAAACGTAATAAACGATTCATTAAAAAGGCTATATATAGCTCCTCTATACTGCAGCGCACTGCATGCTTGGTGGTTGACACTTTACAGTTGGACATTTTGTTGCCCTCTATTTTCGCGATGACGGGAAAGACCTAATACTCCACGTTGGCATCCTCTTAAACCCACTTATGGGAGAGGAAGCTGAATGTTTGTAATTTGTTTTTTCTGTCGTACCTAAAATGACTTCTCCACAATTTCTCTTCCCTCTGGTTGTAATCGAGTACATGTTTTCGATGTCATTTTTGTACAATAAAACAGTTATATATCTATAATTGTATAGTATTTGCTTCCTTCTACTTTAAAAATGTCGGTGTAGAAATCGTTGGTGCGTAATACGTCATTTAATTTTATGACGTCATTTTATGACGTCACTTTTCCTGTAACACTGTGTTATTATTTGGTCATGACATCGTTACCTCATGTTGATGAGTTGTCTGGAAGGGGAATTTTACCTTCTTACTTGGGTGCAGGTGGAATAAGCGTGAGAACCTCGTTTTTGCCCCAATAGCGTTGTTTTGGCTACTGACCGTTCCTAGGCGGTGCCTGCTTTCACCCCATGGCCTATATTGTTGTTTTAAATGGTAAATCTTTTCTGTCTTATGCCTTTCGTCACGTTTGTCTTATAATTGTGCTGCTTCATGTTTGATAATGTTTGGTGCCATGTCCCTTTGTTTGTGACGCTCCATGTATGACTGTTATTCCACTTTTAGTAAGACATGCTTTCTGAAAGGGCAATATCTCTAAGTGTAGTTAACATCGCTGTTTTGAACCATCCCTCCGCCATGTAATAAATACCATATACTTTACATAATTTTAATACGAGTTCATGTACCAGTACATGTTACAAAACTGTACCACTGACCTTAGTGTTGCAATGCATGATGTAACTGGAGATAGGATAACCACTAAAACACTGATAGTTAAACACAGTAAATTTCCGTTTCATAAAAATCTGGCAATAGTTGTTTTGAATCAGTTGCAAATTGTATGAGAATCAGTACGGAATCCCATTTTCATATCTCACATCAGGATCAAAACTGAGTTGACACTCCGGTACTATTATTAAAACTTGGTATATGAACGCAGTATTTTTGGCCATGACGGAAGCTGTAGAATCAGATCTACATAATACTATTAGCAATCGCTAATCAGACGGCTACTGTAGGATTCGTCTGGTCTGGGTCAACCTGATGTTGCTTTCCAAATATTATATTTACGCCTTCTTCTAGTGACAGGTGCGGATCCAGGATTTCAGATTAGGGGGCGTAGAAGTTTTTTTTGGAAGGGGGAGGGGGCGTATATTTTTATGTTTGATGACATAAATAAATAGTGTGTTAAAGGCAGGTGGCTGCTTAAAACCTATAGGAGCGTTCTGTTTTACTTTCACCTTGCTTTAAGCAGCCACCTGCTCTAAATACCAACTAATTAACACAATTTAGTGGTCGTTATAGAGAGGTTTTACTGTATATAGATCTATAATATTACTAAAAAAATGTTTTGGCAATTTTAGGGGGCGTACGCCGGCTCCGCCCCCTCTAAATCCGCGCCTCAGTGAAGTACGGGTATCCTCAAATCGTCACACCTTCATTCCGATGTATGTTGAGGTTTGCTTTGATGATATATAAAATATAAGAATTGTAGTATATTTCGGAAATCCGATATGCAAAGCATATCGTTTATCTTTGATGCATGTCTGGCCATATTTAGCCTACCATTTCCGGATTATTTCTCACAATTGAAAATACGGATTTGTTTTTGTCACAAAAACGGCTGTCTCCCCCTTCATCTTCCTTCCAATACACAAATGTAATGTCTGTAACTCCATAGGTATCAGGGGAGACAATTCAAAATCCCCAGGTGCATAACAATTCATGCTGGTGAATATTTCTGTGACTCTAGCCCTAGCGTTTTCAGAGATACGCGTGACATAAAGTTTGCCTAATTTTAAGTCATCAGGGGCAATAATTCCGAAATTATCATGGGGAGACAATTCATTCCAGTGAAGTTTGGTGACTCTAGCCCTACTGGTTTCAGAGATACGCGCGACACAAGTTTGTGACAGACGGACGGGCGGACGGACCGACGTTCCCACGGATTGAATGTTATGTGACTATTCTTTTGTTCAACATAGTCACATAAAATAAAATTAGTCACATAAAAGGAAAAACACAAAAGATCTTTTGTTCTCAGTGTCACATAACCATCAATCCGTGTGAGCGGACACACTACTAATTACTAATGTTAGCTGAATATAGTAAAGTAAATAGAATACCATCCAACGGAAATCCTATTGTTCAAGCCTCTGCATAATTAACCATATCTTTCATATACATGTGTATGCGCATTTTCAAGCCTTTGCAAACAGAGTAAACCCAAATCAAACAACTCTTGAAGGAGCCGTCTGATCAAAGTCTGCTCTATTTGACCTATGAAATTATATAAATATTATTTTACAGTTTCTACAAATACTCAAAGATCGTGTGCCCATATGCCATTATAAAATTAACTGATAAATATTCGTAATGCCATTCTTTCAAAAGGGAAGGGTAATAACGCATATTCTTGTCAATTTGCTCATTTCACCCCGGTACTGGCCGAGTTTGGACAGTTATTTCCCGTCAAAGGAATATCAACTGGCCAGCCTTCATGTTTCTATCATATGCCTATTAGACTTGCTGTAAAACATACTTTTGACTGAGTGCCCAGTAGTTTGGGTCATGAAGTTGCGAAGCGAAACATGCAAGTGTTAGTCAGGTCGCTGATAGCAGGATATCTAGATCTGACTCTACAGTTTCTAATAGGGCAATGGTAAGGCATTTGTCTTGTTAAGTAATTTATTCATTTCATCCTCGCTATTGGTCGACTATGAAATTTACTCTCTCCATAGGCAACACTCATTAAATTGGCAGTCTCCAGAATGTGTGTTTCTATTACGTGTTTATTAAATTTTTAAAAAAAATCCCGGACTACATACAAAAGGTATCGGGTAAAAGAGGCGTTTCATATATGATACAACTGATGTTATAGAATAGAAAATATTTTCACTGCATACCTCCTCACAATCAAATCAAGTCTAGGAATACCAAACAGACACTTCATAATCAATAGAACTTATTAACGTCTAACAACGCCTGTCTAATAAGTACTGTTAACCCTTTACTCCATGAATATTCATTTAAGAAATAATTACATCATGAATATCAATTGAATTAATTTTTAAAATGGCATAATAACATATAAAATGTTTGCCAAAGCAGGAACTATAGCATCAGATGTACTGATCCCATAAGCAAAGAGCAGACTCTGGTGGCAAAGACATAGGCGTATTTATGAAGGTTTGATTACGGAATAAGAATTCTGATTGTCTCCATATTCCCTATCGCAACAGGTCACAAGAAGGTCTCTTGCCTAGTATGGTCCGAGCTGTATTCCATCCACACGAACCATCCTTTAAAAATGTCATTAATTCGGCGAGTCTACTCACACTTTTTATATTAAGCAAAGTTTAGAGTTCAAACTATCACAATTAACTGGTTACATTTATTACATATATAGTAACACGTGTATATGTCATATCGAAGCACGTGAAGGGTTCATGTAACACGGTACAGAGAAACTGCTGTGCACTATATCGTGTATGGCTGAGTACGTGGCTGCCACCCCACATAGTACCCCTACAAGAGGGATGGCATAATTCAGCGCCTTGATGAGCACGGGAGCTCTCCTGAAATACAAGTATTTAAATACTGTAGACGTAATAGCAGTCTCATTAGTAACTCAATTATTACACATTTTATAATGACTGATTTATGATATTTATTATTATAACCAATGATAACAAATATAGTAGACGTCTATATGTGATGTTACAATTGATGATGATGACACTGATGAAGAGAATTCTAGTGATATTAATTATTGTATTGACAATTCTAAATAAACTACTAAAGGGAAAAACATATATGACAAAAATAATAGTTTATAGTTAATAGTAATAATTTATATTTGACGTATGCATTGAGTTGCTTCGTCACATATAGTTTGAAATAAAATTATTAACTTTAGCATACGATTTAGTCTCATTCAGACTTCTCTCACCAAGTTTTGTTTGGTTCAAGCAATGTAAGTGAAGAGAGGAAAGTGGTAAAATCAATGTAAAATAAAACCTTCGCCATCTTTTTTTTGTAATGGTAAATTTCATTCAAAATCATGAGTGTTTTAATTACCAACCTGTGTTTCCATGTATCACCACCTTCTGTCGTCTTGGCGGCGAGCTTAAGGTAGAATAGAGATGGGCAGATCAACGTTAAACATGTGACTGCTGAGCCTCCAACCAGAGCCAAGATTGCAGAGAAATGCGGAATTGTTTCGGCGACAAAAAGAGCACATAGGGTCACACAGGTTCTGCTAATAGCTCTTTTCAGGGTGAACTCTAGATGGAAGAGTATGAATGATAAATGTAAGGAACTAAAACTTTTGCAGATCTGAAATCAATGTTTAAAAGTTCCAATAAATGGATTAAACATATTATTTAGGCTAAAATGACCGTGCTATTTTGTTCGTTAAAGTCCCTGGACGCCCTGAGATTGGAAAAATGACACGTTGGTGTTTAGATAGAGTACCAATTCATTGACAGAAACTGGTCTTAAAAAAGTCTCAAACGTAAGGTTTTGTGTTAAATTACATATTTTTTAATCGATGAAAACGAAAGGAGGTTTAAATATAGAGAGAAAACGAAAGTAGGTTTGAATATAGAGACTGTGAGTATGTTTATTTCTACATTTTTTCCGATTGTTTTAGAGACAGTGCTCATCCCACTTCAGCTTTCAAGAGTCGCCTAAATGCATTGTTTCATATCAAGAGGCGCATGCGCGAAGTGTTTGCTATATTTATAGCGAATATTTATAAAGTACTCTGTCATACTGTTTTGACCGCTGGAACAAAAAGTGCAACGCGATATATATTACGGCTTTATTGTTGTTTCTCAAAAGCAAACGATCAAATAAAAAGCAAGACTGTTTAAATGGTATACTAAAGGGTACGTACATTCAGCATATATTTATCTTTTAATGTAAAGGCGTTCAGTGACTTTACTGTCAGAAGCAATGTTAATGTCAAAGGTAAGATTGTATGTGTAAAAAAATGTGATTTGTTGGGGGATATTGGTTATCCCAGCTGTGAAAAAATGAACAATCTTTTTTGAGACACTACTAACTGAGTGTAAAACAGTTTGAATCCTGATTTACTCGGCGTCTCATCTGGATTAACACCTTCCCTCCTAGACTATTTTAGACCCAACCTCTTTGGATAAATCTACCGAAAAGGAGCATTAATTATAGAAAAGGAGAATTTTCGAATCTTGTAGTTTAGAAACCATTGTGATGAATACAGCATTTACTCCTATGGAGCAAATGCTCTATTTATCACAATGGTTTCAAAATGTGACTTTTACAGAGACGCCAAAATGCGTCACTAGGAGGGAATGTGTTAAAGCTGTTAACAAGTCGCAAATAGATTGAAAAATATTAATGTTTCATAAACTAAGAAGGTATAGAATCTTATCTAAAGACACCATCTGCTCTTTCTGGTCTTAAATATATTCTAATCAATTACTGACGCCATTATATTGTATTATTTTAATTAATTACAGAGAACAGCGGTTTACTATACTAACTTTTAGTCGTTACGTTCAATAATTGTTCCAGCTCTTGAAACACAGGGTTTCCAACCATTATGATCCCAAGCACCAAATGGACCGTCATTAGTACCGTTGCTATAGTCCTCACGGGTCCAGCTGATATTGAATTCAAGACGTTGGCGTCAACGTTCTTCCCATAAATGTAGAACGAAGCGATAGGAGATGGCAAATAGATGGTCAATGTGGCTATAAAACAAACATAACGATGACAATAAACTCATTTTGGTACAGGTATGCTGTTTGGACCATTCCATTTTATTTTTATTTATTTTAGTTATATTTGCATTTGTGATCAACATTATGGACATTTATCCCCTGATAATTCAGTTTTTCACAATAATTAATAAAATCTTATTTCTCTTACACAGATACGGACTCTGAAGTATTTTTGTGACGTAAGTGTTTCAAAAATATTAGCAGAATACATCTTTAAAGTTGTATTATACCCAGTGTTCGCACTTTAAAGTGATATTCCTTGATTGCAACGTGTTTTAAAAATGCCTAAAATTGCATAAATCATTTGTTTGTTTGTATACTGAAAAGGTCTGCACTATTTACAAGTTGATTGTGCAACCAGTGCACTCCGCAGCAGTAATTGCACAGTGCAATACTTGTACACAGTGAAGATAAATGTAATTATACAACAGGGCATGGGTAAAGAAGGACAAATGTATTTTAAAATTCAGCAATTTCGATATGTGTTAAAAGTAACAACCTTCATAATAATGATTGAACATAACAATATCAAGTGTTATAATGTTATGGAAAATATGTGTAGAGAGTTTTACTTTAATACTAAACGATGTACACATACGCATATTATTAAAATCATGTTTATAGTCAATTTTATGTATTCCACAAAATATTACCTACATCCGAATACTGATAAAGCCTAATAATCCCACTGCCTTTATAAGAATAATAGAGTACGGAAATCAACGGACATGTTCAGTGAAGCTCTGATTGACTTCCTGCTGATGTTTAACTTATTTACACCGTTTGTCTTTCACGCTGGGGATGGAATAAGTGTGAGGTTGGGTGCCCCGAAACCGGTTACACCACCCCAGTAACTATTGTCACTGACCGTTCCAAGGCGGTACTTCCATTTTCCCCTTTCGTATGTTTGTTTTATCTTTAAGTGATAGTTCCTACAACAAACACATATTTTCCATAATACCATAAAACATGGTATGTTTGTAATGTTCAGACTTATGGTGATTATCAATTTGAACTTATATCGAGAAATGTCCCGATGATACAGAATAAAATGTATTCATCGATACTTAAATTTGTTTTGTTGTACAACAAAATATTATAGACCAATGCCGAACAGTTAGGAAACTAAAATACCTGACCCGAATAAACACTAATACGTCAGAGAATCTTCAATATCAAACACGTGAAAGTTTTGTCTTCCCCAGTGCTTTTGATCGGTGTTCTTGCCATATAATTCTTCTAAGCATATTGACAAATTTAGGCGTTTTAATAAAAGTCGCAAATTGAGACTACCTCTTTCAGCGAATTTGTCGAAAATATAACAGAAATATCTTTAAGTCTCTATGTATTGAATTTTTGGCAATAAATTCGGTAATTGGAAAGCACTGTTGGTGTAATCACATTTTTTTCTCGTTTCAATTTTACATGTATTTTGAAATGTGCGTAATTTTTATGTTACACTCCAATATTTGATTTAATCAATTTGATTGAGAAATCACTGGTAAAGCATTCCATGTGCAGTTCTGAAATCATGCGAGATACAATTAGTGCCTCTATGGACTACGAAATGAAGATGGGTTTGAAATAATCGTGTTAGGACAAATAACTCCATCGCATACTTTCACGATCTATAATGCAGTCACACCAGACTGTCTTTCTTGCGAATGATATTGATATAAACTCCGATGTATTGCAAACATCGCGCGCAGTATGTCATGCACAGTCGCGCTTTATATAAAACATACTGTGACGGTGCAAAACTCAAACGTATGTCGCATTCTGTCAATATTCTGATAAACAACATTGAATATTTTCTACAAGGTTATATCAACACAACAGACTAAACATGGCGTAAGAGTTTATCTTATTTTGCATTTTTGAAATGCGGAAAGAAAAAGAAAAACGCTAGAAATTACAAGATTTAGTACTTATGACACTTATCTCTAATATTCTCCTTTCATTAAAGTGTAGTTAGTATATTAATTGTTAACTGTGAAAGAGATGAAACAGACAACTATTTTGTATAAGATTCAAACACAATTATCTCCAATATATCTATCATATGTTGAATTAGTGTGTTGCTATGCATGTAAATCTTTGGGTTATACAGAACTAGTATGTAGCTAAATAACGACGTCAGTAGCAACATAGAACACTATGAACTGACCTAGATAAGCAGCAAGACTTGCTCTTGTAAAATATTTCGGTTCTTTCATATCAGCTATCACGGTCGGGTAAACTGAATGACCTCCATATGCGAATACCATGGTGCCAAAAGTCATGAAGATAGACACAAAGCTGACATTGGAATGGACAACAGTAGGGTATTTGTGGCGATCATGAAGAATGTTGGCAAATATCAGAACACTGGTAGCAAATGTACTCAAGCACGCTGCCAGTGCCGTACCCCTGGAACGAAAGAACATTTGTACATATACTTCAACTGAATGTTTGAAATTGACTTAACCGCGAACTTGTTATAAAAGTAGTTTCATCTAAGTCTCAAAGAGACTTTGATAGATCTGTTTCTTTACTATCTAAAATGGCTACAATGTTACACTTTCCATTTTTCATCATCATTATTATTATACCACATACTAACGCAATTTCCGGCAATCTGATTGGCCCATGTGACCAAATTTGCGGCATATAAAAAGTGTTTTATATGTCGCAAATTAAACCAATCGAAAATGGCCAAATTACATCATGTGCCTATAAATATATAAGTGCGCGTTGTTTATCTAACACTTACTGTGAAATGATAATTCGTAAGCATACATTGACATATAGATCTATTCCAGTTTGGAATATTATTTTCCATTGTTTACTTTGTCACGATTTGACGGGATGAGGAGAATTATACAGATATTCAGATCGAGATTCAATCTTATTTATTATATTATTCAAACATAACGTTATAACGTGACGTCATTGTTACAGATGATGTGTTTGCGTATGGCGCCATTGACTACGTTAACGTTACTTTTCACATGTGAATTTGTGTATTAAATGTGTATTGAACATGTGAACTAGCTATCGCATAATAATTCATGACTAATGAAATAGTAAACTTACAATTGGTCCGGTGTTTTGATTTTGTATAAACCAGGGTGAAACATTCCAGTTATTTTAAGAAATCTGAAATAAACTGGTGCACTATTTCTCACCTCATCACTCATTTAATCTAGCATTTAAACTGGCTTCAGCAATTTGGCATTTTTCGTGTTAAGATTGCGTTAGAATAGGGTTAATCCAACTGTAATTTGAAATGTTGGCGTCGCCACTAAAATAATTTGCGACCGTTAAAAACCTCATATACCGTCGCAAATTTCAAATTACAATAGGATTAAACCTATATTTATATGGCGCTCTTTTCACACAGGATATTTAAAGCGCTTCGAATTTATAATTTACATGTACACAACTGAGTATATATAACGCATATAGAATATTTAATATTTAGAACAGATGAAATTTAAGATAGAGATATCGATAGGAATGTACAAAATCATCCTTTTCTGTAAGTTAATATGTCCATAAATCAAGGGAAATAGGCTCATACTGTGGCTAAATTGTTTCGGTCCATTAATGTCACAAAAACTAAATTGTAACATTATATGTACAGTGTCAGTACGTCATATAGTTATGACCCAGAACCACCTGGCCTGTGTTTATGTATGGCATACAACACTAAACATAAATTATTGCCTCATATATGTAGGACAATGGGTAACAGAGTAGATTAGTTTTATAGCTGATGCATATGAACTACACAATGCAAACCAAAAATTACAAACAAACCGCCCATATATACACCCAATATGCAAAACTGCATGATTGTTCACCATTAATAATCAGTAGGTATTGAAATTTGGAATAAACATAAAACAGGTAAAGGGTTAAAAGACGTATCTGTGGAGTAAAGGGTCAAAGAACAAGCCAAGCACTCCACAGATATTTCTATCGAAACCGACCTCCACCTCTTCGGTGCCCAAGATCCCATTTGTGCGAAATGCGTGATCTGACTGCTCGTGTAGGAAAGGGGGTTAACATATTCTCATTAAGAGGCGTACATTTAATGAAGAAACTCAACCACTGAAATATGCAGTAGACTTGTTTGTAAAACATAAAAATTGCTTAATATTGAAATATGAAGAATCCACTGAATTATGCTTCTTTCAATAGAAATTGACCAATACTATTTATTACCATAATAACTATTATTAGTACCCCTATATTATCATTATTATTATTAGTTTATTATTATTATTATTATCATCATCACTCTTACTACTACTACTACTACTACTACTACTACTACTACTACTCCCCCTTCTCCTCCTCCTCCTCCTACTACTACTACTCCTACTACTACTACTACTACTACTACTACTACTACAACAACAACTACTACTACTACTACTACTACTACTACTATTACTACCACTACCACCACTACCACCACCACTACTACTACTACTACTACTACTACTACTACAACTACTACTAATACTACTCAGCAAAAATAGAAACGTCTCTCCACGTTTAATGACGTTTTACCAGGATTTTAAAGATGACAGACATATAGCCTTATTACGAGTACAATTTTAATTGAATTAAGTTTGACTATCACGAGACATTTCGGTGCAACATTCCTGCGAATATGATTGGGGTCAAAAGTTAAAATCTTAGGGCTGCAGTCTCATGTCATGTAACGTATTTTTTTAAATCAAAAGTTTGCTATCCGTAACGGATATGGCCAATTTTTGCACGAGTGCGTGCAATATTTCTATGACGCATTGACGTAACGTAGTGCAAAATTAACGCGTTAGGCAAGGTACTCCATGCATGATACAGCACCCGAGTCAAATCACCAATATTCTCAATCTGGTCATTTGTTCACGCTATATGACATAACTAATCCCGGGTGCGTTCTGTTGGGCTTAGAACTGCAGGCCATGGTTGGACATTAACGTTATTATATGGTGAACCTGACAACGTGCGGGTCGGCATTATCTTGATGCACTTGCACGCCTGAGTCATGCTGCTGTGTAAATGGTAACGTGCGGTGTGCCTTTAGTACGTTAGCAACGTAAATACTGTCCTCAATAAGTGTGTCAATGTGATGCTTCGGCCAGTTCTGGCTGTCTTCACCATAGGTGTTCGGCACGTGTCCTGGTTTTCAATCCCACCCAATTCACTACCCATACCCCCTGTTGAAATATTGTCAACATGTCATATATGCCGTATCGCGGGTGAAACTAACAGATAATCTTCAGCTACCTTACAAATTATGCACTCCGTCGAAGAAAATAAATATAAAATTAAACTTATCGGACCGCAGTATTGTATTCTTGGCGTGAGAATCGCAGAAGACGCATACATTATGAGACAAATTCATTAATGTCGACTATGCGCTTCAAAGGTCAATGGCGATTTGACAGCGCTTAAAATAATGCAGATCATAATCAAAACTGCTAGATTAATCAAAATAACGAATGTTTTTGCTTATAACAGACGAAAAGGGATGGTTCAACGGACGGTGAGTGAATCAATACACCTTTCTTTACTAACGGAATGCAGAATGTGTAAGGTAGCTGGAGATTATCTGTTAGTTTCACCTGTGATACGGCCTTCTCTGTGCCGGTCACAGGAGTGTCGACCAGATCCATTTGAGATTTAGCGGCCCTTTTTCTGCCAAAGTCTTTGAAAAGTAAATGTTTCTTGTGATTACTTGTCTTTAAGCATCCCTCCCACGAAACGTAAGTAATAGTTTGCGGAGATTGGCCGGTTTTCAAAAGAGTAACGACGCTCAAGGCAACCCGATACCTATTTTATGCATTTGAAAATAAATTGTTTTTAAGTTAATTGCAAATGTTATTTTATGACATGTTGACAATATTTCAACAAGTTTTGACTCCTTCAGATCATTCCTTTTCAAAGGGGCGTAGCAGAGGGGGTAGGGGGTAGTAGATGGAGTGGGGTTTGAAAACCAGGACACGTGCCGAACACCTGTGGTCGTCACACGTGGTCCACCAGGTCGTGGAGGATCTTCAACTGTCGTTGTTTTACCATAGCAGCCGTAGTAACGTGTGACCACAATTGTAGCCATTCCAACCCACACCCCCCCCCCCCCCAAACTATTCCCATTACCCGCTTTTTACCATATTAAGAAAGTCTCGGCAAGATAAACATAAAGACAAATTCAGATTTTATTTATTTTTTCTGATTAGCATCTATCTCTTAATTCCTACGACGTTGACTGAAATGCAACCTATCGACTACATGTATAGCGTGTACGGGGACAAGTTGGAAATCATTAGTGTTCCAGTTACTGGCAGACACGTCCACGTTTTACGTGGGAAATCTTTACATGGTCGTATTCCTTCTGTCGGCGGGGTGGGTACATATTGAACATTGGACATCTCATTCACACGCCAAGAGCTACATAAATTATAAAGAGGGCATTTTTGTTTTTGTTGAGAATATTTCTTGTGAAGACATGCACTAAATAACCATTATTTTGTTTTTTATTTTCTTTGAATCTAAAGGTCTCAATCGTGTGTCCATTCACTTAACTCTTCACAAGTACATTGCACTAACAAGATGAATATACGTTCAAATTTATATCTACATATGACTTACCAGAAGTCTTTTGGCGTACCAAGCCATGTCACAGGTATGACGCAGCAGCAGATGATAGGGGCGATGTAACACATGGATAAACTAGTGTATGGACTGAGGAGAGACTCTATGGTGTTAGAAGCCATCAGTATATAGACAATGACAGCGCCGAAATTGGTGAGGTTTGTAGCCGTCCTAACAACAATTCTGCAAAACATATTTTATATTGGCATTGGTAATGCACTGGCACTGGCACTAGATCGAAATAGACTATACAGTAGAACCCCTTTAATGTGACCACTTAATGAATAAACATGGATGCCGTTATAAGCAGGTAGTTGCTTAATGCAGGACAAAAGTAACGCAGAAAGCTCTTCTAGGAGTTTTCTGCATTACTTTTGTCCTGCATTAAGCTACCACCTGCCTCTACCACCCATAATTATACCTCCTAGGTGGTCGCATTAAAGGGGTTTTACTGTAGTTTATTTGTTACACCTAGTACATAATGATTAATACATCATGGTAAACAAGGCTGTACACACCAACTCCCTTCAGGCATTCTTTTTTCATAAAGGCACATACTAATATAAAAGGTGGAAGAAATTGGACATTTTTTACAAAACTGGGTTTGTCTTTACTTCTATCCCGTACCAATTTCCGATTTAATCGACCTTCAACGGTCTCCGTCGAAATAGACATTTTCATTGGACGATAAGGAAAGGTGTCTCGAGCTACTTCTCGAGCTATTTCCCGCGATCTGAAACTACACGCATTCGCTAACATGACACAAGAGCCGCGTGCGGCGCCAACTCTCGTCTGATTTGGTGCTTGTCGAGCTAAATTAAAACTTTTGGAAAAAATAAAGGGCCATAACTCAAAATGTTTGAAATCAGGAGTCATGGTTCTTATGTAGGGACCTTCTCCAAAATAAGATCTACCCACCTATGAAGTTTCACGTTGATACCTCATACTTTTCGAGTAATGAGCTACATTAAAAAAATGCCGACGACGAGAACTACAACTACGACTACGACACAGTGGTCACAATTTAGCTCGACTTCTTCGAAAATAGATGCGCTAAAACCATCCACAGCGCTTGAAAAAGTGTTCGAAGGACACAATATAGTCATTACAGGACAGGATTTAACAGTCAATTGTTAGTAAATATTACTCTTCTTTCTTTTTTTACATTGAGGGTTTGCAATAGATGGAATTTACTATCGTTTGCTTTTTGCTTCATACGATAAAATCACAACAATCCGGAATATCTTAATTACCATTGTTCAACTTCATTGCATTGGACATTCTTAGAAATTATTTCATTCATTCTCAGTGTTGTTATATTTTCTGGTCCTTCGGGATCATTAGTTTTGATGTTTTTAGTTTTGAAAATTAAATACTGCTTAAGTCGGTGCTAGGGGGGCGAGAGTAGTGTTGCACTTTTAATTACTACTCATGAACAGACTCGATAAACCGAGTCTGCAAATTTCTCTTTTAGCATTGCTTCTTTTGCTTTCGAAGGATCTCCCGCTTTCAAAATATATTATCTCTGATGGCGATATTTGCAACCGAAATCTTAAATATTTTTTTTGCTTACGTTTCTTAATGGTGTCGAAGAGAACATGTTGAGTCTAATGCTCTTTCTTGTTGGAAAAAACTAATTTTTGATATAATTGATAAACGCATTTCCTTTTACAGCTCTAATAAACACCTTCTTCCACCTAAACCTAGAACTTCTTTTAGACATCTTAAAAAGGGTTTACAGGAGTTCCATTCAAAATACGTTTTTGTTCCTGCTGATAAGGCATCGAATAATGTGATTATTATTTGACGATTACATTATATCGATGTCTTGAAGCAGGACATTATTAATACCAAGTCATACAGTTCAGTTACCACTGACGAAAAGACCATTATTTCAGACCATGTCAAAAAGTGTGAACAATTTGGAACCGATATTAAAATTACACAACATAAACTTCCTACAATGTATTGGTTACGCGTTTCATTGCAAATTCTAGTTCATGTACAACTACTAAATTGTCTATACTTTTGACTTCTTGTTTAACGAAGGTAAAGGAACATGTAAAATTCTACTGTGATAAGACTTATGAAAATTCTGGAATAAATCTCTTCTGGTCTATTAAGAACTCTTCAGAAGTCTTAAACAAACTTAAGAACAAAAGGTATCTTGCATCCACTGTAAGCACGTATGATTTTTCTACTCTGTACACAAGTCTTCCTCATATTTTAATTAAGGATAAGCTTACTAACTTAATCCAGAAAGTATTTGCACGGGAAAAAACATCATTCTTGGCATGTAATGCTAAAAAAGCTTTCTTTACTGACGAGCAAATGAAATATTACACCAATTGGACTTGCTCAGAAGTTTGCGAAGCACTAACCTTTCTTTTGGATAACATATTTGTACGTTATGGGAATGCTATATACCGTCAGGTAATTGGTATTCCTATGGGTACGAATTGTGCACCACTTGTCGCAGATTTGTTTTTGTACTGCTATGAGAGAGATTTCATGTTGCGTTTGAATACTCAATCACAAGAAGATGTTATACAAGCCTTCAATGAAACTTGTCGATATTTGGATATTTTTAACTTAGATAACCCTTTCTTTGATGCTCTGATTCCTACAATTTATCCTAAAGAACTCAAATTGAATAAAGTCAACCCGTCCGACAATTATGCAGCGTTTCTTGATCTAGACCTTAAAATTAATAATGGAATGATTTCTTCTAAAATATATGACAAAAGAGATGATTTTGATTTTAATATTGTAAATTTTCCTCATCTTGACGGGGATGTTCCCCGTGCTCCATCTTACGGGGTTTATATATCTCAACTTATTCGTTTTGCTAGAGCTTGTTCATCTATTGACGATTTTAACAGTCGAAATCTCATTTTAACTGAAAAGCTGCTTAAGCAAGGATATAGATACCATAAACTAAGAAAAACTTTCTCTAAATTTTACTATCGAAATCTCTCGCTTATTGGCAAGTACCAATGTAATCTCAAGGTGCTTCTGCGATACGGTATTTCACATCCTGAATTTTATGGTGATGTGATTTACAAACTTCGTAAAATTATTGGACATACCCATTTTCTCACTTTGTTCATCAAATGTGTTAAACAATTCATTAAAAAGGGATATGATCCTGTAGTACTACAACATACTGCATGTTTGGTTGTGAACCTTTTACAGTTGGCAATCACGCTGGCCTCTTTGCATGTACGCCGACAAGAAAGGTTTAGTACTCTATGAAGGCGACCTCTTAAATCCAGAAATGGAAGGAGAACGTCGGATATCAGTACTATTTCATTTTTGTCGTACCCTTTATTACTTTTCTACAGTTACTCTGTTTGCAGCTCAATCATTGAGTACACTAGCGATAGGTGGATACAGTATGTTCAATTAAATGTTTTTTGTTATACATGCACTTTACCATTGTATTTGCCGTCGCGAGAGGGGATACGTTTATTTACACTGTTTGTCTTTTAGGGTGGGGATGGAATAAGAGTGAGGTTGGGCGCCCATAAACCGGTTTAACCCCTCCAGTGACTTTTGTCACTGACCGTTACAAGGCGGTTCTTCCATCTTCCTCCTATTGTATGTTTGTTTTGTCTTTGTGTGTCTCTTGTTGTTTTTTCTAGTTATGTACATTTGCAGCTCAATCATTGAGTACACTAGCGATAGGTGGATACAGTTTGTTCGCTTAAATGTTTTCGTTATACATGCACTTTATCACTGTATTTGCCATCGCGGTTGTTGTTGATTAGTAGGAGAGGGGATACGTTTATTTACACTGTTTGTCGTTTAGGGTGGGGATGGAATAAGTGTGAGGTTGGGCGCCCATAAACCGGTTTAACCCCCCAGTGACTTTTGTCACTGACCGTTACAAGGTGGTTCTTCCATCTTCCTCCTATTGTATGTTTGTTTTGTCTTTGTGTGTCTCTTGTTGTGTTTTCTAGTTATGTACTTTTGCTATTTCCTTGTGTTGCTGTTCGGGCGAGTGTTTGTTCTGTATGTGGTGTTTCCTGCATGACTCATTTTTGTACTTTGCTTCAAAGCAACTTACTGTAAGAATCAACCAATCAAGAAACATCTACTTGGGGTCAGACGATGTCGTCGGTAGTCGACACGGGATTAAAGAAACGTGAATCGGCGAAAACGTTAACTTGTCGAAACGAACGTCCGATTTCTGCGAGAAATGTTCGTTTCTAGACAAAATGTCACTTTTACGACCGAATTAGATAACTATGTTTTCTATTGAACAAAACTGTATTAATGTAATATCTTTGTTTTGTATATAAATTATAATCGTCCGAATTGAGTGGTATTGGAGGCCTTTTTAACCCTTTCACCGCCGCAGTCGCATAAATGCACCACGACAAATAGTGCAGTCCCAGATCAGACGCCGCCTTTTCAAGGCGGCGTCTGATCAGGATTTACACTATTTGTCTCAATCTCTATTTCTATATATGTGCTTTATTCCTTTGAAATTTGCATTTATTTATCTCATTTCCTTATTTTACTGAATGATTTAACAAACTTGGATTGCAGACGACAATTAGAAATTTGGCGCCGAAAGGGTTAACCATGGTGTATTAATGTACTAGGTTTTATAAATAAACTAAAGTCTAATATGTCCAGTGCCAGTGTGCCTGTGGTAATGTTTCTTTTCTTTTCAAAAATAATTTCGTTCACTCTCAGAATCGTAGATACTGTAAAATATAGTATGGCATGAATATATTGCTCTTGGAAACAAATTGATTTTAATACACTAACATGGTCACAGCGATCCGATAGGCATTTGTCCATCTTAAGGCCTTTATCCGTTATGTAAAAAGGTATCAGTCAGTCAGTCAGTCCTTAGATAATGTGCCATGTATTTACCCGTTACTCCATGCATGTTCATGTAGGAAACAATGGCTTTATGAATATTTATCAGATTTTTTATAATGGTATATGAACTCGAATTCTTTTAACCATAGTTTTGAATCTGGGTTATGAAATTACATAAGAAAACAGAGCAACAGGCCCCGAGTAGACGGCTCCTTCAGAAGCCCTATAATCTGGGACTTCTCTGTTTGCAACGGCGTTTAAATGAGTAATCATGGAGTAAAGGGTTTAATTAGATGAATATAAGTACTTCTAGTATTAGATAAATCCTAGAAATTTAACATACATATCATTTTCATAAGATGTAGTGTCATATGTTTATTTAAATAACCGCTTTGATACAATTGCATGAGTACTTAATACCGTCTTACTGTGCTATATAATGCGATAATTTTCATAAGATGCCGTGTCATATGTTTATTTCAATAACCGCTTTGATACAATTGCATGAGTACTGAATACCGTCTTACTGTGCTATAATGCGATAGACATATTTTGGGATCTTGCCTTTGTATCACATGCCATTACGTTCTTGTTTTCCATTCATAAGTGCAAGGCAGAAACACACTATTTACTTGCTTCGTAATTAACTCTTTCGCTGCTATTGTCGCTGATGTGATTACCTATGCAAACAGTTTGCATCCAGATGAGAAGCCGAGTAACTCATCAGGATCCAAACTGTTTGTTACTGTGACTATGTCCTTGAAACAAAAATGAAGAAAATTAAAAATTAAAATGGTAGCAGAATACAAAGAGCAGACCACAGACGACAGAATTTGGCAACGAAATAGTTAACATCTCTTTTAGGCTGACGAAGGTGGTAAAAGTACAAAAATTAGTCATGCAGGAAACACCACATACAGAACAAACAACCGCCCGAACAGCAACACAAGGAAACAGCAAATGTACATAACTATAAAAACATCAAGGGACGCACAAAGACAAAACAAACATACAATAGGGGGAAGATGGAAGTACCGCCTTGGAACGGTCAGTGACAAAAGTCACTGGGGGGTTAAACCGGTTTATGGGCGCCCAACCTCACACTTATTCCATCCCCACCCTAAACGACAAACAGTGTAAATAAACGTATCCCCTCTCCTACTAATCAACAACAACCGCGATGGCAAATACAGTGATAAAGTGCATGTATAACGAAAACATTTAAGCGAACAAACTGTATCCACCTATCGTTAGTGTACTCAATGATTGAGCTGCAAACAGAGTAACTGTAGAAAAGTAATGAAGGGTACGACAAAAACGAAATAGTACAGATATCCGACGTACTCCTTCCGTTTCTGGATTTAAGAGGTCGCCTTCATAGAGTACTAAAGTCATAAAACTAGTCTGTTAATTGAGTAATAACTTTATAAAACGTCTTCATGACGTTTTTGATTTTGAATTTAATGTAAGTCCTTAACCAGATGTTGACATTGAAGCAAAAGTGATATTATCCTCCCAATTTGACCTGAGACTCGATTAATTTTCGGCGTGTTTATCGGGATAGTTCGTAATACTCTGTGACAATAAATAGCAAACCAAAAGCCGGTAATAATAATGCTCCACGAGGATTGTATTCTTATAGCGCATGCTTATACCTTCGGAAATTTATCCGAAGATTACCCGCGATAATAAACGGAATATGCATGAGTCTCAGGTCAAATTGTGAGGATAATAACATACACATGTGTAAATAATAACAACTAACTTTCCAAGTTTTCCATAAGCGACTTCGCCAATGGTGGGGTACGGGTACCCCACGTGACCAGACGGTGGTAATAATCCCCTTTCTAGCAATATGATAGATATTCCTTTATTTCCTCCAATATAGGAGAGTACAACATGTAATATAAACAATTGTGCAAACAGACATACATTTAGATCAGCAACGTGAAACAAGAAGCAACGCAATACATGAATATACAGAACAAGACATACAGTTAGTAGGAATGAATACGGACATATACATATTAATATACATATATATTCATGTATAAATACAAATATATATACACTTCGATACACACACACGTATGTACATATATATGTACATATACATATGTATGCACCCACGCGTGCGCGCATGTGTGTACGTGTATACACGCACATACACATGTACGCGTATATATAATTACCAAGCGTTACTATTTGTCCGATTATCTTACCTCTTACGAAACGAAATAAAGAGATATTTGACGGCAATTTACGATACAAAAGTTATAATATAATACTATCGAAGATCCAAACATGCACCTCTTATGTATTTAACCCAAGAGATACATTAAGGAACTTCAGTGAACTACAACCCGTATGAATTACACACACCAATCGAATGCTATATGTTTGCATTAATATGTAGCCATATACATACACTCAGTCGCTGGTTACACATATATAGCATGTACATTGAACCCAAATCAACACAATTGCACATTACATAAGTGTACATTACAATGGCATAATGTACTTTCAGGACTGCCTATCTGTAGGATAATGTACCATACTGGTACACTTTAACACTGACATTATGGAAAAGTGAGTTTGCAACATACACGGTTACAATATATGTGTTTGCCACATACATATAATTATGCTGTAGTAACCTATCTTTTTATCTAATATAATTATAACAGAAGTCCTAATTAGTTTACATGCCTGAAAATTTTAAAGCAAAACTTCCCCATCAGTTTTAAACATGACATATGTTGATCTGCATCTATTAGATCTCTTAGACCTGATAGGAGACATACCATCTGCTTTTTTTCTGGAAAAACTATTAGTTTCCTATATACTCCCAATCCGTATTTTCTACAGATATTCTCCCAAAGACAGTTTCTTGATTTTGACGTAACACGGCAATGTAACGCAATATGCAAGGCAATACTGTCAGTTACACTGTTGCACTTACTACAGCGAGTAATATAGGATCTCGAAAACAACAGGTTGATAAACTTGACTGCAGCTTGGGAAAATTTAAGCATGCTTCTATCACATTTACTAATTATCCAATAACAAATCGGATTAACATGTGTTAAAGACAAAATAGTACCAACTTCTTTTAGTGTATTATCTGATAACAGGCGTACTTGCATTTCTGACATATATGCAGATTCTATATTATTGTATACCATGCGTTTCCATTTATGTTTCGTAGGAAAAATGCTATTTTTTACAAAGTCGTCAATAACTGAAAGCAGATTATATTTTCTGCAAATTCTATATATATCTGGAACGAATCCTCTAACTCTGCTGCAATCGCTAACATAGTTACAAATTCTGTAAACAAATAATTTCTTGACTAAACTGTCATTGTCTAATCTGCATAGTTGACCAAGAAATGTCAGTTTTCTCCTGTCGATTTCGACCTCAATGGGATATACACCTAGAGAAAGTAAAACAACATCTGTTCTTGAATATCTGGCAACGTTCTGGATAACTCTAATACAGAATCTATGAGCTATTTCCAGTGTATTTATTTCACCAGGAGTCATGTTTGACCATACTTCGCACCCATAAAGGGCCTTAGGGAGGACTATTGTATCATACAACTTTTTTGCAGACAACGGATTAATACCGTTCATATAAATACCATAATTAATTATAGATAAAAATGTTTTCCTGTACAGTTTTCGACAAATCTGTATCCTTGTGAAATAAAACACCGAGATGATTATAACAATCAGTTTCTATAACACTATCATTTCCTAGTACCCAACTTTTATCCCTAACAACTGGCTTAGTTGAGTGCCCATATGTCACAATAACAGCTGACTTCTTGGCATTATAAAGATATCTATACTCTCTACTGTACGCTACACAGATATCCATCAGTTTCTGCAAACCATATCTGGACAGTGAAAGCAAAACCATGTCGTCAGCTGAAGTCGGGCATGTGACGTTAAGTCCATATAATGTAAGACTATACTGACTGCAAGTTAACCGTTCAAGTAGGTCATTTACGTAAATTCAGTACAAATGAGGACTGATTACGCCACCTTGCCTGGTGCCCTGTAATACATGAAACGAGTCTGAGACATACCCGTTGCTTTTAACACGACTATACATATTTTGATAAAGGTTATATATAGCCTTAAAAATATACATTTCGATGTGTGTATGAAACAATTTCACCATTAGTGCGTCGTGCCATACACAATCGAAGGCCTTACTTACATCAAGAAAGCAAGAGTAAAGCTTACCACCATTTTCATTAATATAATTATTACATTCTCTGAGCATAAATGACGTCATCATGCACCCAATACCTTTCCGAAACCCTCCTTGCAGGTCGTGTATCTTATAACTAGTCTGCATACGGTTTAATACAATCGATTCAAAAAGCTTCAGAAGAACGGATGACAAAGTAATTGCCCTGTAATTGTTTGGGTCATTATGTGACTTATTACCTCCTTTGTGAAGAACTATTACCTCCCCCTTTTCATTGCTATAGGGCAATGCGAAAACTGTAACATATAGCTAAAGTTTCGAGCACAACATTTGTAAGACACTACCACCGTGTTTCAAATTCTCATAAAAGCACCTGTCTGTGCCACACGCTTTATTTGTTTTAGCCATTTTACAAGCGGTTTCTACCTCACTCACTGGGACATACGTTCTATTGCTATCATTTACATGGCAAGAAAACTGCTCAGTGATAGAATTGATCTCATGTGCAACCTGCGCCCTGCTGTGTCCATGGAAGCTTTCATTTGCAAGCGTTGTATACAAAGTTTGAAAATAATCTGCCCATTTTACATTAATCGCCTTTGGATCCCTATAAACAATATGATCAAATATCAATTCGTTACCTAGAGCAGTACTCGACCTTTTACGTCGACGAGTTACATGCTTCCAAAATAAAGACGTATCTATCTCTGCACACCTATCAATTTCCTCATTCAATTTATCTAGATAACAGTTTACTTTTCTACGGTGAATCCGTCTAAAATCACGCTTCACAGTTTTGTATTCAACATAGGTATTATGGTCATTACCACGAGGTTTATGTGCTGATACCCATGCACGACGCTTAACCTTCGATATTTTGCATGCAACTTTCAACTCATCGTCCCAATAAGGCTTCAAATAACGTTTGAATGTCGATTTAGGAAAACATACGCTATTCGCTTCATTAATCAAAGAAACAATATATTCATACAATTCATCAACCTGTTGAGAACTCGTGATATTCTCGTTTAAAACCCGAGGATCTACATTATTCTCAACAAATATTCTATATTGAGCAAACTGCTCTGGTGTTACCTTTGACCAGTTTATATTAGTTAAAGGCGTATTATTACAATCGGTACTACACGGATTCGTTACTGTTAACGAGCACAAAACCGAACGATGGCTGGACACATTTAATGCGTTATCATCTGGAATGAAACATTTCTGTACCAGATAATATTTTTCAGACGACATCACTATATGATCTAACAGCGATTTAGTATCATTACTATAGTTACAGTTCGTGAATCTATCGCCCTGAAACATATCGAGCGAACTTAATGAAAATAAGTTATTCCTATCCAACATATCAGTAAAATAACAGCTGCGCTGGGTATGCTGATCAGGTTCAACATTCATGTCACCCATAATTACAACTAAACCTTTATGTCTATAAGTTAAAAACAAGTTTTCTAATTTATTTATGTATTCCTTAAAAAGCTGAACCCTGTAGTTAGTGCATGGACTATATACTTGAAATATAAATACAATCTCATCAGAACTTAGCTGAACCTGTATACCTACAATTCTGCTATCATCAAGGACGAGCGGGGTGACCATATTGTCTAGCGAACGTTTCCACAATATGCACACCCCGCCCTTCCCTACCAGCCTCCTACTGGGTAACACCAGATCAAAATCGGAGACAGCATGACTCAAGTACATATTATCTATACTATTCAAAAAGTGGTGGTCATGTTCATGCAACCAATGCTCCGATATGCCACACACATCAACCTCAAATTCACCCAATGCCTGACAAAGATACGAACAGCTTGACATAATGCCAGTACAGTTCCACGTCATAAGATTAAGTTCCATGTCCGAATGATAACAATACTTGCAACAATATATGCACGGAACTCGCATACAAAAACATATGCTAAAAATACATTTAACGATCCGAGAACCGTACGACCAGAGCAGCTGCAACAAATATAGCATAACGCCATACACAATTTTACATTTATAACATGCACTGACAAGTATAAATAAATGTTCAATGCTGTAAAGATACAATGTCTGGCAATGTTACTTGAACAACGATAAAGGTACGGCATATACATATGTAACGGAATGACTATTAACAGCAACCTACAGTTTACTATAATAAAATCAAATACTGTAAGTAAAGAGTACTTCAATGTGTCCGAATAACACGTACATATCACTGTATGCACTATGCAGTTACTCACTTTATACCAGTACCTAATCAATGTCAGTCGCCAATGCCGAGTACCTGTTAGAGTCATAATAATGGTCTTGGTCTCCATAGTCACCATACTGTCCATCGCGCACGTGCTGTGTCCGATCATAGCGGTAACTATACCTGTCTTAGGTACTGTATTGCCTGTCCCGTTTATACTGACTATGTGTTACCCATGGCCGACATGTAACACCACGTGGCCAAAAATCTTGTTCTTCTAAAAGATAACAGTCATCATTGTCATATACATTCACACAAATAGTGGCTGTATTATACCGTCTGCTTCTGAAAATTGTGACCTTTGACACCGATGGACCACGCTCAGAGACATAAAGCTTAATGTCATTTTCAGAAATAGATGGTAGAAAACCGCCAACATAAAAACGTTTGGTCCTCTTCCGCTTCTTAACATTAGCTGCAATACCAAACTCACTATTGCCGCTGTGCACATGAGACGGTGTATATGTGTCCTGCATCTCGCGGCTATCTGGGCTACTTTCGTCACATTCACTGCTCCTAGAGGGTCTACCCCTTTCTCGATATATTTCCGAGAACGACACGTTCTGTTTATCGCGCTTATCGCGTCCGCTCTGAAGCGCATCCTTATATGTATAACCTGGACGAGGATGAAACGGTCCCGTTGAATTAGCATTAATGCCAGCGGTAGCAGCACACCGATTAGTTACAAGCACTGGGGTCACTGTATTGCCGGAAGGTTCGCCATCCGCCCGAGACAAGGCTGGCGGGTCTACAACGTTCGCCTTATCAGCGGGTGCACCAACCGTAGACGTCACATGACGCGTATTTCCACTGCTGCGTCGACGAAGCGGAGAAATGACCGATACCCCATTGTCAACTACGGTTACACCAGTTGGTGTATCACTATCGCACGGACTGAACTCAACAAACTCACAAAGTTTCACTGTGACATTCTGCAACTTGATAAGTGTATCAGAGATGGACTTTAGCTGCGACCTAGTCTCAAGCACCTTACGCGGGAGTTCATACAAACACTTGGCTGACATGGAGCCTAAGCACCGGTTCGCATGGTCTATCTTGGACGACACATCACGAGCAAGGATCTTTACATCACTGGAGGTTTCACACAGACTATGCTTGAAAGGTTTCAGTTCCTCCGACCTGCTTACTTCGAGTGCAACTTGCCTTTGCTTCGTTAAAAGTAAATCCGCTTCAACGTTACAAATTTTATCGGACAACAGTTTTAACTGACAGTCACAATTGCACGCAGCACGTGCGTTATCATGAGTTACAGCCTGGGAGCTCATTGACTTTGAGCGACCCCTTGAATTACAGTTATTTACCAGATCTTTGACCTCTGAATAATCTGATCCGTCAATAACGGAGAGTAGCACATGAATATCCTTTGCCAATTTTACACACAATCTTTCTCCATTACGCGTTCGAACCCTACGCTTAAGAGTGCATTCAATGCCAAAAGGAAAATCGTCACTGGCCTTCAAAGACTCAAAGAG
Organism: Azorinus chamasolen; assembly: GCA_963576725.1. Lineage (NCBI taxonomy): Eukaryota > Metazoa > Mollusca > Bivalvia > Cardiida > Solecurtidae > Azorinus > Azorinus chamasolen. The sequence continues at coordinate 44,234,675 of OY755246.1, read as the reverse complement.
AAGCACTCTAACTCTATCGAGCTCAACCTCATCTGTGCAGTAGTCTGCCAAGACCTGATTTACAAAGAGGTCAAACGGCAAACGACGGGACAGATTAACTAACTGATTAACCTCCTCTAAACTAGAAGTATCAATTACTGCGTCACACTGCAGTGTAGACCCAGACAATAACAGATCTGACCTAGAAGAATTGAGCTGAGCCGGTTGTAAACTTGCCGCACTGTAGCTGTTATTACCGACAAAAGATAATGGTGACTGCACGGGCACTTTGACTTCTGTATTGTCCCCCAGTATAACGGGCTCAAGTTCATGCAAAATACTGTCCGCCATTATAGCGGTTTTCCGGATTTCCGTTCCTTACACGCAATTAGGGTAGAACGTCTTATATACAAGCCATGGAGGAATACTTCACCATCCGAATTTCAACTCTAGTATGCATCAACTGGGTGAATCAGTAAACATAAACATACACAAAACCGCACAGTTTGGCGGACAACAGTAAAGTACTTATCTGGTTTCCCCGTCCACAAACACAAGTGCTGTAATATATATCCAGTTCAGGATCCAGTCCCACTTATTTACAACGAAAGAAACACCATAGATCCAAAACATAAACGACTTCCAAAATTCGATGTACGAATCCCGCCATACAAACACAAAGGATGGCAGATTGCCGGACGAAAAATCTTACATTTCTCCACAATATACAGTTATTACTGATCAATAGTTCACCGATTCAATGTCTTAAATTGATATAATCCACACACATTGTTTCTGTAATACCACACCTACAGAGAAACAAGAAAAACAGCTATCTTCCAGAGAGAGAGCAAAAAAGTTCGCCATTACCACTCGCGCATGCCCATCCCCACCCTAAACGACAAACAGTGTAAATAAACGTATCCCCTCTCCTACTAACCTACAACAACCGCGATGGCAAATACAGTGGTAAAGTGCATGTATAACGAAAACATTTAAGTGAACAAACTGTATCCACCTATCGCTAGTGTACTCAATGATTGAGCTGCAAACAGAGTAACTGTAGAAAAGTAATGAAGGGTACGACAAAAACAAAATAGTACAGATATCCGACGTTCTCCTTCCGTTTCTGGATTTAAGAGGTCGCCTTCATAGAGTACTAAAGTCATAAAACTAGTCTGTTAATTGAGTAATAACTTTATAAAACGTCTTCATGACGTTTTTGATTTTGAATTTAATGTAAGTCCTTAACCAGATGTTGACATTGAAGCAAAAGTGATATTATCCTCCCAATTTGACCTGAGACTCGATTAATTTTCGGCGTGTTTATCGGGATAGTTCGTAATACTCTGTGACAAAAAATAGCAAACCAAAAGCCGGTAATAACAATGCTCCACGAGGATTGTATTCTTATAGCGCATGCTTATACCTTCGGAAATTTATCCGAAGATTACCCGCGATAATAAACGGAATATGCATGAGTCTCAGGTCAAATTGTGAGGATAATAACATACACATGTGTAAATAATAACAACTAACTTTCCAAGTTTTCCATAAGCGACTTCGCCAATGGTGGGGTACGGGTACCTCACGTGACCAGACGGTGGTAATAATCCCCTTTCTAGCAATATGACCCAACACTTCCCAAGTAGTTTCGATGTGTACGTACACAGGAAACAGAACGATAAAAACAGAGGAATTTCAGCTACTCCTAGAAATTAAATAACGTATCATTATCGAATTAACAGAACATATAGATATATAGATTTAGATAGATAGATAGATTTTTTCAGGAAAATAAGGCCATATGCCCATCTTACCACATATAATTTACATGCAAATAAGCTAAATGTACCGTTCAATGGTGTTAATCAAATATGACGGTCAAAGGGAGATAACTTATACAGGTCCCCAACATAATGAAGTATGCATTACTTCCCTACGAATAAGCAATAAATAATAATTTTTCACGATTCCAGACAAACAGGAGTAAACACAATATTCCTATTTTTATGCCCCCAAAGCTAGGCTTTGGCGGCATATAGTGATCGCACCGTGCGTGTGTGGGTGGGTGTGTGGGTGGGTGGGTGTGTGGGTGGGTGGGTGGGTGTGTGTGTGTGTGTGTACCTTTTGTCCGGAGTATATTTCCTTTGTCACATCAGCTACGGATACCAAATTTGGTGTGTGAGTTCATCTTGGGATGGGGGAGTGTCGCGTACCATTTTCATGTCACTGTGACCTTGACCTTGACCTTTGACCTTGATTTTACAAAAAGCTTGTCCGGAGCATATCTCCTTTACCTTACCAGCTACAGATTCCAAATTTGGTGTGTGAGTTCATCTGAGGATGGCGGAGTGTCGCGTACCATTTTCAGGTCACTGTGACCTTGACCTTGACCTTTGACCTCGATTTTAAAAAAAGCTTATGCCTTACCAGCTACAAAAAGCTTGTCCGGAGTATATCTCCTATACCTTACCAGCTAAGGATTCCAAATTTGGTGTGTGAGTTCATCTTGGGATGGAGGAGTGTCGCGTACCATTTTCAGATCACTGTGACCTTGACCATGACCTTTGACCGATTTTACAAAAAGCTTGTCCGGAGCATATCTCCTTTACCTTACCAGCTACAGATTCCAAATTTGGTGTGTGAGTTCATCTTGGGATGGCGGAGTGTCGCGTACCATTTCCAGGTCACTGTGACCTTGACCTTGACCTTTGACCTCGATTTTAAAAACCGCTTATACCTTACCAGCTACAAAAAGCTTGTCCGGAGTATACCTTCTATTCCTTACCAGCTAAGGATTCCAAATTTGGTGTGTGAGTTCAGTTCATCTTGGGATGGAGGAGTGTCGCGTACCATTTTCAGATCACTGTGACCTTGACCATGACCTTTGACCGATTTTACAAAAAGCTTGTCCGGAGCATATCTCCTTTACTTTACCAGCTACATATTCCAAATTTGGTGTGTGTGTTCATCTTGGGATGGAGGAGTGTCATGTACCATTTCCAGGTCACTATGACCTTAACCTTGACCTTGACCGATTTTACAAAAAGCTTGTCCAGAGCATATCTCCTATACCTTACCAGATACGGATTCCAAATTTGGTGTGTGAGATCACCTTCAGATGGCGGAGTGTCGCGTACCATTTTCAGGCCACTGTGACCTTGACCTTGACCTTCGACCTCGATTTTACAAAAAAGGTTGTCCAGAGAATATCTCCTATACCTTACCAGCTACGGATTCCAAATTTAATGTGTGAGTTTATCTTGGGATGGCGGTGTGTCGCGTACCATTTTCAGGTCACTGTGACCTTGACCTTTGACCTAGATTTTACACAAAGCTTGTCCGGAGCATTTCTCCTATACCTTACCAGCTACGGATTCCAAATTTGGTTTGTGAGTTCATCTTGGGATTGCGGAGAGTCGTGTACCATTTTCAGATCACTGACCTTGACCTTGACCTTTGCCCTCAATTTTACAGTCCGGAGCATATCTCCTATATCTTACCAGATACAAAAAGCTTGTCCAGAGCATATCTCCTATACCTTAAACGTTGACAATCAACCCAGGGTCCTTTTTAACGTTGAGAATGACTTTTTAACTAAGTTTTGACGCTTGGCTCTTTTCTTAGCTATCATAATCGTCAAAGGTTCTGTTTCTAATGTGAAGAACTGACTCCTGTGTCATTTTTAACAGCATCAAAGTTTCATGTTACACCTGCATTACATTGTATTGTTTTTCCGCCAAAATGCATTTCGGTGCAACACTTTGGGGGCATTTGTCACCCGTGACGACTCTCTTGTTTTTTCTATTCCATACCTCCACTATGACTACTCATCAGAAGCATCTATTCAAGATGATTTTTAAGCAGCAGACATACCATTGAGTTCGATGGGCATATAAAAGATTTTACCATTTCAATATACTTCTATCCCTTATCTAAAGTCCTGAACTAGTACAAACCAAAACACACACACAAATATACATATATCTATAGACTGATTGAATTTTATCTCATTCTTATTTTTTTTGTTAGAGTAACATTTCTACGTGTCTGTATGCATGAGAGAAGATCACTTTTAATTTATCTAATTTAAAATAATACAGGTTATTAGGGTCCCACACCTTGGTGTGGATGCCTTATAGTAATCGCCTTGTCCGTCAGTCCGTCAGTCAGTCCGTCCGTCACGCTTTTTTGTCCGCTCTATCAAATAATTTTCATCCGATCTTCACCAAAATTTCAGAGAATATTTATACGTGTAAATTCTTGACCAAGTTTGATTACCACCTAAACCACATTATACACCTCTGAGTTATGGCCCTTGATTCAGTCAAAATTGGCCGTTTTAACCTTGTCCGCTCTCTAATTCAAATAGTTTTCACCCAATCTTCACCAAACTTTCAGAGAATGTTTATATGTGTAAAATCTTGACCAAGTATAATTACGATCTAAATCACATTAGACCAAAATCACATTAGACACCTCTGAGTTATGGCCCTTGATTCAGTCAAAATTGGCCATTTTAGCCGTGTCTGCTCTCTAACTCAAATAGTTTTCATCTGATCTTCACCAGACCTGCGGAGAATGTTTATATGTGCAAATTCTTGACCAAGTTTGATTACCACCTAAAATCCAATACGACAACTTTGAGTAACGGCCCTTGATTCAGTCAAAATTGGCCGTTTTAACCTTGTCCGCTTTCTAACTCAAACAGTTTACATCTTATCTTCACCAAACTTACAGAGAATTTTTTGTTGTTGTTAATAGGTGTAAACTCTTGACCAAATTCGATTACCAGGCAAATCACATTAGACACCTGTGAGTTATGGCCCTTGCTTCGGTCAAAATTGTCGGTTTTAGCCTTGTCCGCTCTATAATTCACATAGTTTTCAATTTATCTTCGCCGAACTTGCAGAGGATGTTTATAGTTGCAAATTCTTGACCAAGTTCGATTACCAGTCAAATCGTTTAGCACACTTCTGAGGTATGGTCCTTGATTCAGTAAATATTAACCATTTTAGCCATGTCTGCTCTTTAACTCAAATATTTTCATCTGATATTCACCAACCCTGCAGGGAATGTTCATAGCTATATTACCAGCTAAATTGCATGTGACACCCGAGTCAATCTTTGCCATTAAAGCCTTGTCTACTCTTTAACTCAAACATTTATCATCTGCTATACACCATACGTGCTAAGATTGTTTATAGATTTATAGGTTTATAGTATAGTTTGATCATCATGTGGGACCCTTTCTAACTTGGCCAGTGTTCTAGTTTCTCGTTACAAAACCTTTATAAATGAACATAGCTAATGTTTTTGAACACTGTTATTTCATTTTCTGATTTTAATAAATTGATGAATTTTATCATATTTAGGTATTTCCAATAATACATTTTGATGTAAATATTTCTTAAGTCAGAATATAATGGACATTCAAGTAAGAAGTGAAATTCGTCCTCTAAAATGTTACATAATTGGCATTCCTATCATTGTATGGAATTTTCAATGGTTTATGCCATCTTCATGATTCGACTGCAAGTCCATGTGCTGATACACGGAACCTACTAAGTGCTATTCTAAAATTTTCAGTTTCAATAAAATTAAGATATGGCTGAAAAGTAAAGTCACAGTACAATCTATAAGTTCTTGCCTTAGTTGAATTTTCCAAATCAATACTCCATAACTGTGCATAGTTATCTGTAACTCGTTGTATAAAAATAGACAAAAATAGATTAACTCCTTGATTTAGCCAGACATTGTGGAAGCCTAAGTTTTCTAATAATATTATCACTGACTCTGCCTACGAATTTCTTCCAAGACACTTCTTTAAATCATTTAACTTCGTATTATAAACATATTTTATATATTTTACATCTGCACATCTAGTAACTTTAAATCAATATTTAATGAATCTTACTAGTATTTTTAATTTTAATGGATATCTACCAAGTTCACCATATATAAAGCTATTTTGTGTCTGATATCTTACACCAAGTACTTGTTTGCAAAATTGCACATGCATACTTTTTAACCTAGCTGCATCATTTATACCCCAAACATCACTTGCATAGCTTAAAATTGGTTCAATGAGTTTGTCAAACAGGTCTAACTTATGACTGACTGACATATTTGGAATGTTTACTAAATAGGATTTATGTTTAAAACTGCTTTAAATGCCTGGCCATACAATGCTTCAATTGTAGCATTAAAAGAACCCTAAACTGTAAATATGCCCCCAAAATATTTAAAATTACTTACTATTTCTAAAATTTCTTCCTTATAAGTAAATTTGATATCACCTTTTCTGAAGATCATATTTTTTTGTTTTTTGGATGTTTACTTTAAGTCTCCACTTGTCATAATACTCTTAAAGTAAATCTAAGCCATTTTTCAGTCCTTTTTCTGTTTCAGCTACTAAAACTATGTCATCAGCATACAACAGTAAAAATAGTTTTAACATACCAATATAAATTCCTTCAAATCCTTTTGTGATAAAACAAATCTTCAATATCATTCAGATAAATTGAAACTAGAAATAGCGAAAGAGTCTCGCCTTGTCTGATACCCATTGTGCTCACAACTCTCGCCTTGTCTGATACCCATTGTGCTAACAAAGCTATCACTTGACTGATTATTATGTTTTACCTTACATGTAGTTTTTTTTAAATTTTCATACATTGATTTAACAATATTTAATGTATTCCCACGTACCCCTAATTTTATAAGTTTATACCAGATAGTGTGTCTGACAACAAAATCAAAAACTTTTGTACAATCTATAAATGCTGCAAACAGTTTTTTTATTTACCAAATGATTGATAATTCCATGAAGTATAAACACATTGTCTACTGTACTCATATTTCCTCTAAAACCTACCTGTGCTTCAATGTACACATTCTATTTTTTCTGCCCACTCTGTCAAACTAGCATTTAAAACTTTCGTAAACAATTTACAAAGTGTGTTTAACAGTGTACTGCCTCTATAATGCTCAGACTCATTCACATTTCCTTTCTTATGTGGAAGAACAATAAAACCGTCTAACCAACTATCTGGAAAATACGCAGTTGTGAACAATTTGTTAAATAGTGTAGTTAAACACTGTGTAAAAGTAACATTTTTTTACACCATGTATAAAAAAAATCATTCAACCTCAAATCAGGTCCTGATGATTTCCCTGTTTTTAATTCCTTGCAAGTCTTTAAAACCTCATTTATTTGAATATTAACATTAAGTTCATTAAACATGCATTGAAATTCTCCTTTTTCATTTCTTTTATTAAATAATAAAATTTCTTAAATTTGGATAATCCTTATTTTGAAACTATAATTTCTTCAATTTACCCACAAAGAACTGTCTTTAAAAAAGCGAATCAGTCTGACATTATGACTTCCTTTTTAGATTTGAATCTTTCCATCACAAATGATAACGTTTCGTCTAAAATATACGTTAAAGGGAAGATTTCAATCTTAAAATTGTTAATTATCCTTTTCTAGATGGAGATGTGCCCCGTTCTACACCCTATTGGGTTTATATTTCTCAAATTATTCGGTTAGCCCGAGCCTGTTCTTTGCTAGAAGATTTTAACAGTCGTAATTTGATTATAACAGATAAACTTCTTAAGCAAGGTTACAGATATTACAAACTTCGGAAAAGGTTTTCTAAATTTTATTTTCGATATTTACCTCTCATTAGTAAATATAATTTCAATCTACGGACGTTACTGCAACACGGCATTTCTCATCCAGAATTTTATGATGATGTTATCCACAAACTTAGGAAAATTCGGGGTCATATCCATTTTCATGATTTGTTTATAAAACGCATTAAAACCTTTAACGGGAAAGGTTATGACTCCATTATATTGCAACGCACTGCATGTTTGATTATTGACCTCTTTACATTCGGTAGCTACGCTTCCGTCTTTGCTTGTGCGAAGACAGGCCGAGGGTAGTACTCTATGATGGTATACATTTAAATTCAGAAACGGGGTGAGCTTACCAGACTCATGTATTACCTTTTATAACATAATTCGTGGCTTCAGCGTGACGTAACACTGTCATTTATTTTTTGATATTCACGGGCATATATTCACTAGTGAATAACATTCGAACGACCGAACTGTATTCATACGCGCTGTCAAAACAAACAAACTGGCGGACGGTGACCTACCTGTCAACGATTGGGACACGATAGATGGCAAAGGATTGTTGGCACTTGCGCCTTAATTTCGATAAAATAATACAAATTGTAATCGCTGTCAGTAATTATATACAAAATGTATGCCAAAAACGACCTACTAGCTACTCTGACCCATACAATCCATTCTACATAGAAAATGCCTCCACAACTTTGCATTTTCTTCACGGCATGTCCTTTTGTTTATGCAGATTTCTACTCATAAAAATATCTCGTCAGTCAACAACTATAGTCATCTGAATCCAGCACAGCACAAACATATTTCAAATATGCTATACTCAGCTGATCGCGAAAATCTTTCTCCTGTTCCAACACATTTTATGCAGCAGTTCGTACTGAATCTTTTGTCCATTTCAAACATTTTCACTGAACTTGAATCGAGATTTTTGTTTCTCGGTGGAAATGTCCATGTCCATGTGTATACAACACTAATGAAGGGCTTAATATACCAAAACGAAGGCGCATTTTGAATCCCATTGACAGTGAGTGTCAGACGTGTTGGCGACTGTATGTGGGTCTTCATTTAAATGGCGCGCTTTACATAGACACAAGTTGTGTACAATGACGTCATAATGTGACGTGTTTGTAACTATGTATGTCAAAACTGTAACTCAAAATTTATTTTGACGTGTTTCTGTATGTTTTTGTATCATAAACTATCACAGTTAAATTGAATACCAGAGAGGTCTGAATTAGATCCTGGTTGATATGACAGGAAGTCAAAAAAAGTTGGAAAATTTGGACCTACTTTGTCCCAGTTACCTAGCGAACCTAATAACACCTTTCATTCATCATTTCTATATGTAAGGAGAATTTATAACAATCCACGTTACTGCTGAAATATTGGCTGCAAATAACATTTGTGTGTGTTATGTTATAAATAGGATCTTGCATTCGTGTTCATGATTATTGGATTTATTAAATTCGTCTTTTAATAAATCCAATAATCAAGAACACTCATGTAAGATCCTCTATTTCCCTGCTGTGCCCTTAACGGCTTCCATGCAGTTGCACTGACTTCAGCAACATATTGACGGATTTTTCATAGTTGTTATGCCATGTTTTACATATTGTCATATGTTTACTGTCTTCTATGTTGTGGGAAAGTCCGGCGGGGATACCTTTATTTACACTATTTGTTAAGCTAGGGATACTTTGAGATAAGTGTGGGGTTAGGACGTCCGTAGACCGGTTTAAACTACTTCTGCTTCTGACCATATTTTCCCTATTTTCATCAGACTTTTCATTTCTATAGTATTTTAAATATTTATCAAATTCAGTTTGACATATTTTACACTCTATGTTATACCATGGCTGTTTTACTTTACTATGACTATCATTTTCAAACTTCTTACACGATACATTCTTCTTAAAACGTGGGTCACATACACCCTCTACTAAGATATAAAATGTAGTTCAATTTTCATCAAGATCTGCTGAAGTACATGATACATTTATTTTAGAACATAGATTATAATTCTTACTACTCATTTCTTCTGAGCTAAATACATTTAAAAACAATTTATTTAACAATCTATTTATCATTATTCCATTCATATATCTGATCTAAATGTTCGCCTTTACAATCCATATCATCCTCAGATTCCTCACCACCTTTTGTAAAATCAGCAGCAACGTCACCTGTTATAATATTAAAACTTACTACCACATGGTCAGTTAAAATATTGGTTCATGCGTACTCTGAAATTTGAACTAAATAACTCTTTTCTACACATTACTAAATCAATAACACTGCTTTCTTGTGAGGCTATACATGTAAAATTCCCATTCTTATCAGAATATTTTCTTCCATTCAATATTCTAAGGACTGTAGCTTTACACATATCCAATAAAAACCTACCATTTTTATTTACACATTTATCACATGAAAATCTAGGTAAAACTTCATCTTCAATATAATTTTCAGGCAGCATATTTGAATTTACTAATGATTCATTTTCTACATAGTCTACTCTATCTCCAACCCTTGTATTAACATCACCTGTTATCAAAAAATTGTTGGTTATATATTCATATTGGTTTTGATAAAACTATATGTCGTCAGTAATTAGGTCAAACACATTTCTATTCATAAACATTTCTCTACTACTACCAGATGGTACATTATAACACAGACATAATAATAAATCACTTATACAACACATTCTATCCCATTTTATCCTAAACCAGATTATACAATCTTATACATCGCTCAACCATGTTTCTGTAAATAACAAAATATCGTTATGTTAACTATAGTCTATGTACTACACTTCTCTTTATCATCACATACCGTCATAGAATGAAAATGAAAATGCAACATTTCTGAAATTGACTAAACTTAATCCAAGGCGGTACTTCCATCTTCCTCCTATTGTATGTTTGTTTTGTCTTTGTGTGTCTCTTGTTGTTTTTTCTAGTTATGTACATTTGCTGTTTCCTTGTGTTGCTGTTCGGGCGAGTGTTTGTTCTGTATGTGGTGTTTCCTGCAGGACTCATTTTTGTACTTTTAATATCAGCACAGAAGTATACTATACCTGTGTCATCCATAGCCTTCGGTAGTGCAAGGTAACCTGAACTCGCTACGATTCCAAGAACAAACAAGCTTGTGGTGAACGTATTGAGAGACCCATGTTTGATCCCCGGCTCAACCTGGAGAAGTAGAATAAAGTCTATATTTCAAAACATGACCTAGAAGACAGGTCACTGGTTTCGGTATTTGAAGAAAGAACTTAAAACTATAATGATGAGTAATATACTCCCTACCCATGTAGTCCTTTCCCAAGATAAATGTTAAAAACTACAAATATTCTTAAAATGGGTGATCCTTCGAAAGCAAAAGTAGAAATGCAAAAAGAGAAAATTGCAGATTCGGTCTTATTGTGTCTGTTCATGAGAAGTAATTAAAAGTGCAACACTACTCACGTCCCCTAGCACGGGCTTAAGCAGTATTCAATTTTCAAAACTAGTAACACCAAAACTAATGATCCCGAAGGACCAGAAAATATAACAATACTGAGAATGAAGTACGGGGCGAATTTTTACGGCCGCCAAACAAACACTTAACATGTTCAAGCCATACAGAGTTAAACGCAATAAAACAATTTATACCATTCGCTCTTTTTATAGACCTATTTTTAAATTCCTTAAATTTTATTTGAAGATCTATAAAACGCATGCTTTAAACAAGATCCACGATCATAATTAAGTAGGTTTTATTTGTATTCTATTATTAAGAAAAATGCCAGCTTTATTTACTTTGTGCAAAATACAAATTCATTGTTATTAACACTGTTGAGAGTGTAGTATTTGCAAACGACTTGGATCAAGTTCAAACGACCGGGAAAATGGACTGAAGTGATCGTTGCTAATATATTTGATGAATATTCGAAATTACCACAGACATGCGGTTTACGCCTGGTTTTCGGCGTATCAAAAAGCATTGTCTCAGTAAGGGATCCGTGTCACATTTTTCGATATCTTGCTTCAATCGTCTAACATCAAACGCAGCTGGAGGCAGACTTTTAGGCGTCTTAAAACTGAGATTGCATAACTCCTAAACGGAGGGTTTTATCAAATGTCTATGACCCGGTTTCTTAGATATGTTAATGATCTACATATTGGCTAATTGTAGAAACTTCAGTCCGAAAGATGATCTTGTAATCGCTGTTAAAACTGTTTCAAACTGGCACAGTATGAACATAGGATGTTTTGGCCTTAACCTTTACCGCCCTAGGAGAAATTAACCCTTCGCTTGCTGTTCACGTCAATATACCTACATGTAAATAGTGAAGACCCAGATGAGACAGCTCATGCAGGAGCTGTCTCATCAGGGTCTGCACTATTTACAAGTTGATTGTGCAACCAGTGCACTCCACAGCAGTGATTGCATAGCGAAATACCTGTACACAGTGACGATATATGTAATTATACAACAGGGCATGGGTAAAGAAGAAGAAATGCATTTTAAAATTCAGCAAGAGAGGAGTTAAATAATATCAACTCAAATTTGGATCTGGTGCAAGTTAAATATTTTGATAAACTACTGACCATGTGTCAGGTCAAAGATAGCGGGATATGGGTTAATCTGATACGATACTTGAGTGTAGACATGTTTAATACATTACCCCATAACCTATCTTTAGATCCTACCTCTTTGAATAAATCTACCGAAAAGGAGCATTTACTAGAGAAAAAGTAACGTTTAGAATGGTGTCGTTTTTAAACCATTGTGGTAAATAGAGCATTTGGTCCATAAGAGCAAATGGTCTATTTATCACAATGGTTTCCAAAAATGACTTCTACAGACACGTCAAAAGGGGTCAATATGAGGGAATAGGTTAAGTAACACATGCTTGGTGAAATGGCAGTATATCTAGGTGTAGTTAACATCGCTGTTTTGAACAATACATACGTCATGACATTAATATCCTATACTTTACATTTTAATACGTGTTCATGTAGCAGTTTAATATGTTATATGGCTGTACCTCTGACCGTTGTGTCACGATTTATTATGTAACTGAAGAAGGATAACACTGAAACACTGATTGTTAAACTCTGTATACAGTAAAAACCCTCTGCACTGGACGTTAAATTCAGTATAAATATCGGTCATGAGAGACAGGTGGCAGCTGAATGCTGGGCTCTTCTAAGACTTTTCTGCATGGCTTTCACCCTGTATTAAGCAGCCCTCTGTCTGAAAGTATCTAAATTCTCTTCTAGATTCCAGTAAAAAAGAGTTTCCGTTTCATAAAAGTGTGGCAATAATTGTTTTGAATCAGTTGAAAAACATACTTCATTGCCCTAAGGTATAATTGTATGTCTTAATATTTTATTGTGTTTGCATGAGAATGTTTATATATACTATATCAGTACGGATGGGTTAGCTTCAATGGTTTCTATTCATATTACAAATGCTTAACGCATATTCGTTTAATATGATTCAAACTGTACGTTACTAATTTAGGTTTAATATGCTTGTGTAAATGTCGTAAATGTCGCACCGTACTTCATTCTCGGTGTTGTTATATTATCTGGTCCTTCACGATCATAAATTTCAATGCTTTTAGTTACGTTTAACCCTTTCCCTGTTCTATGTTTATTTCGACTTTCAATACCTATTGAATATTCATGTACAAAATGGTAATAATGAAATATGGAAGGTGGAATAGTGTAGCCATTTTAGAAAGTAAAGAATCAGATCTTTCAAATTCTATTAGCAAACATAGCAGACCCTGATCAGACGGCTCCTCTAGGAGCCGTCTGATCTTGGTCTACTCTGTTTGCAAATGCGTGAAAACACGTTTGTATCAGGGAAAGGGTTAAGCTGGTGATAACTGCTAATGAACAGACTTAATAAAAAGTCGAGCCTCGAGTTTCTCTTTTCGCATTGATACTTTTGTTATCGGGGGATCTTCTACTTTCAGAGTTTTTATACTTATATTATGTGAACCGTATTCCGTTAAAAGCCAGAAAAGTACAGTATACAAACAAACTTTGTGAAATATGACATTGGTAATAGGTGTATCTAAATACTTACTCCTGTCGTTTTCATGTACATGACAAGTAAATTTACAGTTGAATTTAGATAGCTTAAACTTCAAGGGATTATACAAATTAGTGAAAGATAACAAACGTTAGTGTCGTCCGATTTCTAATCTGAACAATTTCTCAAGGTCACAGCTTAATACAGGTATATAAGCCTATATTAAATTGATTAAGATTTATTTTTTCATAATAGCTCACTGAGAAAGGAATATCTGACCATTACAGAAACTGAAGATTCATATTTATATTATATATTAAGCAAACATAAAAGATCCTGATCCGACGGCTTGAAAAAAGATTTAAAATATGGACACGGAACTCTTAAATTGCCTTTAAACCGTAATCCGGCTCATAAGTACCGCAATATGCCGATTGGGAACCATTTATGCCGAATCGCCGTTACGTCTCGCGCAACACACAGTGATCCAATAAGTACGGTGTCCCGATCGCGGCAAATGAAACATCGCCCTTTTGACAATGTTGAAGTCCTTCTGATAAATATACATACATACGATATTAAGCACTGTTAAATGTCGCTAGTTACTTCTCGCCGATATTTAGAGGGCGCTAATAGCGTTAGTCGAGACATGCGAAATGTGAAAGAGGCTTTATTATACTTCTGATTGGTTAACTAGCCGTGTACGTGAGTCCATGTACCCTGTGAGCTGACAGGGTACATAGAAATTCCCCATGGCAGGCCCTCCATATTATGGTCAGAAACCAAAAGACCGACTTCTCGACTCGGCTAAACAATAGCAAAATTCATAATAGACTCCTATTGATACGTAAAGAAAAAATGCAGAAATGAATTACAACACATCATTGTTTGAAATGAACAATAAAACAGTTTTTAGAGGAGTTATTATATCGTCCAGCCATCTATAATAAATAGAAAAGTAGTAAAGTCAAGCAGGCAAACCCACATGCAAGACGCAACCACCACCAAAACACCGATAGACAGCATGACACACACACACACACAACCACACACCCAAACGCACACAGACACAGACACACACACACACGAAATGAACACAGAAAACACCATAAGACACACACGAACCAGGGACAAACGTTCCACACATGAACAAATAACAAGCACAAAGACGCAAGGCAAACAAAAGGAAGGGTGACAAAGAGAGTACCGCCTTGGCACGGTCAGTAGCAAAAACACCACTGGGGGTTTAAACCGGTTTACGGACGTCATAACCTCACACTTCTCTCAAAGTCACCCTAGCTTTACAGATATTGTAAATAAAAGTATCCCCGCTGGACTTACCCACAACATAGACGACGGTGAACACAGGACAACATGTAAAACATAGCATAATAACTGTGACAATCCGTCAAATATGTACTCAATGACTTTGCTGAAGTCAGAGCGCCTGCAGGTAAGCCGTTAAGGGCACGACAGGGAAAAAGTAATACATGAGTCTGGTAAGCTCATCCTGTATCCAAGTTTAAGAGTATACCATCATAGAGTACTACCCTCGGCCTGTCATCGCGCAAGCAAAGAGGGAAGCGTAGCTACCGACTGTAAAAGGGTCGATAACCAAACATGCAGTGCGTTGCAATATAATAGGATCATAACCTTTCTTTTTAAATGTTTTAACACGAACGCCGATGAAAAACAATACACACCACTTCGGATACCTTCGGGTGGAATTAATGTATTGGGGCGCTTTTAGGGGAATTAGCGTGCTTAGTGATTCAACATGCAAAAATGGATTTATATAAATTATCCGAACCGTAAAACTTTGCAGTATAATATATTCGTTATACAGTTCTTTCCCAGGGTACATGACGGTTAAATACGATAACGTAGCTCTATTCCTAAATAGAGCTACGATTCGCTAGCATCTTTCCAATGGCTCAAAATCTAAAGTGCTTTTAAACCAGCACGAGTCTCCAAACAGTTAATGTATTCTTTTAAAACTTAATATTTATCAATAAAAATCAGATTTTATCAGCCTACGCTATCTTATAACTTCTCTGCTGTCGATTAAAAATATTTGCAATACCGGCCGACTTTTATTTTGATTTTGGACGCCATGACAGATCTCGCGAAATCTCGTTTATCCATATTTGGAATTTCATTCATGCCATATAAGGAACCTTACAACGGGTCGGCCATGTTGTTTAGATTGACGATTAGTCGCAGATTTTCGCAATGGATTACACTTAATTGTCGCGATCAGAGCGTGAAGCTATGGAAAATAGTTGCATCAACTGCGGGAAGGCCTTTACTAACAAGGCAAAGGGCTATGACCGTAAGAGTCAACGCAGTCTCTACACGCGCGTCCATTGTTGCTCGTTTTACTACGATTTCCATATATGGGATCTATTTGCATATAAGGTCACACGTGACCACCCGGAACATGGGTATTTTTTTTCAAAATGGCCGACCATCTCTCGGAAATGTCGCCCGCTTAGAGTGGTAAAACTTTAATCGGAAATAAAATGATTTTCAAGAAAGGTAACATAATTTTGTTAGCTCAGCGTGTTCAAAAAATCGTTTTAAATCGAAACATTGATTTATTTTTACATTTTTTGTGAAAATAAAAGCGTTAAACCGCCGCGTGTGATTCACATTCGGCTTGCGCCACAGTAGAGATGCTAGCATGTCGTAGCTGTAAACTGGACGTTAGTCATTATCAGTCTTACAGCTACGATATCGCATCTACATGACGATTTATTCCCGGCTGGTAAAATCATGTAACCCTCGCCTAACGGCTCGGGCAACATGATTTCCATCAGCCGGGAATAAATCGTCATGTACCCTGGGAAAGAACTGTATAACTAATAATATTATAGCCTGTACAACCCCTCCCCAGACAAACATACATTCGATATTAAGTCTTTTTAAATATCGCTAGTCACTTCTCGCGAAAAGTAACATGCGAATTTAAAAGGGCGCTAATATCACTAGTCGACGTTTGCGACATTAGAAAACTAGCGATATTTAGCACGTGTCTGTTTGCATATTCGCTTGTGACACCCAGATAATGTATCTAAGAGTATATGTAAAAACAGGGTTCCGGATAAGATGCGTAAATTTAAACATTTTCAAGAATAACTCTTTTATTTCTTCACCAAACCCTATACTGTGGCCACTCTTTAGAATCGCCTCGAGGGGACGATTTTAAAGAGTGGTCACAGTATACGGTTTGGTGGAGAAATGACGACTTTAATATTTGGGTACGTAACTTTATCTGTAGATCTGGGAAATTATGTTTAATAGTGTGAAATTATACATACGCGACAATTTTCTCAGCAGTCTTATCCTTGCCATGAGAAACGCAAATTGATTCCCAGTTGCAAATAACTAGGACTAAGATAAATCGTCGACTTACCTAGCTTGCACAAGTCGTAAGGGGTAAGTGTTCATTCTGTCTTTGATACGTTAAAACTCTTCATACGCGGCATCCGAGTTTATAAGACATTTGCTAATAATGTAGACCTAGATCAGTGATCTCCCTCAGGAACCGCTTGACGATAGTCTGCATTGTTTGTTGTAAAAAGCCTTTTCGTCAGTGATATATCTTGATAAAACCTTTTGTTTAACCCTTTCCCTGTTCAATATTCATGTCAGAAATAATGACATAATGAATATTTATTAGCTGATATTTTTATGTAAACCTTTCAAGCGAAGAGTTTTGCTTCAACGAAATCTTTAGAATCATATCTATATCAAATCAAAAGCAAACATAGCAAACCCTGATCCGATGGCTCCTATAGGAACCGTCTGATCTTGGTCTTCTGTGTTTGCAAATTCGTGAAAATACGTTTGTATGAAGGAAGGGGGGTTAATCAATATTCAGAAAGGGAGGATCCAGTATGAATTATATAGCAGATTAACTATATGCCTTCTGACCGTAGATCTATGATTACATTTGCAAACGGTTTGGATCCATATGAGACGCCGAGTAACTCGGCGTAACTCGGTCTCTCATCAGGATCCAAACAGTTTGACACCCTAATTGTATTTTTGGTAGTTAAACTGAAAATAGCTTGACAACTGATAAAGTAGTTTGTGAAAATTTGTGTAAATATAATATCTTCGGTTGGCCAAAGGATTGGATTACGTAGGAGTGGTTTAAGGTCTGAAGATAACCAAATAGTCTATTTAAAGCCGTCGTCGCGTTACATCAGTTATAAGTAACCTACACTAACATGTCGCTGACGTTTAATTTTACCGGGAAGAAAGTTCTAGTTACGGGAGCTGGAAAGGGAATTGGACGTGCCATTGCTATAGCTTTGTCTAAATCTGGGTGTAAAGTGTATGCACTAAGTATAACACAATCTACACTAGATTCCTTGGTACAAGAGCATCCTGAAATTACGCCAATAACACAAGATTTAAAAAATTGGGATGAGACGAGGGAAGCGTTAGAACGATTAGAAACTCTTGATGGTTTAGTGAATAACGCCGGAGTGTCGGTAGCACTTGTTCCTTCTCTGGAATCGTCAAAAACAGACTTGGACCATTGTTTACAAATCAATCTGTTGAGTGTCATAAATTGCACACAGGTTATCGGAAGGAAAATGGTAGCTGCGGGGAAAGGTGGATCCATCGTTAATATATCCAGCGTTGTATCACCAGCAACCCTCCCAAAATCACTTCCATATGCTGCAGCAAAAGCAGGACTGGATATGGCGACGAAGCAATTCGCATTAGAGATGGGTCCCCATAACATTCGAGTTAATTCAGTCAACCCTACACTTGTTATGACAGACATTGCAAACATGGATACCATGAAGCACTACACGGAAATATTTTTAGAGCGAATGTCTATTAAGAGACTTCCAACAATGGACGAGGTGGCCTCACTGGTATTGTACCTCTTAAGCGACGCCTCTGCCATGGTAACCGGATCCATGCATTTTATTGATGGTGGACTTACGTGCAACATAACGACCAAGCAATAGATTGTCAGAGAGACAAAACATGAAATGACTTTTGAAAGTTAATCTAATGTCCTAAGTATGTTTTGTTTATGACATATTTATGCATGTGGACCAACAATGTGCTCTTGATCAGTGTCTTAACATCAAGTTAGTTTATTAATTCTTAAAAGAACTGCACATAGAATATTCATAGTTTATATGTGGATAATTAATGTCGTGATTTTAATTGATTTTCATTCATAAATTATTAAAGATCAAGCTTGTTTAAAATTAAGGCAATAAACATGCTGATATAAAATAAACAAAGCTTTTCTATTTATTCATTAAATTTGCATGAAAACAGTGCATTTGGCCGTTAACTAGTACAACATAAAGATATTACAAGAGGCAAGAGAAGACAAGCAACAGATGTAGAAAGAGACAAAGAAAGTTAGGAATACGACGACACTTTTGATATATGATATTTTTTTTATGCGCAACGACTCACACTGATTGTCTGTATATACCGTTACTTATATCACTGTATGGCGAAGCGTTGTTATGTTTTGCATAGGTGTTTATAGTATAGTAATAGTAAACCTCTCTAAACCAGAATTGTAGTAGAGAAAAATTTAGATACTTTTAGACAGGTGGTTGCTTAATGCAGTATGAAAGTCATGCAGAAAGCTCCTAGAGGAGCCTTTCTGCATAACTTTCACCCTACATTAAGCTGCCACGTGTCTCCAAGACTGATATTGATACTGAACTAAACGTCTGGTGAAAAGGAGTTTTACTTTATAGAAATTAATATAATCAGTTACTTATATGTGGAATACATCACTCGCTGCAAACTTATATTGGAATGCATTATCATTATTGTAATGACGTTTCCGTTCCCATTAGCATTGTTTTATTTCTCATCACCCAAGTTTGAAACTACATGTACGTTACTATATATATATGTAAAGCATGCTGTCTTGTATTCATTTGGATAAAGTACTGATGGTTAGGTGATGAATAAATAGCTATGTCCTACTTTAGTTAACAATAAACCATCTTTTCTGGGAGCACGCACGTGTGCACAGTTTGTGGAACCATTTGTCAAATAATCTAAGTAGCACTTAATTTCGATATAGTCCTTATTTTCGAATTGATATCGACAAGATGAACAGGAAATAAAACGCCACAATCAAGGCAAAAACTGCATATCCCTATTTGAAATAGTTTGTATTCCGAAAGAAATGTTAATCGTTACCAAGATGACCGCGATTTTCGTCGCAATTGAAAACAGCTAAGAACCACACGAGACTCCGAAAAAAAAAACTCGGCGTCTCATCAGAATCCAAGCTCAACTACAGTAAAACCTCTCTATAACGACCACTAAATTACAGAAGTTATTTTGTGTTAAAGGCAGGTGGCTGCTTAAAGCAAGGTGAGAGTAAAACAGAACGGTCCTATAGGAGCGTTCTGTTTTACTTTCACCTTGCTTTACGCAGCCACTTGCCCTAAATACCAACTAATTAACACAATTTAGTGGCCGTTATAGAGAGGTTTTATTGTATTTGACAACTGGTCAATAGTTTCTCAAAAGATTGTGTCACGACACGTGTTCAATAATTTATCAAAAGCTTTATCGAATCGGAAGTATCCAAAATTAAAAAGATCCAAATGTGGGCATTTTTTTTCACACGGTATAAGGGTTAACCTGATGGATTACATGTCATTTATATCATATTATCTTCCACAACGTGCACACCATGTCTTCGACAGTGTCTTCAAATGAAGATGCAATTTAGTTTTGCAGGAAGAAAATTCTAGTTACTGGAGATGGAAGAGGAATTGATCGGGTCATTGCAGTAGCGTTGGCTAAATCTGTTTCAATTTCAGTGTTTGAGATGTAAACTGGATTACTCTTGTCCCGCTTTAATGTTATTGCTAGTTGATGGAGCATTTTCATTACATTTACTGACATTCGCTATAATCATTGTATAGCATTAACGCCATTACGCATGGACAATATTGTCCTTATAGAGGATAAAATTAAAATGAAAATTGTAAATTGTGGTTGAGTATTTACATGTACAATTAGTATTAATGACAACATAATTAATCACGAAACTCTCCTTGGTACCTTCTTCCCGTTTCACAAAAATACTGAAATGGTGCATACCAGATGTTATACTGTATACCAGTTTCTGATACATATACAGCATTCATATATATAGTTGCAGAATTGTGACAAATTGCTTCAAATCAAACAACAGTTCTGCTTTTAACCCTTCGCTTGCTATTCGCGTCAATATACCTACCTGTAAATAGTGAAGACCCAGATGAGACAGCTCCTGCAGGAGCTGTCTCATCTGGGTCTGCACTATTTACAAATTGATTGTGCAACCAGTGCACTCCACAGCAGTGATTGCACAGAGAAATATGTGTACACAGTGAAGATATATGTAATTATACAACAGGGCATGGGTAAAGAAGGAGAAATGTATTTTAAAATTCAGCAAGAGAAGGGTTAAGGACAACGACAAGACAATTCAGTATGAACAAGATACTACAATGCCCCCGTTCGGGTTTGAGTTACCTATTTAAAGGCTTGTATTGCAAGTAAAGAAAGGTAGAATAGGAATGCTGTCGAACCTGTCTTAAGCGGCCTTCAAAAAGAGGTCTAATTATGTGTCTGTAAGACAGGTAGTAGCTTAATGTAAGTCAAAAGTAATGCCAAAGCTCCTATAAGCAATCACCTGCTCTTTAAGACTACTATATTCAATAAATGAATGGCCGCTTAGGACAGGTTCTACTACAGGGTGTCCCAAAACAACGGAAACCGGGATATTAAGACCTGCAATTTATCCCATTTCTGTCAATATTGCTAACTTAATTAAAAAATATACACATGTACTTTAGTAGAGACAACATTTTGCCATATGTTGTCTAGATTTTGTCTAAACATATTCCTTGGTTTTTAAGATATCAACATATAAATGAAAGCACCAAAAACTCCGTTTTAAACATGGTATAGGCATGAACTATGCAATGTACGAATATCGTGTTAAAACAGATTTTAGGTGCATTCATTAAAATACTCATATTTTTAAAACCATATGAGAAATTTTACAGACATATGCACAAAAGTCGCCCCGTACTTCATTCTCAGCGTTGTTATATTTTCTGGTCCTTCGGGATCATAAGTTTTGATGTTATTAGTTTTGAAAATTGAATACTGCTTAAGCCGGTGCTAGAGGGCGTGAGTAGTGTTGCATTTTTAATTACTACTCATGAACAGACTCAATAAAACCGATAATCATAGATCCGGCATTGGCAGCGAAAGTGTTAACTAGTCCAATTTTAAATATGAATGACGAGTACGTAACACTTCCGACATATCAGAGATGGAGCAAATATAAATTCTTGCAACAGGAGAAGGATGACTATGTTTGTCAAATTTACCCATTGAAGATTCGCACATTCTTGTTTGCTATTTAACGTTCAACCAAAACAGCGCAGAATTTATCTAAGATATCAATATGTTAACAGGTCACGAGTACAAGGTATGATACTACAATTTGCTGACCTTCTCTTATCAGCATGTTTAACCCATTCGCTCCTATTGACGCCGTTTTGCCCCTAGTTGCCCCTATGTAACACTCATATTTTGAAACCATTATGATGAAAAGAGCATTTGCTCCATGAGACCAAATACTCTATTTATCACAATAGTTTCCAAACTACGCAATTCTAAAATTCCCATTTCTATAGTAAATGCTCCTTTTCGGTAGATAAATTCAAAGAGGTTGGGTATAAAAAAAAGTCTAGGAGGGAATGAGAGAGTAGATACACCATAAGGGATTTGCAAACACAAACAGTATATCATGCTATAGATTCGGTGTCAGAAAAGGATTAACACAACTTGAACAATTTATTTCAAGTCAAAGGTCGAAATCCATGTTCTTTGATGTCGGTTGGGTGACCATTATAATTATGATAACAATCAATTAACTCGTTATTCAACACGCATAATCACTGTATGTTAAGTTAATCAGAATAAAATTTTACCACTTACTAAGTGCTATTAGGTCAATATATTTATGATTAATGTTGACTAAGCTAAAATGCCATCTGAAAACAATTTATAATAGTTTTGCAAATGTGAAAGTCGTGTGAAACGCAAAGTGACTACACTCATTTGACACATAAATGAGACCAAATACTGTAGTAAGATTTGGTATTTAATTAACCCATGTGCGCTCAGTGTTCCTTCAAAATACATAGGCAAATAGTGTAAACCCAGATCAGAGGGTCTGCACTGATTGCTGAAAGTATCAATGTTAATCGCTTGTTTTACCCCCCCCCCCTTTCCTCTCCATCCCTCGCTAGATGAAAAATGGATGATCTCAAAGTAAGATATGAACGGGATTTCCTTAAATAAAATGGGAATACAGTAAGAACTCGATACTACGAACACTCAAATACATATACAATTATTGATCCTTAACACAGGTGGTGGCGGCTTAATGCAGATTGCAAGTCATGCAGAAAGCTCCTCTAGGAGCTCTCTGCATGACTTTCACCCAGCATTGAGCAGCCACCTGTCTACGAAGACATAAATTCTCTTCATTGCTGAAATTTCGTAGTATTGAATTTTTACTGTATATGGGTTAAGCTGATAATGATATTGCAGTGCAAATTGCAGAAGGGTTGTGGCTAAGATAAAGTAAGACAACACCTCTTTAAGGTCATTCATTGCGCAACACTAGTTTATAGTGACTGCACCTACACAAAAGCATGTCGCTGACTTTTAATTTTGCTGGAAAGAAGTGTTTAGTCACTGGTGCTGGTAGGGGAATCGGTCGTGCTACTGCAATAGCGTTGGCTAAATCTGGCTGTAAAGTATATGCGCTGAGTAGAACACGGTCAACGCTAGATTCCTTAGTGCAGGAGTATCCTGGAATTACGTCAATAACACAAGACCTGAAGAATTGGGATGAAACAAGGGAAGCGTTAGAAGGGTTGGAAACGCTTGATGGTCTGGTGAATAATGCTGCAGTTTCATTATTTGGTCCATCGCTTGAAGTGTCAAAATCAGACTTGGACGATGTTTTGGACATCAATTTATTAAGTGCCATAAATTGTATACAGGTTATCGGAAATAAAATGATAGCAGAAGGTAAGGGAGGGTCCATCGTTAATTTATCTAGCGTACTTTCGCAAGCAGCTCTCCCAAACACTCTTGAATATGCTACTGCCAAAGCAGGACTCGATATGGTGACGAAGCAATCCGCATTAGAGATGGGACCGCATAACATTCGAGTAAATTCAGTCAGTCCTACACTTGTTAACACGGGTTTTATAGACGCGGAGACTATGAAGCTCTACGAGGAAATATTTTTAGAGCGAATGTCAATTAAGAGACTTCCGACAATTGACGAGGTGGTCTCACTGGTGTTGTACCTCTTAAGTGATGCCTCCGCAATGATAACCGGATCTATACACTTAATTGATGGTGGACTGACGTGCAATATCACGACCAAGCAATAGAATGCATTTTCAGAGAGAATTCGTACAAGACTGTTAATGGTGTTAACTCGGGCAAGCATACATGTATTCGAAAATTCTTCATAATTAACTCATTTATTTCCATGTGTTTTGTTGTTGTTGAAAAAAATCTAGGGTCCATAGTTATAAAACTTCTGAGTCTGAGATCATTCTCAAGTATTTGATTGATCAGATTTTGAGCAAGCTCCGAATCTGACCAATCAGATGCTTGAGAATGATCTCAGACTCAAGAAACAGTTTGACCTTTAGCGTGCTGAGCAAATTATTTTTACAGAATTGTTCACCTCCTACATTTCAAGTCTACCAAAATGCAATGAGGGTGTCAAACAGTTTACTCGGCGTCTCATCTGGATCCAAACTGTTTGAATAGGTATTCACTCATCCGCCCATAGCTGGCTAAATATTAATAACCTCGTGTCCAGATCTTACTTTGGAACTCGTCCATTTTTCATGTGGAGGGGCACGACAAACTAAATGTTCCTTGATAGGCTCATTTATCAGTGCAGACCCAGAACAGAGGACTCCTTGAGGAGCCCTATGTTCTGGGTCTACACTATTCTCTGTTCTGGGTCTACACTATTTGCCTATGTCGTTTTCACTCTTTCGGTGCCAATGTCGCCTGTTGGCACCATTGAAAACAGTGCAGTCCCAGGTCAGATGCCGCCTTTTCAAGGCGGCATCTGACCTGGGACTACACCGTTTTCTGTATTATTTTAGCCCAAACATATTTAATATGAAATTATTATTGCAGAGGACACTTTTAAATTTGACACCAAAAGGGACACTGTACATTAATGGGTTAATTAATCACGGAAATTGCATTTACCTAGTGGGATTAACTTGTGAACTTGGCTATGACATTTGACAGTTAAAGAAATAAGGATATATATTTGACACCCGGAGCAAATTATATACACTTGATCATTGTCTTTACCTTAAAGCAGACTATTTATTCTTAATAGAAACTGTAACAGAACATTCATATAGTTGAGCATGTCTCTGAATGATTTCTTTGAAAAGAGTATTAAAACTTATTTAGAATTTACAAGGTCGATATATGTGCTATGTGTTTTTCTAAAAGCAAACATAATCTGTTTTACGTTGATTAGTACATTCAAAATACAAATACAACGAGAGGCGGACGGAGAAAAACAACAGATAAGACTACGTAAGTGTATTTTTCGCCTACATTTACATATTAATGGTTCACAAATTATTTCTTGACCTACTTTATTTTGTTGTGTATCCGTTATATGGGTATAATACTAACAGACCCTGACCTTCTCTTATCTTAGCCTGCACAATTTTCACCCACTTCATTTTAACCCTTTCCTTCATATAAACGTGTTTTCACGCATTTGAAAACAGAGTAGACCCAGATCAGACGGCTCCCATAGGAGCCGTCTGATCAGGGTCTGCTCTATTGCTAATGGAATTTGATATATCTGTTTCTTTACTTTCTAAACCGGCTACAGTGTTACACCTTCCATATTTCATTATAACTATTTTGCCCATGAATATTCAGTAGGTATTGAAGTTTGGACTAAATGTAGAACAGGGAAAGGTTTAAACATTCAATCATATAATGCCTACCAAAATGCAATCGGCGTATCAAACAGTTTGGATTCTGGTGAGACACTGATATCCTCGTCGTCCTGTCTGGATCCAAACTGTTTGTATAGGCAGTCACAGATGTGGCATTGGCAGCGTATTAACTCTTTCGCTGCCAATGTCGCATCTGTGATTACTTATGCAAACGGTTTTGATCCAGGTGAGACGCCGAGTAACTCTGCGTCTCATCAGGATCCAAACTGTTTGTTACTGTGACTAATTTTTACACAAAAATTGGAAAAATATAAAAAGTGAAAATTGTTGAAGACGACAAAGTTTGCAGACGACAAAAGGTTGCAGACGACAAAAGGTTGCAGTGAAAGGCAGTTATATTTCTGAAACATTCTTGCGCATGTAAACGCTGGAAACGACACAGCTTTCATAAATACATGTATGTGTTAAAATTATGTCATCAGAGCATTTGTGAGCGACACGCAAACATCGATGATATATTTTGCTATGCACTTTCAGTAATCTATTGACCCTTGGTTTTGTGTGCTATAAATGTATGGCTGTTTTAATTCAGAAATAAGTATTTCATTACGGCGACTGTATAGTACATAGAGGAACTTATACGAGTGTCCATTACAAATTGTTTTTATGCAATGAGTTAACTATACATGTAATACTATGACACGAGCTTTAGCGAGTGTCAACATTCATTATAATGAACACAAATGTAAGATTCTTTTTATCACATATTTTTTAAAATGCCATAGAAAATGAAACAGGCTATAGCTGACGGCTGTTTCGGTCATCGTTTACTACAACGGACGACGCACATGGAGCGCTACGACTGGCTAACGATTAAATTAGCACTACGATTGGCTAATGATTAAACGACGCCATGCATTGGTTCACCGTATTCTCTTTAAGATTCATTATCAGCCGGAGTCAAACTGTTATTTGCATTATAAAATGCACTAGTACATTTCCGCGATCTACAGCACTCTGTTTCGGCACTCCCACATGGTAGATTATGTGATAAATGAAACTTTAACAGAGATGTGAAGTAAATCAGACCACTGGATCTACAAACTGATTGAGAAGTGTCCAAAAAGCACAGATATAGAAATAGAGATTAAGACAAAAAGCGAAGTCCCTGATCAGACGCTGCTTTAAAAAGGCGCGTCTGATCTGGGACTGCACTATTTCTCCTGGGACATTGTCGGTGAAAGGGTTAACTATAATAAATTGAATAAATAATGAATAAGTGCAAACAAATTCAGTGAATAGAAACATTTCACCACGACATTTCATCTACACGACCCAGTTTCTTTTGAAGATCATTTAACTAATACAATTAATTACATTACGGAGCCTTTGTTCAAATCGCACATAACAGTGCTTTATATTTTGGTTAGATAGCTATTAAAACGTCTTTTGTTGAACAAGTGTCCCAATTTTTACATATAAAATGACGCTATGGTTGAGTGTCTGCCTCTGAAGGGTGGGTGATTACCTATGAAGCAGTTCAGTTGTGAAACGATATTTTTAAAACTTATAACGATATAATAATTTACTTAATTCGTCAGATTTTATTTGTCAGTGACATAGATGCATTTTTCGGATATTAATGCATTTATGTCATTGTTAAGTGGGTCTGACACTTTTCTCTTGCAGGACTTTTGTTTTCATCATGTTATATGCTTTATTATTGCTTTGTTTTTGTCGGAAAATAGCTTTCAGCTAATGTTACCTTGTTTATTGTAACCGACGTAAAATAAAGTTTCTTGTATCTTGTACCCAGATGAGACACCTAGTTTGGGGGTGTTTCATCAGGATCCTAACTGATTAATACAATGACCGTGTTGTCGATGAAGTCGATGCCATTTTCTACCAATTAAAGTTAGCTCAGCAGGTTAAATGTTAATTGGAAATAGCCCTTTAGTTAGGGTTAACTGGAAATAGCCCTTTAGTTAGGGCTAATTGTAAATAGCCCTTTAGTTAGGGCTAATTGTAAATAGCCCTTTAGTTAGGGCTAATTGGAAATAGCACTTTAGTTAGGGCTAATTGGAAATAGCCATTTAGTTACCGCACACATGGCTATTCAAACTATCTACAGAATATACGGGGATAGAAAGTATAATGCTCCTGGGGTTTTATGCAAACAAATATTTCAACTTCTAAGCAGACAAGCTTTTCCGAAGGTGTTGTTTTCTTTTAACGACAACATAACTAGATGATAGATGCACGTATTTTTCATAGGAAAGTATTTATAGTAAAACTTAAACAATACGATAAGTATACCACAAGCATTCCCATATATATATATTGATGGAAACGTTCCATTTAACATCTGAAAAGCCCATAGCTGGAGAAATTTTAATTTTTGTTATTTCAATTTTAATTGGAACAGCAAAGATTTTATAGTGATATTTATTTTCGATATAATCTTGTATGGCGATTATATAATGATATGTAAACATTGGCAGTTGATTTGGAAACGTGTCTTCCTCGATAACCAATGCTTGCCCTAGCCGTAGCAGTTTAAGTTGCAGTCCACGGTATGGTATAACTACAAAGACTTTAACCCTTTCGGCGCCAAATTTCTAATTATCGGCTGCAAACCAAATGTGTTAAATCATTCGGTAAAATAAGGAAATAAGATAAATAAATGCAAACTTCAAAGGAATAAAGCACAGATATAAAAATAGAGTTTGAGACAAATAGTGAAGTCCCTGATCAGATGCCGCCTTGAAAAGGCCGCATCTGATGTGGGACTGCACTATTTGTCATGGTGCATTTATGCGACGTCGGCGGTGAAAGGGATGAACATATCAGTGTTTTGGCAGAATTACTGTACATTTGACCCATCAGAATTTGGGCAAATGAATACTTGATACCAATGGCTGTGAATGAAAGTTTGTGTTTTAGACTTGTAGCATTTTCGTGTTGATATTTATATGCATATAGACTTTTAACTCGGTGTGTGAAATATGGTCACCGTGACCAGACTCTAAAACGACTTGATGGAACTGTTTGCATATCATTCTACATTAAGCTTCCACATGCCCATCGTTTTGGCATACCTCGTTTGATGGCCGCGTTATGCAGGTCTTACTATGTATATAAAGCTGTTTGCAAATTTCATCTCAAACTTACCTCTGATAGTTTTGCACAAGATCATTGATTTATTTCATTACAAGAGGAATACTTCCCCCAAAAGAACCTGAGTCCTGCTTTACGAAAACCAACATTACGGCGTTACAAACAGTGTTGAACTGGATCAGCCGCTGCATTTAATGTGACATCGGATAAGGTTCGGGTCTGTTTACCACCCATTAGAACCGTAGACTTGTGTGGAATATAATGCAGAACCTGATCACAGAGCTACAGATAACGGTACGTACTCAAATACTAAAATCGTCATTTCTCCTCCAAACCTTATGTTGTGACCACTCTTTAGACTCGTCTCTTCGAGACAACATAGGGTTTGGTGGGAAAATAAAGAAGTTATACTTGACAATATATTGATTTACGCATCTCATCTGGAGCACTGTGAGCATATGGTGCGTTTTAAATGAAGCACTTCACCTTGTCCTGCATTGTTTGCAAACCCGCCTAAAAGTTTATTTTCTCTGATCGCAATGCTCAGATATACAGAGCAGATTATGGATTTTTAAAACAAGAGAGAGAGAGAGAAATCAAAATCAAATTTGTATTTTATTCAGATGAATGTTAAATCATCGATCTTGTAGATAACATGTGTGTACTTAACCATTTACTCTATAAATATTCATGTGAGAAATAATGACATCATGAATATTAATTAGATTAAGTCTTATAATAGCACATGGACACAGGCAGTTTAGGTATTGAAAGAAATTATAGAACCGTATCTATTATATATAATAAGCAAACAGAGCAGGTCCTGATTAGACGGCTCCTGTAGGAACCGTCTGATCTGCGTCTACTCTGTTTGCAAAGGCATAGAAATGCGTATTTATGGAGACAATGTTTATCTGTCAAAAGCTTTTGTTTCTCCGCCAAACTTTATATTAATGCTACTCATTAGATGTGTATCTTCGATGCGATTCTAATGAGTAGCAGCAAGAAAAGTTTGGTGAAGAAAATATCGAAAATATTTTAATTAGATTTCCCAAATATACACCTTAGCTACAGTTGTGATCATAGCTTGGAGTAAAATGCACTTTCCAGTGTGCTGTCTTTCACCAGCTCCATTTATTAATTGTAGGAGAGAAGATCTGAAACCAATAAAACAATAAGTCAGTCATATGATAGTAGTTCCTTATACACTTGAACCTCGATATAACGAACTTCGGGATAACTCGAACTAAAAGTTCGATCCTTCCAAAACGTTCAATACAGAATTGCTCTATAATGTATTACTACGCATATCTAGAAACATACGTGACATCTTAATGCATGTCTAAAGTAAGGCTGAAAGCCTCTTCAGGAGCTTTCAGCATTACTTTAGACCAAAGTGCCCGACGCATGCTTGGAATCACCCACGCCCCCCCCCCCCCCCCCCCAAAAAAAAAAAAAAAAATTAAAATAAAAATACATGTGATCGAAGTATGTTAAACTAGCCTAAAACTATCTATTTGAACCATAAACCACTCCAAAAAACAAGAAAAACACGACCCGGAAAAAAAATTCCTATCGGGTCTATATATGTATTGAAAGGTACCTAACTACGTCAGATCAGCGGCGGAAAATACAACAGTCATGTTTTTCAAAATCTTACAGCAAAGCCAATTCAACACCGATTTCAATCATTTTGGTCTTGATCCGTTCCAATTCCATATGCTAAGCGGCACAATTAGTGCTTTCCTTAAATATTGCTCCGTCTTGTCGCTGCAAGACCGTGAATTTGAAAAAACGCTAGAGCGAAACGATGTGACTCCCGCCAGGATGCATAGATGTATATAGGGGGGGGGGGGGTCTGTATTCGTTAATCTTTTCAACAAAAACGCGAATTATGGTGAAACACTATCGAAAAACATTAAACTCACCGCAATTAAAACGGCGCTTACTATTTCCAGTCTGCTACGAGGCGCCAGTTTTCTTTCTCCAACTTTCCTTTTGAACGGATGCGACCATTTTGCTGTGACCCGGCTCATTAACTATTCGATATGCAAATTGACTACTACTTCCGGGCCACAGCGAAATGGCCACCTCCGTTCAAATCGAAAGTATGAGAAAGAAAACTGGCGTCTCGTAGCAGACTGGAAATAGCCAGCACCGTTTTAACTGCGGTGAGTTGAATGTTTTTTGAATATGTTTCAGCATAATTCGCGTTTTTGTTGAAAAGTTTAACGAATACAGATCCCCCTGTATACTTCTATGCATCCTGACGGGAGTCACATCGTTTCGGTCTAGCTTATTTTCAAATTCGCGGTCTTGCAGCGACAAGACGGAGCAATATTTAAGGACAGCACTAACTGTGCCGCTTAGCATATGGAATTTAGAACGGATCAAGACCAAAATGATTGAAATCGGTGTTGAATTGGCTTTGCTGTAAGACTTTGAAAAACATGACTGTTGTATTTTCCGCCGCTGATCTGACGTAGTTAGGTACCTTTCAATACATATATAGACCCGATAGGATTTTTTTTCCGGGTCGTGTTTTTCTTGTTTTCCGGAGTAGTTTAAGGTTCAAATAGGTAGTTTTAGGCTAGTTTAACATACTTCGATCACATTTTATTTTTTTTTGGGGGGGGGGGGGTCCATGGGTGAGTCCAAGCATGCGTCGGGCACCTTTGCTTTGAAGCAGTGACCTTGACAAATTGTCCAGATTAGAAATCGTATAACTCGAACACGTGTTATCTGGAACTAATTTGTATAGTCCCTTGAAGTCGAAATATCGAAGTTCAACTGTAAATTGCTCAGTACAAATTGTGGTTGCTAGTCATGGTTATTTTTGTGTGCTGTAAACTGAGTATCGTTGTAAAAACATTAGCAGATAACTGTACCATTTATAATATACTATATTTATTAAACTGAATTCCTGTATTAAAAATATAAAACAAGGCATCATGATAAGCACTGGAGAATCAACATATAAGCAAACAGAATAGACCCTGTTAACCCTTTCTTTGTTCTTACAGATCTATAAAATTCCATTAGCAAACATAGCAGATCCAGATCAGACGTCTCCTAATGGAGCCGCCTGATCTGGGTATTCTCTGTTTGCAAATGCGTGAAAGCACGTTTATATGTGGAAAAGGGTTAAAATAGATCTTACAGTTTCTACCTGATGTTAGTCTACTTTGCAAAGGCGTCAACATATGGAATTATCAATTAAACGGTTATAATCTATCATTATCTATGAATCTCCAGGTGTTTGTATTTCTTTCAAACTTCAAAATTGGGATAAAGTTTGCAAACAATCTGGATCCAGATGAAACGCCGTCACTTTACGATCCAAACACATTTACGCAATGGTGAAGTTAGCGAAAGACGCCGTCTCATTAAGGCCCAAATACATTTACACAGTGGTGAAGTAAGCGAAAGGCGCCATCTCATTAATGTCAAAATACATTTACACAATAGTGAAGATAGCGAAAAACGCCATCTCATTAAGGTACAAATATATTTACATAATGGTGGTGAAGTGACCTAAAGACGCCGTCCCATTACAACCCAGATCCTTTTACACAATTGTAAAGTTTAGCGAAAGACACCGTCCCATTACGGTCCAAATACGTTTAAACAATGGTTAAGTTAACGAAAGGCGTCGTCTCATTAAAATCAAATACATTTACGCAAATGTGAAGTTAGTGAAAGACGTCGTCTCATTACACATTATCAATTTATTAGTCAATGGTGAAAACTAGTAGATGGGAAAGTATCATATGAGAAATGAACCAAATAACAACTGTACAGTCAAAACCTCATTATACAAAAAGTTCGTTGAAAAATAGAATTAGGCAATACTACATCAGTAAAAAGTTATACAGACCATTGTGTTGTGGAAGAAGGGAACAATTTGGTCGCCTCCTAAGCATTCGCTTCATCTGTCTATGAAGTGGGTACTGGGCGTAGATAGAGCTGCACATATTAAGTGTTAGTCGGCCTCGTTTCCAGTTACCTAAATATATAATACATGTGTATGTATTTACCTAGTGGTAGCCGGCTCCGGCTCCAGTTGCCTAAATATATAATATGTATATAGTTACCCAGTGTAAGCCGGTCCCGACTCCAGTTGCCTAAATATATAATATATATTTACCCAGTGTAAGCCGGCCTCAACTCCAGTTGCCTAAATATATATTTATTTACCTAGTGTAAGCCGGCCCCGATCCCAGTTGCCTAAATATATGATATGTATTTACCAGTAGCCTAAATATATAATATGTATTTACCCAGTGTAAGCCGGTCTCGACTATAGTTGCCTAAATATATAATATGTATTACCCCAGTGCTAGTCGGCCCCGACTCCAGTTGTCTAAATATATAATATGTATTTATCCAGTATAAGCCGGCCCGACACCAGTTGCCTAAATGTATATGTATTTACCCAGCGTAAGCCGGTCCTGACACCAGTTTTCTAAACGTGTTATATGTACTTACCCAGTGTTAGCCGGCCCCGACTCCAGTTGCTTAAATGTATAATACCGGTATGTATTTACCCAGTGTAAGTCAGCCCCGACACCAGTTGCCTAAATATATACACTAAAAAACTCTGAACCGGTCGTTAGATTTAGTATAAATGTCGGTCTTAGAGAAAGGTGACTGCTTAACCCATTCCCTCATATTGACGACTTTTGACGACTCTGCAAATGTCATTTTGTGAAACCATTGTGATAAATAGAGCATTTGCTCCTATAGGAGCAAATGCTCTATTTATCACAATGGTTTCAAACTACAGAATTCTATAATTTTTCTTTTCTCTAGTTAATGTTCCTTTTAGGTAGATTTATTCAAAGTGAATGGATATAAAAATAGCCTCTGAGGTAATGAGTTAATGCAGGGTGAAAGTCATGCAGAAAGCTCCTAGAGGAGCCTTCTGCATGACTTTCACCCTGCATTAAGCAGCCACCTGCTTAAAAGTATCTAGATTGTTGTTTACTATAATTCCGGTTTAGAGAGGTTTTATAGTGAACACTGAATTTATTGCAGTATAAGCAGTTGTAGAGCCATATCTATATAAGTCCGTAAGCACTGTAACAAACAATATGGATTCTGATGAGACACCGTGTTACTCAGTATCTCATTTGGATCCAAACTGCTTGCATAAGTAATCACAGATGCTACAATGGCCGCGAAAGAGTTATAATTCTTATGACGTGGCTCACCTGCAATAAGGTAGTTCTTTCCTTTCTGTAGTCTAACACCACACAAGGCCGAGTTCGTGCCCGTGAAGACTTGGAACTGATCCTTCAACGACACGCCATGAGGTCCCTGAAAAAACGGTCATATTGCTGTGCGTTAGTATGTACGGTCATATTGTTGTGCGTTAGTATGTACGGTCATATTGCTGTGCGTTAGTATGCACAGTCATATTGCTGTGAGTTAGTATGTACGGTCATATTGCTGCGAGTTTTTTGTATGTACGGTCATATTGCTGTGCGTTAGTATGTACGGTCATATTGTTGTGCGTTAGTATGTACGGTCATATTGTTGTGCGTTAGTATGTACGGTCATATTGCTGCGAGTTAGTATGTACGGTCATATTGCTGTGCGTTAGTATGAACGGT
Source organism: Azorinus chamasolen (assembly GCA_963576725.1). Lineage (NCBI taxonomy): Eukaryota > Metazoa > Mollusca > Bivalvia > Cardiida > Solecurtidae > Azorinus > Azorinus chamasolen. Next base: position 44,200,222 of record OY755246.1, on the reverse strand, counting down.
CATATTGCTGTGCGTTAGTATGTACGGTCATATTGCTGTGCGTTAGTATGTACGGTCATATTGCTGTGCGTTAGTATGTACGGTCATATTGTTGTGCGTTAGTATGAACGGTCATATTGCTGTGCGTTAGTATGTACGGTCATATTGCTGTGCGTTAGTATGTACGGTCATATTGATGTGCGTTAGTATATACGGTCATATTGCTGTGCGTTTGTATGTATGGTCGTATTGCTGTGCGTTAGTATGTACGGTCATATTGCTCTGCGTTAGTATTTACGGTCGTATTGCTGTGCGTTAGTATATGTACGGTCATATTGCTGTGCGTTAGTATGTACGGTCATATTGCTGTGCGTTAGTATGTACGGTCATATTGCTGTGCGTGCGTTAGTATGTACGGTCATATTGCTGTGCGTTAGTATGTACGGTCATTTCGGCTATCCGAGTAAGTAGCCAGAGGTCCAGATAAGGTGTGCAAATTAAAACATTTTCAAAATTAGAATAACTCCTTTATTTCTAGGCATTTCATCTGGATCCAGCCTATTTACAAATGCGACTTACGGGTAAAATAGAAGCAAGTGCATTCTTAGAATTAAAATTGGAGCAGACGAGCTTTGCAGACGAAAGTCAATCTTTCGTTTGATAGTTTCTATCAGTAAAACATCCTCTGTACATAATGATGATTTAAATTAAGCTGATTAATAGTCATCCTGTCATTGTTCCTTACATGAATATTCATGTATACCTTATACTCCTTCAAAACTCTGATACGGAAGAAATCGTCAAAGTCCTGCTGCCTGTTCGGATTCTTAAACTCGCTGGTAACCTTGACCTTCAATACTGAAAACGAGAAAATTGCACTTATTCACCCTTTACCTCATACAGACGCCTTTCATTCCTTTGCAAACAGAATAGACCCAGATCAGACTGCCCCATTAGGAGCCGTCTAATCAGGGTCTGCTCTGTTTAAAGAATAGCATATGATATGACACTTTCTTCAATAGACAAACAGCCCTGCGTTCATATACCATTATAAAATTTCATCTAATTATTTTTCCATGATGTTATTTTTTCTAATATGAATATCCATGAGGTAAAGGATTATCTAGAATTTGATGTAGAATTCGTCCCTTTTCTTGGGTTAGAGAATATCCGCGTGCTACCATTTCAACTTTCATAATGTCAATGCTATATGATCGTCTTCTGCTGAAAACAGTGTCGTTTGCTACTATGCCCCAAAATAATTTATCTTCCATTTCTCTTACAAAATAGTCTGGATCATAACATTCGTCGCCTTTTAACGGCTTTGCAAACACAGTAGACCCAGAACATACGGCTCCTAAAGGATCCGCCCTGGTGCTTAAGTATCAAAGTTGATCCAGATCCAGACTACCGCGTGCAGGCTGCCCAGTAAGAGTATGTTTTGTTTGGTTGCGACATACATGCCACACATTCCTGTTTCCATATGATACTTACAGTATAGCCTCCCTAAACCGAAATTCTGGTAGAGAAAAAATAGATACTTTTAGGCAGGTGGCTGCTTACTGCAGGATGAAAGTCGTGCAGAAAGCTCCTAGAGGAGCTTTCTGCATGACTTTCACCCTGCATTAAGCTGTCACCTGTCTCCAAGACCGATATTTATGCTAATTTTAACGTCCGCTTTAGAGAGGTTTTATTGTATAAAATCATTTTATAACTGTGCATTTTTTTCACTTTGCTAACGTCTGTCTATTTTCAGATATATATACAAAGAGTGTTATATGAAACGTTAATGGAAAAAATTACTAGCAGTGTCAATGCGTTTGGCGAAGGAATGATAAGAATAAACAAACGTTCAGCATGACGAAAGAAACAGAGTTGAGTGTTGATACTAATCCCACTGAAGATACAATTATTTTTTATAAAACAGAACTTTCAAACATTTCTAAGAATAGCTCATTTATTTCTCCTCCGTACCCTTTGTTGTTACCAGTCTTTAGAATCGCCTGGAAGAGACGATTCTAAAAATGGTCACAACATAGGGATTGGTGGAGAAATGACGATTTTAGTATTACTCTCCCAATTTGACATGAGACTCGATGTTTATCGGAATTGTTCGTAATATTCTGTGACAAAAATAGCAAAACAATAACCAGTAATAATCATGTATTGAACGCCATTCTGCCATGCTAATTGCTAAATACAAAATGCGAAATGCTTTTTGCCAATTGTGTAAATTGCTAGGGAATGTTCCAAATGATAGATGTAAATGACAAATGCGAAGTGCGAAATGCTTATTGCTAAATGCATGTTTGCACTACTGGCACTGAACTGCGCGATTTTTAAAGTGACTGTACATTTGCTAAATGCATGCTTATTTACGTTAAAGTTTATTGCTTATTGCACAACTAAGTTAAAAATGTCGCCGTTCAATGCTAGTAGTGAAAACATGCATTTAGCAATAAGCATTTTGCATTTCGCATTTGTCATTTACATCTATCATTTGGAACATTCCGGTTCTTTCCCTAGCAATTTCCACAATTGGCAAAAAGCATTTCGCATTTTGCATTAAGCTTTTCGCATCTAGCATTTAGCAAATAGCATGGCAGAATGGCTTTCCATAATCATGCTCCACAAGGAGTGTTTGCTCATCCGAAGATTACCGACGATAATGAACGGAATATGAATGAGTCTCGGGTCAAACTGGGAGAGTAATTTCTGAGTACGCATATTTATCTGTTGCTCTGATATTGACGCTATTGCCAGAGATTGATTAGATCTTTTTGAAATACACTAAAGCCCATCTAATGCGACCGCCCAAAGAAGTCTAATTATTAAGTTTAAAGGCAGGTTGTAGCTTAATGCAAGACAAAAATATGTTGAAAGCTTCTACAAGAGCTATCAATAGTACTTTCGTCCTGCATTAAGCAACCACCTGATTTTAAAAACATCTATGTTCATTCATATATTGGTCATTTTAGAAAGGTTCTATAGTACTCATGCACGTGCACTCGTGTGTCGGAGGTTTAGCTCGACATAAGATATTTCTGCGTAGTTTTCCGTTTGATGCATCAGAAAAACGTTTCATTATAAGTATAAGACGCGGTCAGAGTATCCATCGTTCCCGTTTGGCAGGTTATGGCCACACAGTTAAGCATACATGAACGAGAACACCGTTTTCATTACACAAATGAGGTCATTCAAGCTGATAATCCGCTGTCCGTTTTAGTAACCAGTGTCGTGTACAAGTACGTGGACAGTAAAATCTGCCTTAACCCTTTCGGCGACACATTTCTAATTGTCGTCTGCAAACCAATATTGTTAAACCATTCGGTACAATAAGGAAATGAGATAAATGCAAATTTCAAAGGAATTAAGCACAGATATAGAGATTGAGACAAAAATGTGAAGTCCCTGATCAGACGCTGCCTTGATAAGGGACTGCACTATTTTTTCGTGGTGCATTTTTGCGACATTGGCGGTGAAAGGGTTAAGCAACTTTAAAAGTCGCTTAACCACGCTGCCAATGTTGTGTCTGCACATACTTATGAAAACAATTTGGATCTAGATCAGATTCAAACTGCCAACTCTGTAAAAGTCACGTTTTGATACCATTGGAATTAATAGAGCAATTGCTCCATAGGAGTAAATGTAGTAAATTTAGTAAATGCTCCTTTTCGGTAGATTTTTCAAGGAGAGTGGATCTAAAAATAACTTATGAGGTATCAAAGTGTTATGTAAAACAATTACTTACAATAATCGGCTTCACAGTACTTCTGCTCCTCTGTCATAGGGAAACAAGAACACGACAAAACCTCACCTACGCCGGCGATGAGGCACAATGTCATCAAGATGAACTTCATTATAGAAAGTTCCGAGAGGACATATACACACTGGATAACGCAAGCAACACCAAATGATATACAGAAAACAGTTTTTACCAAAATCAGCCGCTGTGACAGATCAAATCAGGTCAAATTTACAACAGTAAAACCTCTCCACAACGTTCACTCAAAAGAAGGATTCTAGGGATTTAACCTGAAACAGATTTGTCTGCCTATACTCTGATATGCTGCATTAATACTTACCTCAGATTCCATAATGCTTTTAGAAAAGTATTGCCTAGGTGACAAACAGCTTGGATCCTGATGAGACGCCGGGTTACTCGGCTCTCATCTGGATCCAAGCTGTTTGCAAAATTTGCTATGTCGCGTTTGGTCGGATAAGGGATATGACGAGTGATAGTTTGCGCTGTTAACGCATGAATATAAAACATAATGGCGCCATGAATACGTATAAGCCAGTGTTTTATAATAGTATAATGAACACTGGGTCTTTAAGCCTTCCGGTGCCATTTCTAAATGTCGTCTGTAAACCATTTTTTCATTTATTTCATCATTCGGTGAAATAAGGAAAAGAGATAAATAAATGAAAATTTCAAAAGAATAAAGTAAAAATATAGAAAAAAAGAGTTTGAGACAAAAAGTGAATTCCCTGATCAGATGCCGCCTTGATCTGATTTGGGACTGCACTATTTGTCGTAGTGCATTTTTACGACATTGGCGGTGAAAGGGTTAAACTGTAGAATTAGACTTATAATTTCATAAGCAAACGGAGCCGACCCTAAACAGATGGCTCTTATGGGAGCTGTCTGATCTGGGTCTACTTTATTTGCAAAGGCGTGCCTATCGGGTGCAAGGCTAATGCAAGACAGAAGTAACACAATAAGTTCCCTTAGGAAATGTATGCTTACTGTCGCTCTGCGTACTCCATAAACGCACTTTTTGCTGCCTTCGCAATCAGAGTAGACCTCCCATAAGAGCCGTCTGATCAGGGTCGATCCTGTTTGCTTGTAACATAATATAGATCAGATTCTACAGTCCCCGTCATAGCCAAAACGTCATGCGTTCAGGTGTCATTTTAAAAAGACATCTAGTTAAGAGTAATTACGTCGTTATTTCTTATATAAATATTCATGAAATACAGGTTTAACCCTTTCACCGCCAATGTCGCAAACAATGCACCACAACAAATAGTGCAGTCTCAGATCAGACGCCGCCTTGAAAAGGCGGCGTCTGATCAGGGACTTCACTTTTTGTCTCAAACTATATTTCTATATCTGTGCTTTGTTCCTTAAAAACTTACATCTATTTATCTTATTTCCTTATTTTACCGAATGATTTAACAACATTTGTTTGTACGACAATTAGATATTTGGTGCCGAAAGCTTTAACCTACTATACCATATTGTTTTATAGGCTTCCATCTTACTCATATAGTGACCATTATAGTGAGGTTTTACTATATTTCACACTCTACAGTATGCCAGAAAGCATTATCCAATATTGCTAACAATATAGATCCTGGTCATATGCTGCCCTGATAAGATGCAGCGCGACAGAACGTATATCTATAATTTTTTTCAAACCACGTACATACGATATCGTTTTGGAGCTCCAGACTGCTTCTGATACTAAAGTACACGTAGATATTTATATATAGACCCCTTCATACACACGTGTCTGGTGTCAGGTGGTTAAAAGTTTGTTTCCCAGTCTGTGATTAATAATATACAGCAGATACCCTCTAAAGCGACCACTCAACCTTTGTTTTTAATATTTATGAGAGAAATAATTACACCATGCATATCAATTAGATTATTTCTATAATGGAACATGGACACAGAATTATTTGGCCATGATAATAACGGTAGAATCAAATACATGTATTTATAACTCCATTTGCAAACAGAACAGACCCTCGTCAGAGGGCTCCTAATAAGACCTATAGGAACCGTCTGATCTGGGTCTACTCTGCTTGCAAAAGCATAAATCCGTATTTATGGATTAAATGGTTGGTGAATAGTCATTTGCTTCATCTAAAGCAGTTGGTAGCCTAATACAGGACGAAAGTAATGCATGAAGCTCCTACGGGAGCTTTTTGCATTACTTCCGTCCGGTATTAAGCTACCAATTGCTTTTGCGACCTCATATTAGATCTCTCTTTGGTGGTCGCATGAGATTGGGTTTATTTTACAAATGACCGGGAAACCGATTTCTTAGGTACAGTAAAACCTCTCTATAACGGCCACTGAATTACATCAAGTATTTTGTGTTCAAGGCAGGTGGCTGCTCAAAGCAAGATGAAAGTAAAACAGAACGCTCCTATAGGAGCGTTCTGTTTCACTTTCACCTTGCTTTAAGCAACCACCTGCCCTAAATACCAACTAATTAACACAATTTATTGGCCGTTATAGAGAGGTTATACTGTATTTGTCTTCTACTTTTGCACGAGGGACAGGCGTGCACTTGCATTTCCAAACGGTAGACCCAGATCAGATCGCTCCTAGAAGAGCCAGTTGACCGGGGTCTGCACATTTTGTCCTTCAGGCCAAGACTTGCATATCGAGTGGACTATATGATTAAACACTGTTCAACTCTGAAATTCAGACTCACAGACCCAGTAACTTATTGAAATTGTTAAAGTTGGATTGGTAGCTTAATGCATGATAAAAGTAATGCAGGACGCTCCTTTAAGAGCTTTTCTGCATTACTTTCGTCCTGCACGAAGAAACCACCTGTATTCAAAGACAAATTTATTCATTAGGTGGTCGATTTGGGGGATTTCTACTGTAGTCTAACCATTTCAATGCCGATTTTAACCCTTTCCCTGTTCTATATTTATTCCAAATTTCAATACTTACTGAATGTTCATGGACAAAATAGTTATAATGAAATATGGTAGGTGGAACATGGTAACCAGTTTAGAAAGTAAAGGACGCAGATTTTTCAAATTCCAATAACAAACAGAGCAGACCCTGATCAGGCGGTTCCTATAGGAGCCGTCTTATCTCGGTCTACTCTGTTTGCAGATGCGTGAAAACACGTTTATATGAGGGAAAGGGTTGACTAGAATTTTCTTCAAGTCAAACAGGTCAAGCTTATTGTGAATTTTGAGAAATTTGTTTAAACAAAAGTGTAGCATGACAAACATTGCAGACCCAGATGTAGAGGACTCATCTACACTGTTCTCAAAGGACATAAGTGACTCGTTTCCCGCACTGAAATGGTTAAATTATTTTGTTATAGATGTTTCTGAGTCTAACAAAGCCCGGCGAATCCAGGTTAAAGGAAGGGTCAGCATGTGTTACAATAATGTACTGTGTATGTACTGAATTGTTTTGCCATTATGCAGGACTAAAGTGGTAAATAATAATGCCCTGTAATTGACATACATTTCTTGCCAGTGGGCATGTAACATATTGCACATGCACGTATAGCCAAACACTGTAATATTTCATCCTTGTCATTTCGGATTTCATGTCAAGGTTGTCGAATTGTCACGCTCCTAAGCAACACGTACCATCATAGTCATAAATACCACCATTATAAGCAGCAGCAGCAGTATCTCAGATTTTCGGTTCCCCGAACCATTGACGGAGGTCTATGAGATGTTTTCTACCATTCATCTGTTCTGTATATAGTCCTTCTGGGCGGTTCCTGTATTTCCAACTCGTCCAAGTCCTTCAACATATTAAACCAGCTGTGTTCTCCATCTACAGCGACCAAAACCAAACTACAGTAAAATCCCTCTAAACCGGAATTCTAGTAGACAAGAATTTAGATACTTTTAAGCTGGTGACTGCTTAATGCAGGGACTCTAATTGTTTATGGAATAACGTAGATCTGATTTTAAAGTTTTTGCTATATCTAGATAAATGTTGATCATGTACTAAGAAAGAAGTAAAAGAGACGATAAAGGAAACAGGAAAGCGACGAAACAAGAGAAAATGAAAAACAAATGAACACAACTAAACATGATTAAACGGCAGATGGATGTTCCTATATGAGCTTTCTACATTACTGTTGACCTGCATTAAGCTACCTTTGGCCCTTCCCTGTTCAATATTTATGTAAGAAATAATGACATCATGAATATTTATTAGTTGACTTTTTTATAATGGCATATGTATAAAATATATTTTGGTATTCTTCTGATATAGAAATAAAATATGTTTAAACTACATGTATTGGTAGAAACTGTAGTCAGATTTATAATTATTTTATAAGCAAACAGTGCAATACCTGACAAGACCAGACGACTCATATAGGAGCCGCCTGATATGGGTCTACTCCGTTTGCAAAGGCGTGAAAAAGGCGTTTATATATAAAAAAAAAAAACCAGAAACAAAATATGACTGCTTATAATGCAGGATTAAAGTAATGACTAATCTTGCATTAAACAGCCACCTACGAGTTAAACGCCAGTAACGATATTTGTTTGAGAGTTCGAGTTGTCGAGATGTTAGTGTATCGAACACATGAAAGCTTTTAATAGATCAGAAAAATATGTATACATGTAATCGGATAGAAAGAAATTGTTACAGGAAGTGCGAGTCAATCGGAGTCCCTCATCGATGTCCGCTGATCGATGTGGGAGCAGACAAAATTCCCGTGAACAACAAATTCACGTTTATATGTACCATGTGTATTTCCCCTCTCGCAAATATCATCGTTATATAAGTTTTATATTCTTCACATTATCATAATGTATTCGTGCATACACTGTCTTGAGTAATTTACGACGAATGCCAATCACATAAACAGTAAAACACCTCTAAACTGGATTCTTAGATCTATATTTTTGGGCAAGTGACTGAAATATTCTTTAGGAGCTTTCTGCAGTATTTTCATCCTGCATTAAGCTGTCATTTGTTTTACAGCGATGGTCTCTACTTGCAACGCGCTTACAAATGTCTAAAAATACACAAATCATTTTTATATGCTGAACAAAAGTATATCGCAAGAAAACAAATCAAATAGACGGTGAAAAAGACAAATCTTCCATATGTCTGATATCGAAAACTCGATGTTATTCGCTTATGTATAGTTTTTGTCTCGTAGCTGTTCGACATGGGCCCCAACACCTGTTGCAACCTGAATTGTAATAACAACGGGAATTGTAATAAAATTTATTACAAAACTGGTTATGATGCGAAAACGTTATTACAATTGGTGGTCAACCTGAATTGTAATAACAACCTGAAGTGTAATAAAATAATGTTGTGTTTGTAATCGTGTGTCTATATGAGTGTGAATGTGCGCACGTGCTATTATGTTGATAGTATGTGTATGCGTGTAGTTTGCATGGGAGGGGCGCATGCGTGTGCGCACAGGTGTACATGTATGAAGTAATACATCAGATATTCTAGATGATAGTACAACGACTTAGAAATTTTTATTACAAAACTGGTTATGATGCGAAAACATTATTACAATTGGTGGTCAACCTGAATTGTTATAACAACCTGAAGTGTAATAAAATATTTTTGTATCTGTATTTGTGTGTCTGTGTGAGTATGAATTTGCGCACGTGCTAGTATGTTGATAGTATGTGTATGCGTATAGTTTGTATGGGAGGGGTGCGTGCGTGTGCGCGCATGTGTACATGTATGAAGTAATACATCAGATATTCTAGATGATAGTACAACGACTTAGAAATTTTTATTACAAAACTGGTTATGATGCGAAAACGTTATTACAATTGGTGGTTAACCGGAATTGTAATAACAACCTGAAGTGTAATTAAGAAATGAATGACGTGCTTCCGGTGATCATGAGGTTATGCAACGCATAGCTTTACGAGCAAAGTTAGTGAAGCCCGAAGGGCTTCACGTGAATCTTTGCTCGTAAAGCTATGCGTTGCATAACCCATGAACACCGGGAGCACGTCATTTATTTCTTATATTTATATTCCATTGTATTTCTTATATTTATGTGTGTGTGTGTGTGTGTGTGTGTGTGTGTGTGTGTGTGTGTGTGTGTGTGTGTGTGTGTGTGTGTGTGTGTGTGTGTGTGTGTGTGTGTGTGTGTGTGTGTGTGTGTGTGTGTGTGTGTGTGTGTGTGTGTGTGTGTGTGTGTGTGTGTGTGTGTGTGTGTGTGTGTGTGTGTGTGTGTGTGTGCGTGCGTGCGTGCGTGCGTGCGTGCGTGCGTGCGTGCGTGCGTGCGTGCGTGCGTGCGTGCGTGCGTGCGTGCGTGCGTGCGTGCGTGCGTGCGTGCGTGCGTGCGTGCGTGCGTGCGTGCGTGCGTGCGTGCGTGCGTGCGTGCGTGCGTGCGTGCGTGCGTGCGTGCGTGCGTGCGTGCGTGCGTGCGTGCGTGCGTGCGTGCGTGCGTGCGTGCGTGCGTGCGTGCGTGCGTGCGTGCGTGCGTGCGTGCGTGCGTGCGTGCGTGCGTGCGTGCGTGCGTGCGTGTGTGTGTGTGTGTGTGTGTATGAATGTGCGCAAGTGCCAGTATGTGTATGCGTGTAAAGTGTAGGTGATGTGCGCATGCGTGAGCGCGCATGTGTACATGTATGAATTAATACATGAGTTATTCTAGATGATAGTACTATATCATAGGATATTAAACACGCACACGCACACGCACACGCACACGTACGCGTACGCGTACGCGCACGCACACGCACACACGCACACACGTACGCACGCACGCACGCACGCACACACGCACGCACGCACGCAAGTATCCGTGACATCCACCTAGAGACTAGTATATGTATGTAGGTGGTCGACTAAGAGCCCCGACATGTGTTTGTTTAGATATATCCGCTATCTAAGAAAAGAATGATTACGATTGCCTGTCTGCCTGGTACCTTACATTAAGGTGAAGACTTAGGAGGTATTGCGAAAGAGAATAAGGCGTTGTATTTGTCGAACTGGCCGGCCCTTTTAGTAGAGGTGACGCTATAACAAATAATATAGGTAGAACACTGATGCCAATTTAGAAAGTAAACAAACCGTACAAATTCAATCAGCAAACAGATCAGATACCGATCCTACTGGAGCCGTCTTGTCTGGGTCTACTCTGTTTGTAAATGCGTGAAAAACGTTAATATGAAGGAAAGAGTTAATCTTGATATATAACATGTTATCCCTATATCCAGCTGACAACCTGCATGTACGACTTTGACAAACTATGTCTGATCTCTATATCCAGCTGACTCTCTGTATGTACGACTTTGACCAGTACAGTAGAATTTGCCTCAAACCGCAATCAAAAAGAGGTCTATTTATGGGTCTGTAAGGTATGTGGTAACTTAATGCAGGTGAAAAGTAATACAGAAAATTCCTACAGGAACTTTCTGCAATACGCTTGTCCTACATAAAGCAACCACCTGAGTTTTGAGACTCTTGTGTTCAATAAATGAATGACCGCTTAAGGCGGATTCTACTGTATTACAGTTCGACTAAAATGATAGATGGACAATTTAACGTCTATATATAAAACGCGTTAACGAAACATTTCTCTCGTGTTTCCACCACGCCCGGAGTTGTCTAAAAAAGTGACAATTTTAACGAGTTACGGGTTAGGTGGGGATATGAAAATATATATGTTCTGCATATTATTGGGAAAGAAAGTAGATGTACTGAATAATAACATTACAGAGTTGAAGCAATAGTGGAAATGTGGACGATAGAGCATTGAGAAATCATTGATTGTCTAATGGAAGAGAGAGAGAGAGATGGAAAGAGAGAGGGGGAGAGATACAAACAGACATACACGGTGAGAGACAGTGAGAGAGAGAGAGAGAGAGAGAGAGAGAGAAACTATTTTGGATTCAGATAATGCGCTTTCATTTTCCTCGAAAGTAGGAAATAGCACATGTATTTGCAAGCTGGAATAGTTAATGGTTTCTTGAAATATATAAATATAACTATTAACTCGCTTACGATAATTAATTATGTTGTCTGAGAATTATCGTCTGCTACAATTCTCAAGATTAACTTCTCTTCTCTTCAGTTAACATGCCTTGGATCCTGATGATCCTATCTGGATCCAAACACTCTTCGCATTTCTTCGCCAGTGTACAATGATTGAAACACACATGCTATGCTGTTAGACTGGAGCTAAACTCAAATAGAGTACAAAGCGGTTTTGATCCGGAGTAAAAACGGTTTTGATCCTAATCAAACACCTGATTTATCATAATCAAATTATCTATTCAAATAGTAGCATCGATCTACATATTCAAGTAGATTTGTTAAACTCAATGTTTCAAATACTGAATTTGAAGTACACTTACGATCTGGATACAAACGTTTCAGTGATTGTCTTATTTGAGATCTATCATATGGGGAGCAATTTTCTAAGATTAGATTTATACATGGTCCAATTGAACTTCAATCATTGGCTGAATCGAAAATATCGCGAGTTGTTGGCTATTCAACTCGTATTTGCACGCTTTCCAGCAAAAATCGCACAGGTGTAGATAATGACAAAAGAAAACTACAACGAAATCATTCGTTCACCAAACTTCGTAGATGACTGCTGCAAGTGTTTCTGTGTTTGTGAAATTGAGAGGTCTGGCTTTGTTTGTGAAATTGAGGAGTCTGGCTAGAGTACACAGGCCAGTGAGTATTATCATTTGTTACCTGTTTCTTTTCACATTGTTTGACAACTAACTATGGTCTAGGAGTTTGCTCCGTGGTGGAGTTTGCAGTGTTTTTAGGTTTTGGTTTTTGTGATTTACTGGTCCTTTACTCCTTGAATATTTATTTACCCATGCCTATTAATGTAATAAGTTGACAGCATGAATATTCATTAGATTAATTGTTAAACAGTGCTCCCTCTCTACAACGACACCCTTTGGGATACGAATAGTGTATGTGTTGTTCAGAGGGAGTTGTTATTGGGAGGGAAAATCAAACATAATTAGCTTGTTTGCAGATCCCCAGATAAGGTGTATTTCGAGAACTAAAACCGTTATGCCTCAACCAAACCCTATGCTGTGACCACTCTTTAGAATCGTCACAAAGTTACGATTCTAAAGAGTAGTCAGAACATAGGGTTTGATGGAGGCATTAAGAAAATACGATGGAAAAGGTTGTTTCTGGAGCCTTGTTGTTTCGGAAACAGTGACATGCGTTGTTGTAAGGAGGGAATCGTTATTGAGAGGGCCGTTGTAGGGAGGGAGCACTGTAATAGTACGTGAAAATTTGGCCATGACAGAAACTGTAGAATATTTTATTTATATCACAAGCAAACAGAGCAGACCCTAATCAGACGGTTCCTATAGGAACCGTCTGAATGAGGTCTTCTCTTCTTGCCAATGCGTAAAAAGGCGTATTTATGGAGTAAAGGGTTAAGAAATAATGTCGTCCTAAATATTAATGGCATATGAGCTCAAGACGGCAATATCAAGGAATAGTGACCCACTCTCTCCATTCGTCTTTTATGGAATGAATCGGATTACCTTTGCTTCTTCCTCCATAAAATTTTGTATTTATATATATTAATTCCGGAATATTGAAATAACAGTGAAATAACACACACGCGCGCGCGCGCGCTCGTGTGTGTGTGTGTGTGGGGGGGGGGGGGGTATTCCAGGATATTGTCATCACATTGTTTTTAAAAAACTGTAAAAACTATACTACTGGATAAGCTGACACGAACAGGTGGCTCCTGCTGGAGTGTCTACCCTGTGTATGAAGGTGTCAAATGTTTGTCTCTTTGAGGTAAAGGATTAATCTTCATCCAGTTAAGACATTACACCTAGTGACGCATTTTGGCGTCTCTGTAAAAGTCGCATTTAGAAACCCTTGCGATAGTTAGAACATTTGCTCCATAGGCTTCGTGTCAATCACTTCAGATTTATAATTTGTTTGCATGTGTCCAATTTGAGTATTATGGCTTCAATCCATTAGTTACGTCTTTAACGCCTTTGTAAACAGAGTAGACCGTGACCAGATGATTCCAGTAGGAGTTATTAGGTTCTACTCTGTTTGATTATGTAATATTGATCTGATTCTACAGTTTCTGCCTTTGCCAAAACTTTCTGTGTGCACATGCCGGTATAAAAATGTGTCACGGTGTGTAGGTTTATCATAACTTGCACGGCCGTGCTGTGCAAGCACGTTTTTATGGCGACGTGGTAGAGTGTATGACTAAGAATCTGGCGACCCGGGTTCGATCCCGAGTCTGAGCGTGTATGTTTCTGTATAAGAACACCTGTTACAAATGTATCTTAATTAATATTATTGATGCCATTATTTCTTACATAAATATTCCAGGAATGTATATTTAATATGAACCCTTCTCTTGCTGAATTTAAAAAATACATTTCTCCTTCTTTACCCCTGCCCTGTTGTGTAATTACATATATCTTCACTGTGTACACATATTCCGCTGTGCAATTACTGCTGTGGAGTGCACTGGTTGCACAATCAATTTGTAAATAGTGCAAACCCTGATGAGACAGCTCCTGTAGGAGCTGTCTCATCTAGGTCTTCACTATTTACAGGTAGGTATATTGACGTGAAAAGCAAGCGAAGGGTTAAGATTTGAATACGTGTTAGATGTTAGATGATTCGTATCAACCTTTACATCATAGAGATCATGCATTTGGCATCTTTGGAAACAAAGTATACACGGATCAGACGGTCCCTGTAGGAGCTTTCTTATCAGGGCCTGCTCTGTTTGCTTGTGGAATTACTAGTTTCTGTCATGATCAAAATTGCCTGCAATTGTATGCCGTTAGAGGTATAGACATTCTTCTCATTCATATTCCATTAGCAACTTGAACAGACCCTGATAGACAGCTTCCTGGTGGAATATACGTCAACACGCGTCTTTATTGAGTAAAGGATAAATACGTCCTCTGTTGTTCGGTTTACCCATGATTTCTGTAACTAGATTGAACCTTTACAATTTACATGTGTATAAACGAGTAAAAATTATAGACCTCCGGTCAAAGGTAGATTATACATAGTACAAGAAGTCAAGCTCTAGGGACCGTCTGACCAGTGTCTGTTCCGTTTACTTATGGAATTATATAGATCTCACATGCTACAGTTTCTGTCATGACCAAATTGTCCTGCGTTTGTATGCCACTATACACGTATAGAAATTCTTCGGATTCATATCCATAGTACCATTATTTCTTACATCTTACATGCATATTCATGAAGCAAAGGGTTAAAACGTGATAACATAGTCGTTGAAATAAAGAGCTTCATTGTGATGGACGTAAAACTTTGCAGATAAATACACAGGAATCGGTATCGAACTATTAATACACAGGTAGCGGTATCGAACTTACTTTGCGAAGTACAGTAAAACCCCTCTAAACCGGAATTCTAGTAAAGCAGAATTTAGATACTTTTAAGCATGTGGCTGCTTAATGCAGTGTGAAAGTCATGCAGAAAGCTCCAACAGAAGCTTTCTGCATTGCTTTCACCCTGCATAAAGATACCACCAAGACTGATATTTATACAAAATTTAACGTCCGGTTTAGAGAGGTTTCACTGTATATACACGTGGAATCTGCTGAACTGAAACAAAAAAAGTTTTGAAAATTGTTTAAGGAGAATATCTGATGTGTTTAGTTTTCACTTATTTAAATGGTTTTACTGTTATCATATCAGGCACATGAATATTTATTTCCGAATATGAAATGCTGTAGATTTATTTTATAAAGTGCTCAATACTAATGTTTTCAACTCGGCTGGGTCCTGCGTGCTTTTCAGCATTTGTATACACATGTGTATCACACAACCGGTTCGATGTCGCTACCTATGGAAACTTTTAATCGATAAATTGAAAATGCATATGTATTATAAATACATAAAATAATAGTCTCGCCATTGAATGAAAAATGTGTTGTACGTGATAAGTTTATCCATACATACCATTTTTTCATGTTTATTTAATTAAGTTAACCGGATATACTGTCTACAGTGAAAACATCTAAATGCTAAAACTGGCTACTGATCAATACTGAGCACAATGTCCGGACATTCATAATAACTTTTGAAAGGCATTTGAATCTAGATAGAGACGCATATTCTCAATACGACACAAACTGTTTGACACCGATGATGTAACCGCGAAGTGCATGTATAATTAAACTACTATTACGGATATTTTACAACTTTCACGTTTTTAGCTCCACTTTTTCAAAAAGTGGAGGTATTGTCATGACCCTCTCGTCGGCGTCGGCGTCGGCGTCGGCGTCGGCGTCGGCGTCGGCGTCGGCGTCGGCGTTGGTTAACCTTTTTGTTAAGGTCCTTTTCTCAGAAACCATCAAAGATATTTGGTTCATATTTGTTATGTATGTTTACTATCACAAGGGGAACCCATTTCACAAGGGTAGGTAACTCTAAAATTAATTTTGTCATAGTTATGCCCCTTTTTCGACTTAGAATTTTCATTGTTGGTTAAGTTTTATGTTCAGGTCCATGTCACAGAAACTGTCAAAGATATTTGGTTCATCTTTGGTATACATATTAACTATCACAAGGGGAACCCATTTCACAAGGGTAGGTAACCCTAAAATTAATTTTACCATAGTTATGCCCCTTTTTCGACTTGCACTTTTCATTGTTGGTTAAGTTTTATGTTCAGGTCCATGTCTCAGAAACTGTCCAAGATATTTGGTTCATCTTTGGTATACATATTAACTATTACAAGGGGGACCCATTTCACAAGGGTAGGTAACCCTAAAATTAATTTTGCTGTTGTTATCTCCCCTTTCTGACTTAGACTTCCACTACACTATCCAGCACTAAAGAAAGTGGAGCGCGCTGTCTGCGGACAGCTCTTGTTATTCTAGGTATGGGCACAACCTGGCCCCTCCTGGTAGAACAGGAGTCAAAGACAAATTGTTCATACATCGTCGTGTGCAAAGTCCTCGGCAAGTCAGTGCATAGTCGTGACTTGGTAAGTAGTTAACCCTTCGCTTGCTATTCACGTTAATATACCTACCTGTAAATTGTGAAGACCCAGATGAGACAGCTCCTGCAGGAGCTGTCCCGTCAGGGGTCTGCACTATTTACTAGTTGATTGTGCAAACCAGTGCACTCCACAGCAGTAATTGTACAGCGAAATACTTGTACACAGTGAATATATACAGTAAAACCCCGCTAATGCGACCACTTAATGAATAAACATATCTGTCTTTATAAGCAGGTGGTTGCTTAATGCAGGGCAAAAGTAATGCAGAAAGCTCCTCTAGGAGCTTTCTGCATTATTTTTGTCCTGCATTAAGCTACCACCTGCATCTAGCACCCAGATTTATACTTCTTTTAGGTGGTCGCATTAGCGGGGTTTTACTGTATATGTAATTATACAACAGTGCATGGGTAAAGAAGGGGAAATGTATTTTAAAATTCAGCAAGAGAAGGGTTAAAGTATGAGAGTGAAAGGAAAACAAAATTGATAGCATAAAGTAGCGTTTACATGTAACAAAATAAAATTTGATATCAAATGATGTACATGTATATACATATGCAAATTCCGATGGGAGACCGAATTATTTTGCGACTGGTCAGGATCCATACCGTTTAGCACTCAAACTGTTCAGTTAACCATTTCCTTCATATAAACGCGTTTTCACGCATATGCAAGCAAAGTAGACCCAGATCAGACGGATCCTAGAGGAGCCGTCTGATCAGCGTCTGCTCCGTTTACTAATGGAATTTGAAATGCCTGTCCATTTACTTACTAAAATGGCCACAACCTTCCACCTCCCATATTATTTTGGCCATGAATAATCAGTAGGTATCACAATTTGGAATAAACATAGAACAGTGAAAATGTTAACAGTAGCCTAACCGTTACAGTTTTAAACAATTGTTCGCCAATTTTAAGACCCAAATTTTGTGATGTATATTACATATTGCAGAGTTGGATTCCAGTTGTAATATCCATCTTTTTCTTTGTTTTAGGTATGAACAGTCTGACTCCTCCGGGTTGAATGACAGAATGCTGGAGATTGGAGTCCATGGCATTATGTATTGGGGATCTGGGTAAGCCGCCATGTTTTAAATGCTAGCATCATTATATTGTGAAAAATTGCTGATCCGATATTTTTAACCGTCTCCCTCATATTGACGATTTTGGCGACTCTGTAAAAGTCACTTTGTGAAACCATTGTGATAAATATAGCATTTGCTCCCATAGGAGCAAATGTTCTATTTATCACAATGGTTTCAAACTTCTGAAATTTTCATTCATTCTATTTAATTTTCCTTTACGGTAGATTTATTCAAAGATGCTATATCTTAAAAAAACCTATGATGTAATTGGTTAAAGAACAGCAAAACCTCTTCAAAATGGTTCAAAATATGTTTAAATCTGGATTTAGTTTAGCGCAGGATGAAAGACATGCAGAAATCTCCCTCAGCCACTGTCTTCACTACTTTCGCTCCGCATTAAACAGTCTTATAGATTCTTATATTTATTCATAATATTATGGTGTCGCTGAAGCGAGGATTTACTTTATTGACCTTGTGACAAACAACTTGGCCATTGACTACACACCGAGCATCTGATCTAGATCAAACTGTTTGTTAGTTCCATTTCCCGGTTATCAGGATAAAACACGTTCGATTAATTTAAAGCTAACAACGATCCAATAAAGGGAAAAGATGCCTGTAATCTGTATCTAAACACTTGGCATAAATTAGCCAGACGAACTATGTTGCTTCACTGAATTTTGTTCTGTGGTTTTCGCCCAATATACATTGGTATAGAGATATATATTTTCATTTTATTGTTTTTATTCAAATTTAGCATCTACGGCGTGGTACTAGTGTTGTATGGGACCCTTATGGGTCGCCATGGCGGGTGACGAAGAGGAACTACGACAAGGACCAACACCGGGAGCTGCGACGACACGAGGCCACAACTACACAGGAGAACAACAGGGTTTAGGTTTGAAGTGTGCACACAGGGTTCAGGTTAATTAGGTTTGTTTATAGTTTGCTTGGTGATATATTAAGATTGTTTGATATGTTTGTATGTTACACCGAATCGCACGCGTTTAGACGCTGATCGACCAGCTCGGGGTTTTTTTCTCGTCGTGATTGTTAATATTTGTATTGCTAGTTTAGTTTTGTTGTGATATTATTAATATTGTTATCATTGTTTTCATTTGAGTATATATTGAGTTAATATTTGTATTGCTAGTTTAGTTTTAGTGTGATATTATTAATATTCGTATTTTGAGTGTTCTTGTATATGTATTGTTGTTATATATGTTCTAATCCATAAATTCTTTTCAGCCTTGACCTTCTTTTGTATTTAGTTTACTGATATATATGGGTTTAGAGTGTTTGATATGTTTATTTTTTGTTTGTGGTACCACATCGCGCGCGTTAGAAGTTGATCGTCAACTCGGTTTTTTTCTAATTACATGTATGGTTGTTATTAGTATTTGTATAGCTAGTTTTGTTTTGCAATTGTATTTTGAGTGTTCTTATATATGTATTGTTGTTAGTGTTGTTATATATGTTCTAATCCATAAATTCTTTTCAGCCTTAACCTTCTTTTGTATTTAGTTTTTTGCAGAACAGATGGAACCCAAGATGACAGGACCACGATGACACCAGAGAGACCAGATGACGAGACGACGGCGGACCAAGGCAGACTATTCAGCTCTATGACGTCGAAGTCCCCAAACCCTGACTGGCTGCAAGGCGTTATAGAGTCTTCCACGACGACTATCTTCACGGATAGTTCCCATTGGGCCGAGTGGGCGGGTCCGAAGAAGTAGGGTAGCTGCATTGGAACATCAAGGACGAATGAAGAGGCCAGCAACCACAAGACGACGGAGGAACCAACCGCGACTTAGCGGAATAACATTGGTGACGAAGGGGCGAAAAGGAAGATAATGGGACGAGAAAGCTGCAAGGACTCGATGATGTTGTGACGTTTTGTTCAGGCAGTGGCGATCCAATCCAAATGCCTCACTTAGAACAGTAAGGAATTTGTTCTGGGTCTATACTGTCACCAAATAGTTAGAAATGCACGATACGTTCATTCTAATGGCCAATTTTCCTTTGTCTGCGTACAATTTTACGTTTATAACTACTTCGCTAGTTTTGTTGCCCTAAGGTTTGAGATATTGAAAGCATCTGTCCATATTTATTCTCATCATGATCAGTCAATGGGATTTATGTTTTATTGGTACAGTGTGTCTCATGGTCTAATGTGGGACCGATATCATAAAAATGTCTGTTTCTAATATCGTCCTATTTGCACACACGTTTAGATTGGGTTAAGGTTAAAGCTCAATGAGTATTTCTTAGCCTACCGTCCGTGTTTTACATCTACTGGCAGAGGGTTCGGTTTCCGGACATACTACAGTGTTTGATGTCCTGGGATGCAGTCTGCTTTTTGCTTATAGGTGGTTTTAATTTCAGCAGTCTATAGTTATTATAGTGCAGTAGTTTTGTTCTGGTTTAAAGTTTAACGTTGTTTTCATATATACATGTATATATTTATATCCCACCAAGCACCTTATAGGTGCTTTGGTCGTTTCTCATAGACAAGTCAGTGATGTTACATTTTTGGTTCGGACTTTCATGTATCGTTGTGTAGTCTTGATAGTTTAGTATTTTGGTAGATTTCTTCAGGTGTCTTGGTGGGTCTACAGTACAAATGAAACTGCATCTTTGACATAAAATAAATACAGCTTATCTGTATTCTAGGCAGTCGTGTACCAGCACTTTTGAGGTTGCTTGCTCAGCGTTGGGATTTCATACAGGACATTAGGGACTACTAGGAATCAATTTTCTTTTACCTCGATATTGCTGGTGTACGTTTTGCCTCATTTAACTTCTCTTACGTTACTTGAGCAGCAAACTGAACTATAAACACCTTAGTCTGTCATGATTTAACCGTCTGTGAGCAAGAAGCAAACTGCAATCCGGAATTTCAACTACCACAGCCTGTCCTGGAACTGAGTCCTCGTTTGGTAGATAGCAAACTTCATTAGTTGATCTCTGTCAGGGGATACTTTTCTGAACCGTCAAATGCTCAGAGGGCTTATATTAAGGGCAATTGACTGATCTGGCAAGCTCACAGGGCGCTTGCATTTTTATTTGACTGTATTTAAAACTTCTTTAATGGACAGATGCATAAGGCTATTGCTTGATCTCTCAGCTGTAGATAGACATTTTGGCATTTAGACATGTACATGTAGTTTCAGAGAGGATCAAGCGTTTTGACAAGTCACCCATTTAATGGGTTCTTTATATCTTTTCCCTTCGGGCAACACTTTTTTTCTGTAAATTTTCTGTTCGTGTTCTTTTTTTAGAAAAAGGAAAAGTGGCCACCCCATATTTACCTCCTACCTTGACGCGGTTATGGGGCTTAATTGCAATTGGGGATATTTGTTGTTTATTCAGCAAGAAGTATTCCCTTTTGCAAGAACTAAAAGGAAGGTATATTGGCAGGTTCAACAAATGCGTTTACATTTGAAAGCAGAATTTTCGAGTTGAATCAAATTCATGTTATGCCAAACCATTGTGCATACGTTATCTCTTATAACCACTCTCTCTAATGATTGTACTATGAATGAAGTTTTGGCCATGAATAAGCAGTAGGTATCACAATTTTGAATAAACATAGAACAGTGAAAATGTTAACAGTAGCCTAACCGTTACAGTTTTAAACAATTGTTTGCCAATTTTAAGACTCAAATTTTGTGATTTATATTACATATTGCAGTGTTGGATTCCAGATGTAATATCCATCTTTTTCTTTGTTTTAGGTATGAACAGTCTGACTCCTCCGGGTTGAATGACAGAATGCTGGAGATTGGAGTCCATGGCATTATGTATTAGGGATCTGGGTAAGCCGTTATATTTTCAACCTATGATGTAATTGGTTAAACAACAGCAAAACCTCTTCAAAATGGTTCAAAATATGTTTAAATCTGGATTTAGTTTAGCGCAGGATGAAAGACGTGCAGAAATCTCCCTCAGCCACTGTCTTCACTACTTTCGCTCCGCATTAAACAGTCTTATAGATTCTTATATTTATTCATAATATTATGGTGTCGCTGAAGCGAGGATTTACTTTATTGACCTTGTGACAAACAACTTGGCCATTGACTACACACCGAGCATCTGATCTAGATCAAACTGTTTGTTAGTTCCATTTCCCGGTTATCAGGATAAAACACGTTCGATTAATTTAAAGCTAACAACGATCCAATAAAGGGAAAAGATGCCTGTAATCTGTATCTAAACACTTGGCATAAATTAGCCAGACGAACTATGTTGCTTCACTGAATTTTGTTCTGTGGTTTTCGCCCAATATACATTGGTATAGAGATATATATTTTCATTTTATTGTTTTTATTCAAATTTAGCATCTACGGCGTGGTACTAGTGTTGTATGGGACCCTTATGGGTCGCCATGGCGGGTGACGAAGAGGAACTACGACAAGGACCAACACCGGGAGCTGCGACGACACGAGGCCACAACTACACAGGAGAACAACAGGGTTTAGGTTTGAAGTGTGCACACAGGGTTCAGGTTAATTAGGTTTGTTTATAGTTTGCTTGGTGATATATTAAGATTGTTTGATATGTTTGTATGTTACACCGAATCGCGCGCGTTTAGACGCTGATCGACCAGCTCGGGGTTTTTTTCTCGTCGTGATTGTTAATATTTGTATTGCTAGTTTAGTTTTGTTGTGATATTATTAATATTGTTATCATTGTTTTCATTTGAGTATATATTGAGTTAATATTTGTATTGCTAGTTTAGTTTTAGTGTGATATTATTAATATTCGTATTTTGAGTGTTCTTGTATATGTATTGTTGTTATATATGTTCTAATCCATAAATTCTTTTCAGCCTTGACCTTCTTTTGTATTTAGTTTACTGATATATATGGGTTTAGAGTGTTTGATATGTTTATTTTTTGTTTGTGGTACCACATCGCGCGCGTTAGAAGTTGATCGTCAACTCGGGTTTTTTCTAATTACATGTATGGTAGTTATTAGTATTTGTATAGCTAGTTTTGTTTTGCAATTGTATTTTGAGTGTTCTTATATATGTATTGTTGTTAGTGTTGTTATATATGTTCTAATCCATAAATTCTTTTCAGCCTTAACCTTCTTTTGTATTTAGTTTTTTGCAGAACAGATGGAACCCAAGATGACAGGACCACGATGACACCAGAGAGACCAGATGACGAGACGACGGCGGACCAAGGCAGACTATTCAGCTCTATGACGTCGAAGTCCCCAAACCCTGACTGGCTGCAAGGCGTTATAGAGTCTTCCACGACGACTATCTTCACGGATAGTTCCCATTGGGCCGAGTGGGCGGGTCCGAAGAAGTAGGGTAGCTGCATTGGAACATCAAGGACGAATGAAGAGGCCAGCAACCACAAGACGACGGAGGAACCAACCGCGACTTAGCGGAATAACATTGGTGACGAAGGGGCGAAAAGGAAGATAATGGGACGAGAAAGCTGCAAGGACTCGATGATGTTGTGACGTTTTGTTCAGGCAGTGGCGATCCAATCCAAATGCCTCACTTAGAACAGTAAGGAATTTGTTCTGGGTCTATACTGTCACCAAATAGTTAGAAATGCACGATACGTTCATTCTAATGGCCAATTTTCCTTTGTCTGCGTACAATTTTACGTTTATAACTACTTCGCTAGTTTTGTTGCCCTAAGGTTTGAGATATTGAAAGCATCTGTCCATATTTATTCTCATCATGATCAGTCAATGGGATTTATGTTTTATTGGTACAGTGTGTATCATGGTCTAATGTGGGACCGATATCATAAAAATGTCTGTTTCTAATATCGTCCTATTTGCACACACGTTTAGATTGGGTTAAGGTTAAAGCTCAATGAGTATTTCTTAGCCTACCGTCCGTGTTTTACATCTACTGGCAGAGGGTTCGGTTTCCGGACATACTACAGTGTTTGATGTCCTGGGATGCAGTCTGCTTTTTGCTTATAGGTGGTTTTAATTTCAGCAGTCTATAGTTATTATAGTGCAGTAGTTTTGTTCTGGTTTAAAGTTTAACGTTGTTTTCATATATACATGTATATATTTATATCCCACCAAGCACCTTATAGGTGCTTTGGTCGTTTCTCGGTCCAATGTGACATCATAGACAAGTCAGTGATGTTACATTTTTGGTTCGGACTTTCATGTATCGTTGTGTAGTCTTGATAGTTTAGTATTTTGGTAGATTTCTTCAGGTGTCTTGGTGGGTCTACAGTACAAATGAAACTGCATCTTTGACATAAAATAAATACAGCTTATCTGTATTCTAGGCAGTCGTGTACCAGCACTTTTGAGGTTGCTTGCTCAGCGTTGGGATTTCATACAGGACATTAGGGACTACTAGGAATCAATTTTCTTTTACCTCGATATTGCTGGTGTACGTTTTGCCTCATTTAACTTCTCTTACGTTACTTGAGCAGCAAACTGAACTATAAACACCTTAGTCTGTCATGATTTAACCGTCTGTGAGCAAGAAGCAAACTGCAATCCGGAATTTCAACTACCACAGCCTGTCCTGGAACTGAGTCCTCGTTTGGTAGATAGCAAACTTCATTAGTTGATCTCTGTCAGGGGATACTTTTCTGAACCGTCAAATGCTCAGAGGGCTTATATTAAGGGCAATTGACTGATCTGGCAAGCTCACAGGGCGCTTGCATTTTTATTTGACTGTATTTAAAACTTCTTTAATGGACAGATGCATAAGGCTATTGCTTGATCTCTCAGCTGTAGATAGACATTTTGGCATTTAGACATGTACATGTAGTTTCAGAGAGGATCAAGCGTTTTGACAAGTCACCCATTTAATGGGTTCTTTATATCTTTTCCCTTCGGGCAACACTTTTTTTCTGTAAATTTTCTGTTCGTGTTCTTTTTTTAGAAAAAGGAAAAGTGGCCACCCCATATTTACCTCCTACCTTGACGCGGTTATGGGGCTTAATTGCAATTGGGGATATTTGTTGTTTATTCAGCAAGAAGTATTCCCTTTTGCAAGAACTAAAAGGAAGGTATATTGGCAGGTTCAACAAATGCGTTTACATTTGAAAGCAGAATTTTCGAGTTGAATCAAATTCATGTTATGCCAAACCATTGTGCATACGTTATCTCTTATAACCACTCTCTCTAATGATTGTACTATGAATGAAGTTTTGGCCATGAATAATCAGTAGGTATCACAATTTTGAATAAACATAGAACAGTGAAAATGTTAACAGTAGCCTAACCGTTACAGTTTTAAACAATTGTTCGCCAATTTTAAGACTCAAATTTTGTGATTTATATTACATATTGTAGAGTTGGATTCCAGATGTAATATCCATCTTTTTCTTTGTTTTAGGTATGAACAGTCTGACTCCTCCGGGTTGAATGACAGAATGCTGGAGATTGGAGTCCATGGCATTATGTATTGGGGATCTGGGTAAGCCGTTATATTTTCAACCTATGATGTAATTGGTTAAAGAACAGCAAAACCTCTTCAAAATGGTTCAAAATATGTTTAAATCTGGATTTAGTTTAGCGCAGGATGAAAGACATGCAGAAATCTCCCTCAGCCACTGTCTTCACTACTTTCGCTCCGCATTAAACAGTCTTATAGATTCTTATATTTATTCATAATATTATGGTGTCGCTGAAGCGAGGATTTACTTTATTGACCTTGTGACAAACAACTTGGCCATTGACTACACACCGAGCATCTGATCTAGATCAAACTGTTTGTTAGTTCCATTTCCCGGTTATCAGGATAAAACACGTTCGATTAATTTAAAGCTAACAACGATCCAATAAAGGGAAAAGATGCCTGTAATCTGTATCTAAACACTTGGCATAAATTAGCCAGACGAACTATGTTGCTTCACTGAATTTTGTTCTGTGGTTTTCGCCCAATATACATTGGTATAGAGATATATATTTTCATTTTATTGTTTTTATTCAAATTTAGCATCTACGGCGTGGTACTAGTGTTGTATGGGACCCTTATGGGTCGCCATGGCGGGTGACGAAGAGGAACTACGACAAGGACCAACACCGGGAGCTGCGACGACACGAGGCCACAACTACACAGGAGAACAACAGGGTTTAGGTTTGAAGTGTGCACACAGGGTTCAGGTTAATTAGGTTTGTTTATAGTTTGCTTGGTGATATATTAAGATTGTTTGATATGTTTGTATGTTACACCGAATCGCGCGCGTTTAGACGCTGATCGACCAGCTCGGGTTTTTTTTCTCGTCGTGATTGTTAATATTTGTATTGCTAGTTTAGTTTTGTTGTGATATTATTAATATTGTTATCATTGTTTTCATTTGAGTATATATTGAGTTAATATTTGTATTGCTAGTTTAGTTTTAGTGTGATATTATTAATATTCGTATTTTGAGTGTTCTTGTATATGTATTGTTGTTATATATGTTCTAATCCATAAATTCTTTTCAGCCTTGACCTTCTTTTGTATTTAGTTTACTGATATATATGGGTTTAGAGTGTTTGATATGTTTATTTTTTGTTTGTGGTACCACATCGCGCGCGTTAGAAGTTGATCGTCAACTCGGTTTTTTTCTAATTACATGTATGGTAGTTATTAGTATTTGTATAGCTAGTTTTGTTTTGCAATTGTATTTTGAGTGTTTCTTATATATGTATTGTTGTTAGTGTTGTTATATATGTTCTAATCCATAAATTCTTTTCAGCCTTAAACTTCTTTTGTATTTAGTTTTTTGCAGAACAGATGGAACCCAAGATGACAGGACCACGATGACACCAGAGAGACCAGATGACGAGACGACGGCGGACCAAGGCAGACTATTCAGCTCTATGACGTCGAAGTCCCCAAACCCTGACTGGCTGCAAGGCGTTATAGAGTCTTCCACGACGACTATCTTCACGGATAGTTCCCATTGGGCCGAGCGGGCGGGTCCGAAGAAGTAGGGTAGCTGCATTGGAACATCAAGGACGAATGAAGAGGCCAGCAACCACAAGACGACGGAGGAACCAACCGCGACTTAGCGGAATAACATTGGTGACGAAGGGGCGAAAAGGAAGATAATGGGACGAGAAAGCTGCAAGGACTCGATGATGTTGTGACGTTTTGTTCAGGCAGTGGCGATCCAATCCAAATGCCTCACTTAGAACAGTAAGGAATTTGTTCTGGGTCTATACTGTCACCAAATAGTTAGAAATGCACGATACGTTCATTCTAATGGCCAATTTTCCTTTGTCTGCGTACAATTTTACGTTTATAACTACTTCGCTAGTTTTGTTGCCCTAAGGTTTGAGATATTGAAAGCATCTGTCCATATTTATTCTCATCATGATCAGTCAATGGGATTTATGTTTTATTGGTACAGTGTGTATCATGGTCTAATGTGGGACCGATATCATAAAAATGTCTGTTTCTAATATCGTCCTACTTGCACACACGTTTAGATTGGGTTAAGGTTAAAGCTCAATGAGTATTTCTTAGCCTACCGTCCGTGTTTTACATCTACTGGCAGAGGGTTCGGTTTCCGGACATACTACAGTGTTTGATGTCCTGGGATGCAGTCTGCTTTTTGCTTATAGGTGGTTTTAATTTCAGCAGTCTATAGTTATTATAGTGCAGTAGTTTTGTTCTGGTTTAAAGTTTAACGTTGTTTTCATATATACATGTATATATTTATATCCCACCAAGCACCTTATAGGTGCTTTGGTCGTTTCTCGGTCCAATGTGACATCATAGACAAGTCAGTGATGTTACATTTTTGGTTCGGACTTTCATGTATCGTTGTGTAGTCTTGATAGTTTAGTATTTTGGTAGATTTCTTCAGGTGTCTTGGTGGGTCTACAGTACAAATGAAACTGCATCTTTGACATAAAATAAATACAGCTTATCTGTATTCTAGGCAGTCGTGTACCAGCACTTTTGAGGTTGCTTGCTCAGCGTTGGGATTTCATATAGGACATTAGGGACTACTAGGAATCAATTTTTTTACCTCGATATTGCTGGTGTACGTTTTGCCTCATTTAACTTCTCTTACGTTACTTGAGTAGCAAACTGAACTATAAACACCTTAGTATGTCATGATTTAACCGTCTGTGAGCAAGAAGCAAACTGCAATCCGGAATTTCAACTACCACAGCCTGTCCTGGAACTGAGTCCTCTTTTAGTAGAAAGCAAACTTCATTATTTGATCTCTGTCAGGGGATACTTTTCTGAACCGCCAAATGCTCAGAGGGCTTATATTAAGGGCAATTGACTGATCTGGCAAGCTCACATGGCGCTTGCATTTTTATTTGACTGTATTTAAAACTTCTTTAATGGACAGATGCATAAGGCTATTGCTTGATCTCTCAGCTGTAGATAGACGTTTTGGCATTTAGACATGTACATGTAGTTTCAGAGAGGATCAAGCGTTTTTACAAGTCACCCATTTAATGGGTTCTTTATATCTTTTCCCTTCGGGCAACACTTTTTTTCTGTAAATTTTCTGTTTGTGTTCTTTTTTTAGAAAAAGGAAAAGTGGCCACCCCATATTTACCTCCTACCTTGACGCGGTTATGGGGCTTAATTGCAATTGGGGATATTTTTGTTTATTCAGCAAGAAGTATTCCCTTTGGCAAGAACTAAAAGGAAGGTATATGGGCAGGTTCAACAAATGCGTTTACATTTGAAAGCAGAATTTTCGAGTTGAATCAAATTCATGTTATGCCAAACCATTGTGCATACGTAATCTCTTATAACCACACTCTCTAATAATTGTAGTATGAATGAAGTTTCATACGGGTATTATTTGTTACATAAATAGTCATCAATGAAAGGTTTAAATTGATAAAGATTTTGTTTAACCATTTCCTCCATGTAATACTTCAAGCATTTGCAAACAGAGTAGACCTATGTCTGACGGTTTCTGTATACAGAAGCCGTCTGATCAACATCTGCTCTGTCTGTTTGTGAAATAATTTTTAGATCTGGCACTACAGCTTCTTCCAATACCAAAACATCCTGTGTGCATATGCCACCCATAAAAACTCAGCTAATTAACACCAATGGTGTGATTATTCCATACCAACTCACTTACTCACTCCGTACATGGATATTCTGCAGGGAAATGGCCAATTGATATATGGGTCGATACATGGATGTTCGACAAGATAACACTGTCTTAAATGACCATTCAATCTTAATTTGACGAGTATTCATTTAAGAAATACTTTCTTAATATTAACTGAATGTGAATGATTATTGTGTTAAATGTTTTGGCCGTGACAAAATAGAATAGGATTGATATACCTTATTCCATAAGTAAATGAGGCATACCCTGATCAACAGCTCCTACAATAGATGTCAGATATAGGTATTTTCTGCTTACAGAGGCGTATAATTGTATGTAGTAAATGGTTAATTCCTGATATGTGGTAGCTTAACCCACTTGTGCATACGATCCCATATATGGGACATATGCAAACAGTGTAGACTCGGATCATACGCCGCATAATTCGGCGTCTGATCAGTCTGCACTGTTTGCTGATAGGAATTTCAATATAAAAAACGAAATGGAAAATTTAGGCCAGGTATCCCATAGATAAAAAAATGAACTAATCCAATACATGTATATAAACATGGAAGAATCCACTGGGCGCAAATGGGTTAATTCAGAACGAAAATAACTTCCGGAATAGGTTTCCAAGAAATGTGTAGATAATATCATTGTTATCATTGTCATTATCTGATGAATACTCATGTAAGAAATAATGACATCATGAATATTGGTTAGTATTTTTATAGTGGCATATGAACATAGTATATTTGTCCAAGGCAGAGACTATTCAAATCTATATAATCCAATAAGCAGAAAAGGCCCTAATCAGACGACTTCTATACAGGACCCGTTTTATCGGGGTTTAATCTGTTATGATAATACGTTTATCAGGAAAATGGTAAATCGTGATATCAAACTTCGAGGAAGATCCTGCTTTTTGGATGAATTACAATATAACCTATCTTAACTGGTCATTCATCTATTGAACATAAAAAGCAAGTAGTTGCTAAATACAGGCAAAAGTATTGCAGAAAGCTCCTATATGAGCTTTCTGCATTGCTTTAGAATTGCATTAAACTACCAAATACCCATAATTATATCTATATGTTGGCCGTTTAAGATATGTTCTACTGTATTTACTCAGTCTTTATAAGCAGGTCGTTGCTTAATGCGTGTAGGAATAACATAAATTGATGGAACTTTCTGTTTTGGCCCTCATTAATATATCATTTTAACCCTTCGCTTGCTATTCTCGTCAATATACCTACCTGTAAATAGTGAAGACCCAGATGAGAAAGCTCCTACAGGAGCTGTCTCATCAGGGTCTGCACTATTTACAAATTGATTGTGCAACCAGTGCACTCCACAGCAGTGGTTGCACTGCGAAATACTTGTACACAGTGAAGATATATGTAATTATACAAGGGGCATGGGTAAAGAAGGAGAAATGTATTTTAAAATTCAGCAAAAGAAGGGTTAAATGGTCGTATCAGAGGGATTCACTGTTTACTGCTAAGCATTGATGAATTATTATAATTATGATTATTATATTCAGTTTAACCATTGTAATAGTTAAAGATACCATTAAAGCATATGGGCGTTATGTTTAAACCTTTCTGATTTGAATATTCATGTAAAAAATAATGACGCTATATAACGGCATATACACATAGTACAGTTTGTATTTGTAGAAACTACAATCAGATCTATAATGAGTTCATATATTAACCTCACTCCTTTGAGTCATCCCTATGAGCATGAGTTCAGTTGAAGTCAAATTTTTATCGACTCATCTAGTATAATGAAGACTAGTGTCAAGATACATGTAATACTCATTTACAGAGATTTATGATTTCTTTAACCTTTAGCCTGCTGAGAAAATTATATTATTTTTACAGAATTGTTCACCCAAATTTTCAAAATTCATGCTATAATCAATTTGTCTGCCAAAAATGCAGCCAGGGTGTCAAACAGTTTGGATCCTCGTTAGTAGCTCGGAGTCTCATGTGGATCCAAACTGTTTGCATGGGTATTTACTCATGTGGATGTGTTTAAATATATTTTGATTTGATGTTGTTAACATATTTGTATTAAGCAAAATAAAGAACAATAGATTCAGCATAACACGTTTGTCCTCTATTTTCAGCCTTCAAACTAAAGCAAGTACAGTAAAATCTCGATTATTCGAATTTTCTGTATAGACGAATTTAGACCCTCTTAGGCAGGTGGCGGCTTAATGCATGTTGAAAGTCATTCAGAAAGCTCCTAGAGTAGCTTTCTGCATGACTTTCACTATGCATTAAGCTGTCACTTGTCTTAAAGATCGATAATAGTATGTATTTTAGTGTTCGAATAATCGAGAGTTTTGCTGTATGTTCAACAACAATTTGTCTTTAGTCATATTTAGTGCCACACCAACCATTCTCTTACACGAGTTGTAAAACAACTGCAAACACGCTGAGTCTATCCAGATAATAGAGCTTCTGTATGAGGTGTCTGATCAGGTTCTGCTCTGATTGCTTGCGGAATAAATAGACTTAGTCATTCTACAGTTTCTGCCATAGTCACTATCCATGTATTCATATCCAGTAAAACCTCTCTAAAGCGGAATTCTGAAAGAAAATAATTTAGATACTTTTAGGTAGGTGGTTGCTTAAAGCAGGGTGAAAGTCATGCATAAAGCTCATAGGGGTACTTTCTGCATGACTTTCACCCTGCATTAAGCTGCCACCTGTCACCAAGACCGATATTTATACTAAATTGAGCGTCCGGTTTAGAGGGGTTTACTGAATATTCAATACAGATATTTATACTAAATTGAACGTCCCGTTTAAAGGTGTGCTGTTGTACTATCAAATTATGTGGACCTTGATAATAGGTATTCCGGACCAGTTTGTTCTGGGTCTCCATCACTTGCCCACGTTTGTCTATCTGAATACATGTAATTAGAAATTATGCCATGATAAAATATCCATAGCTACATTGCTGTTCATCAAGTAAAGGGTAAATAAATAAATTGGGTTGAATGGAATCAGTGATACAGTAAAACCTCTCTAATATGATCACTAAAATCGACACACTTCTGGGTGGTATATGCAGGTGGTAGCTAAATGCAGTGAGAATGTTAATACAAAGGCTCCTATAGGAGCTTTTTGCTTAACTTTCGTCCTGTATTAAGCAACCGCCTGCTTATAAAGACAGCTATGATTATTCTTTAAGTGGACGCATTAGAGGGGGTTCTACTGTATATAATAATAATCATTTAAATGCAGGAAACCAATGCCCTGGCATTTGCTCAGCATAACTGCAGGCTTCTCAGACTTACACCAAATCACCAAAAAAGTGTATCAGATTAGTTTTCTTTTTTTAAAAATCAAACCAAAGTCCATGTAATGTCCATATAATTGTGATGATATTGAAACGATGAATGAATGAAATGATACCTTACTATCATTGACCATTTACTCCATAAATAAGGGTCCATGCTTATAAAGCTTTTTAGTTGATAGTTCGTTCTCAAGCTTCTGATTGGTCAGATTTGAGTTCTCAAGCTTTTGATTGGCCAGATTTGAGCCTTTGAGAACGAACTCAGACTCAACTAAATAATTTATAAGCATGGACCATGGAGTTTTACACATTTTCAATTTTTTACACATTTTTCAAATGTTACACATTTTCAAACAGATAAGACCCAGCTCAGATGGCTCCTATAGGATCCGTCTGTTGAGATGCATGGTACAATAATAAAACCAAAATCAATTCACAGTCCATGAAAGTGTCCATGTTAAAGATGTGAAATAATTGTGATGATAATGAAACGAATGAATGAATGAAATGATACAGTACTATCATTAACCCTGTACTCCAAAGATATAGCTTTTGACACATTTTCAAACCGATAGGACCCAGATCGGATGACTGATATAGGATCCGTCTGGTAAGAGTCTGCTCTAAGTGCTTATAGAATATCTATACTATTTGGCATACTTATCGAATCGCTTGTTTCGTGTAATACTATAAAGTAAATGATTAATGTTCATAAGTAATGGTAATTACCATGGTGATGTAAATACCTGGACGTCGCAATATGACTGAAATACTGTAAAGCGATGTTAAACCGATACAAGCAAACAAGCAAAATCCATGGCGCTCGCTCTCCGCTCTCTGTGACTCTGTGACTCTCTGTCTCTCTGTCTCTCTCTCTGTCTCTCCTCTCTGTATGTCTGTCTCTCTTTCTGTGTCTCTCTGTCTCACTCTCTGTCTGTCTGTTTGTCTATCTGTCTGTCTGTCTCTCTGTCTGTCTGCCTCTCTGTCTCTTTGTCTCTGTCTGTCTCTCTATCTCTGTCTCTGTCTCTCTCTCTCCCTGTCTGTTTCTGGCTGTCTCCGTCTGTCTCTGTATCTGTCTGTCTGTCTGTCTCTGTCTGTCTGTCTCTGTCTGTCTCCGTCTCTGTCTCTGTCTCTATCTGTCTCTGTCTCTGTCTCTCTGTCTCTCTGTCTCTCTGTCTCTCTGTCTCTCTCTGTCTGTCTCTGTCTCTCTGTCTCTCTGTCTCTGTCTCTGTCTCTCTCTGTCTCTGTCTCTCTCTCTTTCTCTCTCTCTTCCTCTATTCTCTCTCTATCGCGTGCATGTATGTACCATATCATCAGCCTTTACCTCATAAATACGCATTTCTACGCCTACCCCGGTTCAGCCGTCTCCTGTATGTGCGATCTGACAAGGGTCTGCTGTTTGTTTATGATATAGATGCGATTCTACAGTGTCTCATGTTTCTTACATGGATATTATTAGAGAAAATGGTTAAAAGAATATACATCATATTCTATATTTCATTCCACAATATACGCTGTACCGCATATTTGCAAAAAGTAACATCATGTGTTTATTCAGAAATGTACCTGAAATGAACCATTATTTCCTTCTGTCATATCACCATATTAACTGATTCGATATAATCTCGTGGAAAGATAAACAATATGTGTGAAAAACAATAATAATAAAATTTATCTTGCTAAATACCGTATAAAATTTTAATAATGCACCACATTCTGCGAATCA
This sequence comes from Azorinus chamasolen, assembly GCA_963576725.1. Taxonomy (NCBI): domain Eukaryota; kingdom Metazoa; phylum Mollusca; class Bivalvia; order Cardiida; family Solecurtidae; genus Azorinus; species Azorinus chamasolen. The sequence goes on along the minus strand of OY755246.1, from coordinate 44,166,363 downwards.
CATCTTTGAATGTGTTACATGAGTCTACTGGCATTTGCAAACAACTGTAAACCCAGATCAGAGTGATCCGAGAGGAGCCCTCTGACCAGAGTCCGTACTGTCTGTCAATAAAAAAACCTCTCTCGAATTCTACCCTTTCATACTGAATGGGCTGTATGTGCATTAAACTCCCTCTAAACCGTATAATTTTGATAAGTGGATACTTAATGCTGGATGAATATCATGCAGAAAGCTCCTCTAGGAGCTTTAATCGGATGTCTTTCACTCTGCATTAAGCTGCAACCTGTCCCAAAAACTGATATTTGTACTAAACTTAATGTCAGGTTTAGAGGGGTTTCACTGTATATATTGTACACCACATGCATAGCAGCGAAACAAAGATATTTTGGGGCAGGTGGTTGCTTAATGCAGGGTAAACTTTATGCAGATTGTTCCTAAAGCCCTGCATTGAGCTGCAATCTTTCGATAAGACCGATAGTTTTGCTAAATTTCACGCCCGTTTTAGAGAGATTTTACTGTTTTTAGTGTACATTGTTTAATGTAGAGAAAATTGAGATACTTTTAGGTAGGTGGCTGCTTAATGCAGAAAGCTCCAAAATAATGGTATTTGTACTGAATTTAACGCCCGGTTCAGAGGGGATCTACTGTATACAAGAATGTAGATACATTAAGATAGGAAGCTGCTTAATACAGGTCGAAAGTCTTGCAGAAAACTCCTAGAGGATCTTTCTGCATTGACTTCACCCTGCATTAAACGTCACGTGCGTTTAAAGGGATTTAATTGTTTATATTACACACATAACACAGACGAATTTAGATGCTAATAGGTAGGTGGCTGCAGGGTAAATGTCTCCTAGGAGATTTCTGCATGACTCTTTCACCCTGCATTAAGCTACCATCTGTCACAAAGACCGATATTTGTACTAAACAATAACACCCTGTTTAGAGAAGTTTTACTGTATATACCGGTAGTGTACAGTATATGCCTAGTTGAGAAGATATTTGATGCTTTCAGGCAGGTGGATGCTTAATGCAGAGTAAATGTATAAGAAAGCTTCTAAAGCCCTGCATTCAACTGTCACGTGTTTCAAAGACATATATTTGTAGTAAATGTAACGCCCCGTAAAGAGGGGGTTTACTGTATATATTGTACACCACATATTAATATCTAGTAGAGAAGAATTTAGATATTTGTACACTTGCAGAGTGAACATCATGTAGAAAACTCCTAGAGGATCTTTCTGCATTTACTTTCATCCTACCTTAAGCTGTAATCTGTCTCTAAGACCGATTAATGTCTGGTTTAGAGGGAATTTACTGTCTCTCATTACACAATAATGGACCGTTTCAATTTGAAAATTCAACATTCAAATGAATGGTAAAGAACAAGCTATGATACGCGAATCAGGGTCGGGAAATCAAAAGGGTTTTTCGTTTGTATACAAATCCATTTCTATCTCTTAGCTCTAAATGACAAACAGGGGACTTATGGTCTGGGTCATCTCTGTTTTCAGTTCTAAGCATCCCTGTACGCGTAAGAATAATATACAGTAGAACCCCTCTAATGCGACCACTTAATGAATAAACATGAGTGTCTGTATAAGCAGGTGGTTGCTTAATGCAGGACATTAAGCTACCACCTGCATCTATCACCCAGAATTAAACCTGTTTAGGTGGTCGCATTATCGGGGGTTTACTGTACCAGGATTTAGCACAAAAGTAGAACTATAGAAATATTTATTATCGTTTGTCGATACATGCTATACATACTATACAGTAAAACCTCTATAAACAGGAATTTGAATTTAGTATAAATATCGGTCTTGGAGACAGGTGGCAGCTTAATGCAGGGTGACAGTCCTCTAGGAGCTTCCTGTATGACTTTCACATTGCATTAAACAGCCACTTGCCTAAAAGTAGCAAAATTCCACTCTACTATGTTTCCGGACCAAATACCCCGCACACACACACACACACACGCACGCACGCACGCACGCATCATAACCAGTTTTGTAATAAAAATTTCTAAGTCGTTGTCCTGTCATCTAGAATATCTGATGTATTACTTCATACATGTACACATGCGCGCACACGCATGCGCCCCTCGCATACAAACTACACGCATACACATACTATCAACATACTAGCACGTGCGCACATTCATACTCACATAGACACACAAATACAGACACAAAATTATTTTATTACACTTCATGTTGTTATTACAATTCAGATTGACCACCAATTGTAATAACGTTTTCGCATCATAACCAGTTTTGTAATAAATTTTATTACAATTCCGGTTGTTATTACAATTCAGGTTGCAAGGCCCCTATACTGTTTTGTTGTCCAACAAAACATATTTATAAGCATCACCGAACACGTTTTATTTTGCATCACATGGGCATTATCCAATATCTATAAACCCAGTTCATAAAGATTATTGAACATGACAAGTACAGTAAAACCTCTCTATAACGGCCAGTTAATTGTGTAAATTAGTTGGTTTTAGGACAGGTGGCTGCTTAAAGCAAGGTAATAATAATAATAATCTTTATTTCCTCCAATGTAGGAGAGCATATCAACATACATACATAAATAGACATGTACACAATGGCAAACAGTTACAATTAGACAAACAAACATTGAACATTAAACACACAGAATTATAAACACTGACTATTCACGGTAAGAAATGATTCAGATCACAATTTCGATGACGACATCGATGATAGTCGTCATCATGTCGATCATGTAGATCACATACATGACCATGATCACGACGACGACAACATCGACGATAACAGCGAAGATTGTGGCAAAAAGCCGAAAACTAAAGTGAAGAAAATTGTCCAATTTGGACGCCTTTTATTATGTCTCTGTCGAAACGAAACACAGAGAAATAATTGACGTGCCTGGGCTGTACAGAGCTCATTGACATTGTAACTACGCAACATATTGTACATAATAGAAACCTATATACCCGAGGTCTCAGCTATGTAATCCTTAACCATTTCTAGCCGAGTCCAGCGTATGAATATATAAATACATACATACATGTACATGTATATACAAATCGATAGACAGTTGGTATGTCGACGCATTTACCATGTCTTTCTGTGCACCCCCCCCCCCCAAAAAAAAAAAATGTACTAAAAGATGTACTATCTGACCATGATATATTTTAATAATACATTGATATGGCGATCGACTTACTATGGTCATACCATGCTAATATCCTTTGTTGATATAATTCAAAATATTATAACAGAATAAACCAACCATTCGCAGGCATACTGCATAATCTATGCCAAAGTACGGGAAGTGACGTAGGCCAGATAAAAGATGAACCAGTTGCATGCGAGGGGGGCATGCGATTTTACTTTCACCTTGCTTTAAGCAGCCACCTGCCTTTAACACAAAATACTTGCTGTAATTTAGTGGTCGTTATAGAGAGGTTTTACTGTACCAATGTTATTGAATATATGCGTTTATTGTAGGGACTGTCACTTTGACCCTTTCCCCTCCTATGAGCAGTAAATTTTGCAAAGAGAGGTTGACACTGATTAGACGGCTTCTGTAGGAGACGTCTGACCAGGATCTGCTCTGTTTACTTATGAAATTATGATAGTTTCCACCGATATCAAAAACCATGTGTACCACAATAAAACTCAGCTAATAAATTTTCATGATGTCATTATTTCTTTTCTCCACCATTCTCTCTACCAAAAAAAGAGCATGAATGCAACCCTGTGTTCTTATATAGAAACACACACACTTAGTCCCAGGATCGAACATGGATCGCCAGGTTTGCAGTCATGCACTCTACAACGCGCTTGTACAACAAGGCGTACGTGTGATCATAAACCTACACACTGACAGGGAAATTTAGAATTGTGCAGTTTTGAAACCAATGTGATAAATAGAGCATTTGCTCCTATGTAACAAATGCTCTTTTTGTCACAATGGTTTCAAAACACGACTCTTACAAAGGCGTCAAAAGGCGTCAGTAGGAGGTAAGGAGTTAATATTTACGAAGTCAAGGGTTAAAAACCGACATGGATACTGATGTGTAACTGTGGTTAGCCCTTTCGCTGCCAATGCCGGATCTGTGATTACCTATGAAACAGTTTGGATCCAGATGAGACGCCGAGTAACTCGGCGTCTCATCAGGATCCAAACTGTTTGTTACTGTTACTATGTTTTTGAAATAAAGAAGAAGAAAATAAAAAAAATGAAAAATTGTAGCAGACGACAAAGTTAGCAGACGACAGAGTTTGGCAGCGAAATGGTTAAGTATGCGCTACTGTAGATATCAAACCGCATTGATGACACACCTGTCTCTAAACACCTTAAGTAAGTTTCGTCTGCAACAAAATGTCGTCTGCAGCAGGAGTTATCAAAGTACCCTTTAAATACTGAATATTGAACATGGAATGGCCCATCAGTGTTTAACCATAGAGTCCATTCAGTGTGATAGGCATAAAATTGGCCAGACACGTTTCAATGGGAATCGTTACAGATTCTGGTCAGAAGATCACCCAGAAACACATGGGGCCATTTCGTGGGCCTACATGTTCAAAAAGGTCAAAAAAAATTGATTGGGTCGATTTAGTGTTATATTATAGTATATAACACTAAATCGACCCAATCAAATTTTGTTTTACCTTTTAGACCATGTAGACCCACGAAATGACCCCCTGTGCCCAGAAAACCCCATGCATTGGTCTACACTGTCAATGCCCACAATCAAGGGGTTAGTAATTTAGATGTCAAGCAGTTTGGATTCTACCGACGTTCTCTGCATCTCATCTGCACACAAACTGTTTGTCAACCACTCATTGGCTGAACGACTGACTTACAGACCTATTACGACCCCCTACTGCTTGTGGATTGATGTTCGGATGATTCAAAATGGAATGGCTCAACAGCGTCTAACGGTATAGTCCATTATGTATGAAAGGGTATACTTTGCGAAAGGAGTTTGAATAACAAACAGTGCAGACCCTCTCAGAGCCCTCTGATTTGTATACAAGCTGTTTATATATACAGTAAAACAACTCTAAACCGGGAATTTTAATAGAAAACAATTAACCCACTTAAGCCAATTAACGCCTTTCTATGCCTCTGTAAAAATTACATGATGAAACCATTGTGATAAATAGAGCATTTGCTCCTATAGGAGCAAATGCTCTATTTATCACACTGATTTCAAACTACAAAACTTCTATTCTCTAGTTAATGCTGCATTTCGGTTGGATTTATTTAAATTGATTGAATCTAAACATAGCCAATGAGGGAATGGGTTAAGGCCTTTTTAGGCTGATGGCTGCTTAATGCAAGATGAGTCATACATAAAGCTCCACCAGGAGCTTTTTGCATGACTTTCACCTTGCATTAAGCTGCCATCTGTTTTATAGACCGGCAATTTACAGTCGGTTTAGTGGTTCTTACTGTACCATTACGCTTGTTTACAGTGTCAATGGTCCCGATGACAGGTAAGTTCGTATCACGTCTGTATATAGGCCCATCTTATCGAGAAAGACGTTGGGAGTTTTTGACAGCACTTCCGGGAAGGTACACATGTATATGTAATCGTACATGTGTAATACATGTATGTACATTTAAATAAATAATACGTTGATTTATTCTAACTTTATATGAAAACCTGACAAAGAAGGACACGCTTTACCGCGCGAGCGTGCGTGCGTGCGTGTGTCATAAAAGTATGTTTTTTTAATCTGTGGAAATTTATGTTTTTTGCATACAGAGTGGACCCAACTCATACAGCTCCTGTAGGAGTCATCTTGTCAGGGTCTGCTCTTATTGCACATAGAGTTTACATGAAGAGCTGATTCTACAGTTTTTGGCATGAACACATTTTATTTCGTTTTATATGTCATGATAAAACAATAATATAACAGATTTTACTAATATTCACACAATTAAAACAATAATATGAGTAATATTCATACAAACAAAACAATATTATAATTAATATTCACCCTATCATTATTTCTTGCATGAATATTCATCAGGTAAAGCAGAAATCGCTATGGCAGAAACTTTACAATCTATATTATCTGTAGAATCTATTTTATACCATAAGCAAACAGAGCAGACCCTGATCTGACAATTAATACAGGAGCTGTCTGATCCGAGTTCACTCTGCTTGCAAAGAATTTAAAAGGTGTATAGTAAAACCTCTCTATAACGGCAACTAAATTGTGTTCATTAGGCCTAATTGGTATTTAGGACAGGTGGCTGTTTAAATCAAGTGAAAGTAAAACAGAACGCTCCTATAGGAGCGTCCTGTTTTACTTTCACCTTGCTTTAAGCAGTCACCTGTCCTAAAAACCAACTAATTCTCACAATTTACTGGTCGTTATAGAGAGGTTTTTACTGTACTTGTCATGTTCAATAATCTTTATGAAAACTGGGTTTATAGATATTGGATAATGCCCATGTGATACAAAATAAAGCGTTTTCGGCGATACTTACAAATATGCTTTGTTGGACAACAAACATTATAGGGGCCCATGTCGAACAGCTACGAGACTAAAACTATACATAAGCGAATAACATCAAGTTTTCGATATCAGACATATGGAAGTTTTGTCTTTTTCAGCGTCTATTTGATTTGTTTTCTTGCGATATACTTTTGTTCAGCATATAAAAATGATTTGTGTAAATTTAGACATTTGTCAAACGCGTTGCAAGCAGCGACCATCGCTTTAAAACAAATGACAGCGTAATGCAGGATGAAAATACTGCAGAAAGCTCCTAAATAATATTTCAGACACTGGCCTAAAAATATAGATCTAAGAATCCAGTTTAGAGGTGTTTTACTGTTTATGTGAGTGGCATTCGTCGTAAATTACTCAAGACAGTGTATGCACGAATACATTATGATAATGTGATGAATATAAAACTTATATAACGATGATATTTGCGAGAGGGGAAATACACATGGTACATATAAACGTGAATTTGTTGTTCACGGGAATTTTGTCTGCTCCCACATCGATCAGCGGACATCGATGAGGGACTCCGATTGACTCGCACTTCCTGTAACAATTTCATTCTATCCGATTACATGTACATGTATATATATTTTTCTGATCTAGTAAAAGCTTTCATGCATGCGACAACTCGAACTCTCAAACAAATATCGTTACTGGCGTTTAACTCGTAGGTGGCTGTTTAATGCAAGATTAGTCATTACTTTAATCCTGCATTATAAGCAGTCATACTAAAAATTCGAGTTAGCGAGGTTTTAATTGTGTGGGGGGTTTTTTTGTGTGTGTTTGTTTAGTTTTGAGTTTTTTTCTTGGGGGTGCTTGTTGTTTTTCTTGTGTATTTGTTGTGTTTATATATATATATATATATATATATATATATATATATATATATATATATATATACACTAAGAGACATGGTCACTTATGGGGTTTGTGTCTAAATTTCGCCTTGTTGAGAGGTTGTATATACTTAGGGGGTATATATAGAACCCCCCAAAATGAGTGCTATATCTATGCGTAAAAATGACTTTTAAAGAAAAATAACCTCATTCTCATAACAAGGTTTCATATCGAAATTCTATTTGGATTGTCTCCCTTTGATAGGTTTCCGTCATTTTAGACTGTGTTTAAAATGTGTCAATTATATACCCCATATATGTGGTAAAAATTGAGAACCAGTCTAGAAATGTATATTACACCCCGTAACATATTATAGCCTGAGCTGTATATTACACCCCATAGCATGTTTATGGGGTGTAATATATAGTTTAAGTATTTTTTTATATTATTTCTTTATCTTTTAAACTGACTCGTTCTGTTTCACGGAAATTGCCAGTTTTTTTAAGAGCAGCTCTTTATCGACCGACAGTGTACCCCCACTCCTGGGTACTGGAGCCCTTACCTATTTGCTCGCATATTCAGTTTAGTCCAGCGGAGAAATGCGTGCCTATCAAAGATTTTACAATGTTAGGTCAAAAGAGCCCATCTAAAGGGGTGAAAACTTCACGGGAGAGGTGGGGTAATTACCCTGGTCTCCAATAGTAGAACGCATGTACCCCGGCGTTACATAACCTCACTCTTATCACAATCAAGCCATTGACAACTATGGGAAATGCGAATTTAACCATTGATTATATCAGTTATTATGATTTCGCACATCGAAAAAGGCAGAATAAGTTGACAAATTTTCAAAGCGGATGGTAAGTTTTTACGGTTATTGGGAGTTTGTAAAGATTATGCAGTATGTAGTGACGTATTTTTCTTATTAGAATTAAACCCCTTCCTTTACAACGCACCCACATACTCAACCTGGAAACGGTTGTTAGGTTGCCACCACAACTATTTAAACGATCACTTACCTATGATTTATCCATGAAATTTATCATATTAGATTAACATAAGAGAGTGGAGGAAGTAGATCTAGATCTACAACCAAGAGAATAGTGTGAACCGCCAAAATCCATAAGCAGTGAATCTAGTGATCTTAGGAAACGAACATCATGTGAGGTTCTGCAGATCTTGATCTATCAACATATACATGTATACAGATTAAGAACACAAAATAGAATGATAGACCCGGCCCAGAGTACAAGCGTAAATATATAATTGCAGTATGTCAAATCACTTAGCAATACAAAGGCATATGATCTTTGAGCTCAGTTATCAAAAACCTTGACTGGGACATGGCGCCTATGATATCTTACTTAAGGACACCAGATTTGGTGCGTATGCTCATCTTAACATTGCGGAGTGTGAATCCTATACATATGTCTATCACCTTGTCCTTCCCATGAGAGCTTGGAATCGCCATGGAAATTGTTTCACGAAACTATCGTGACAAGTGTTAAAAATCGGTTTCGATTTTACTATTGATAATTGGTTCCGCCCAAGTTACTAAATACAGATAGTACAATCGATTTGGTCAGCATGCAAGCGTATTAAATTTATTGTTACATTGAATAACATACGAATTTGTCGAACGTCTCAGTGGCACAATTGTTTCGATAGTGTTTCAGTGGTGCTTTTAGGTCAGTTTTGGGTCAACGTTCGGCCCAAGTTCCTTTCTGAAACATATTTACTTATATTTCCCCTTATTATCTCCAAATTTCCCCTCCCAGATTTGTCAAACAATTAAAAATGTTTAATCGAAGAAATAAAATGATAATGCAACTTATTTGTAACGTTATTCTGACGAACGACTAACGTATCTAACGTATTCCTGGCGATTCATACGCTACTCAAACGCTCACATGCGCCAAGCATGTGTTACTCGTATGCCCGCATGCGCTACTTTTAGGCTGCTATACAATGGCGGTGACATGTTGACATACGCTCGTATACGTTCCCATGTGCTGCCTATACGCCAGATATACGGTTCACATATGCTATTCATACACTGCTAATACGTTCATCGAATATATAGTGGTTGTAATTTCGGGTTCATACGCTCAAAATGCGTGCGTATGGCCAGTTCTTTCGAAACCTTTCGTACGTAGTTTACACGTTCAACTTATACACTAGTGTGATAGGGCAATTACGAGCATCACATTTGATGTGTAAGAACATCTTTTCTTTTGCAGACCTTCATATATCCCACTCTTACGTATGTGACACTGCCTAGGTATACTTTCGTCTTGTAGGCGGCACATAATTTTAGACAAAAAACTAATTCCAACGCTAAACAGGTAATTGGGGGGGGGGATAAAAAACAACTTGTTTTATTTTGGATAGAGAGTATTAAAATGTACAATTATATCATATACTTTCTGATTCCGCCAATGGGACGTATATGTTTGCGAGGTCTATAAATCGTTGCTTTGAGTCATTTTGCTGATTTCATATAAAGACCGTTCATTAGTTACTGTATATAATATCTAATCTGCATGCGGGATGTATATGTTTGTGAGGTCTATAAATAATTGCTTTGATTACAGAACTTCATGTATTCCACTCTTACGTATGTGACGTTGTGTAATTATACTTTCATCTTGTAGGCGGCACATATATTTAGACAAAAAACTAATCACAACGCAAGCAGGTAATTGCTCTTTTTTCTGCATCACTCAGTGTGAAACACTATTTAATGATTTCTCAAACAGAATGGATGTTATTGGAAGTTATGAGAAAGCAACTTACATATTGGAAACTAACTAATTAAGTTAAAGTCATTCCTCCAAGCTTTTATTTAAAACAGAAACTTGTTTTATTTTGGATAGAGAATAGTAACATGCAAGAGTATATATACTTTCTGATTCCGCCAATGGGGCGTATATGTTTGCGAGGTCTATAAATCATTGCCTTTAGTCATTTTGTCGATTTTAGATAGAGACGGTTCAGCAGTTACTGTATATAATATTTTAGAATGCATGTGAGGTGTATACGTTTTGAGGTTTATAAATAATTATTATGAATGTAAATAGAGAACATCTATAGCCGTGTACATGGTGTATGATTATATTGGCGAAGTCTACAAGTAATAGCTTTGATTTAACCCTATCCCTCATATAACGTGTTTCCGGCATTGATAAAGAGAGTAGACCCAGACCAGCGAGCTCCTGTTGGAGCTGTCTTATCAGGGTCTGTTCTGTGTGTCACTACATACGCCTGGGTAAACGTTCATCTTATAGGCGGCATATTTTTTAGACAAAAACTAAATAACAACGCAAACAGGTAACTGGCTTTTTTCTTCATCGCTCAGTGTGAAGCGGTATTTCATGTTTTCTCAAACAATATCGATGTTATGGAAGTTATGAGCAAACAACTTACACATTGGAAACCAACTAATTAAGTTAAAGTCATTCCTCTGAGCTTCTATTTCAAAACGAAACTCCTTTTATTTTGGATAGAGAATATTAACATGTACACGTATATTATGTACATACTGATTTGGCCAATGGGGCGTATATGTTTGCGAGGTCTATAAATCGTTGTGTTGAGTCGTTTTGCCGATTTCAGATAGGGAACGTTCGTCAGTTACTGTATATAATATTTAATCTGCATGCGGGGTTTATATGTTTGTGAGGTATACAAATAATTACTTTGATTGCAAAACTTCATAAAACCCACTTTTACGTAGGTGACATTGTCTAGTTATATACTGAACAAAAAAAGCTAAGGAAATTTCAGAAAGCAATGGAACAAAAGAACCCCAAAACAAACAACCATTCGATTTGTATTTATTTTTTTAGAGTGTTTGGGTGAAACTATACAGTGACACTCTTTACGCAATCAAACCAATATTTTAATTTGCGAAAAATGACGGAAAAGACCAGTTAACTTTGACATTGATTTTTTAAGACGCTTTAGGTGTTGAAAGTTCAAATAAAGCATCCTTCTGAGGAAAAATGGACACTTTATGATACCGCGAAATTCAAAATGTTTCAAATATTTTAGATCTTGTGTCATAGCCCCTCAAACACAAATTCCTTAACGTTTTTGTTAAGTACTTTCATATTTTAAGCGGCACATATTTTCAGGCAAAAAACTAATCACAACGCAAAAAGGTAACTGTTTTTTTGTATATGCATTACTCAGTGTGAAACAATATTTAATGGTTTCTCAAACAGAGTCGATGTTATGGAAGACAACTTACATATTGGAAAGTAACAAAATAGTTTAAAGTTATTCCTCCGAGTTTTTATTAAAAAAAAGAATCTTGTTTTATTTTGGATACAGAATATTAACATGTAAGAGTATATTAACTTACTGATTCCGCCAATGGGGCGTATATGTTTACGAGGTCTATAAATCGTAGCCTTGAGTCATTTTGTCGGGTTTAGATAGAGCCGGTTCAGCAGTTACTGTATATAATATCTAAGTCTACATGCGAGGTGTATATGTGTTTGAGGTCTACACATAATTGTTTTGAGTGTAAATAGAGAACGTCTATAGCCATATGTAGGGTGTATGATGATATTTGCGAGGTCTACAAATAACTGCTTTGATTTAACCCTTTCCCTCATATAGCGTGTTTCCGGCATTGAAAAAGAGAGTAGAGCTCCTGTTAGAGCTGTCTTATCAGGGTAAGCTCTGGTTGTCACCACACAATCCTAATGTATTCTAACTGTTTCCCAGTCCGTTAAATGCCTTCATTTTTTTTCTTATATGGAAAATTGAACATGGGTTTTTAATTTACATTTATAATGTACATCGTAAAGAAAGGCTAAAGTATAATTTTAAATATATGTAGACTATATATATTGAGATGTATATAAAATGCTTGTAAATTAATAATGTATATCATTATCTGAATTAGCCGCAATGTATAGTATGTTTGCTTCGTAAACTGTGTCCTTCCGCAATCCGTCTTTGGTTCTTCTGAGCACAGAATAATGCAATTCAATCTAAAGCCGGGGCTTTTCTCCACCTATATTTAGCTATGTATTTGACTATAACGTAAAACCCGATACAAACAAAACAGAAATAAAATGTGTACTTGACTGTTACAATGTGTAAGGCATCACTATCTATTGAACAGAGTCGGTCTGTCTGTGTCTGGTCTAATCATTACTATATAACCCTAAATGAAATTAATATAGCTCTGCTTATATTTCTGGGGTCTATAAGTAGGGTTAGGGTTATGTTAGGTTAGGGCTAGGGTTAGCCGTGAGTTTGGCTGTTTCATAAGCTGTACGGACGAACGAATGTCCCAAATTCTATGTAATCTGTGTGATTTTGTTTATATCTTTGTTACCTACATACATATGTAAAGAAAAATACTAGATACAAATAATTGATGTAGAAATAACCATCAAAATAGACCAAAATGGCCCGATTTTCACAAAATTAGCTCTGTGGGCCTAGAGAACGGCGCGTGCAGACGGACGAACATCCGTATGCATTATATTAGAATACTAGCTTGTAAAGAATAACATGTTTAATACGTAGAAGTAGGTTTAAAATAAAAGATAAAGTATATAGAGCCCAGGGCTCCATTAAATAGGGCACAGAAGGTGCATTTTGGACTCTTTAGCACAGAATAATGCAATTCAATCTAAAGCTGGGTCTTTTCTCCACCTATATTTAGCTATGTATTTGACTATAACGTAAAACCCGATACAAACAAAACAGAAATAAAATGTGTACTTGACTGTTACAATGTGTAAGGCATCACTATCTATTGAACAGAGTCGGTCTGTCTGTGTCTGGTCTAATCATTACTATATAACCCTAAATGAAATTAATATAGCTCTGCTTATATTTCTGGGGTCTATAAGTAGGGTTAGGGTTAGGGTTATGTTAGGTTAGGGTTAGCCGTGAGTTTGGCCGTTTCTTAAGCTATACGGACGAACGAATGCCCCAAATTCTATGTAATCTGTGTGATTTTGTTTATATCTTTGTTACCTACATACATATGTAAAGAAAAATACTAGATACAAATAATTGATGTAGAAATAACCATCAAAATAGACCAAAATGGCCCGATTTTCACAAAATTAGCTCTGTGGGCCTAGAAAACGGCGCGTACGGAAGGACGAACATCCGTACGCATTATATTAGAATACTAGCTTGTAAAAAATAACATGTTTAATACGTAGAAGTAGGTTTAAAATAAAAGATAAAGTATATAGAGCCCAGGGCTCCATTAAATAGGGCACAGAAGGTGCATTTTGGACTCTTTAGCGGGCCTCCGGGATCGAGCCTAGAATCAACTATATCGAGGGTTCTCGGTAATGTACTTATAACCAGTTGACTGCGCATAATTAAATCTTCATATGCATGATAAATTAATTGCGTAGACATTGCGAGATCGATTCGGAAATGCCCGTCAAATTTCGTAAATTTCGAAAAAAGAAAAGGTAATTTTCGCGATTCTTAGCTAATTCAAGACCTCGTACAGACATACACAAAAGCGGACAGACCAATATATTTATGTCTAAGTTCTGTCCAATATTAGTTCTTTATATTGGTATATATATATAAAGAATATATGCAGAGATTATGTAATAATGGGACCCCAAAAAACGGCGGTAATCGCTATAGAACAAGGAACTGTTTTGGCGCCAAAAGGGTTTTCGCGCTCTGACGGACGAACGCCTACACCGAGGAATGTGAATTTAGTGCGTTTGTACAACCTAGTAAACAGCTACAAGTCGGCGCAAAAATATTGGAAAAATATTGAAAAATGACTGAGATATCAGGTTTCAAACATTTAAAATGAGCAAATCCGGAGCGGTTTGGTTGTACATGTATCTGTGTCATAACTGGCAACCTTATTAAAACTCTGTGTTGACACATGATATGACTTTACTTTTTACATCTTGAATAGTTCTACACGTACATGAAAAAAAACACAGAAATATTAAGTTCTAAGCGCGTTATGAACGTTTAATATAACTCGTCCATTTAAGGAAGTGTCTATATTTAACTTGTTTGTTTTTTTACTAAAAGTAAACTAAAGGAGAACGCATAGGGTTAGACTATCAAACGATATGTCATTCTGTAGATCTTAACATGCCCAACACGTCGATACCTTTTTGAATTGAAATCGGTCAAACGATAAGTTTTTTATTGCCCAAATACGGACAGGGACACTTCAACCACCAAACCCTATCAAAATTCAACCCACGGAAATTGAAATAAGTTCCTTATATGGAAGTTTTCGGAAATGATACTTACAGGCTCTAAAGACCATTTGACACTGCATCTTTTGACACCAACATCGCCATATTCGGAAGATAAATAAAAGTGTCATAAACGGATCACGAAAGTTGCGGACTTTTGTTAGGTTAAATTGTATACCTGACACAGCATCATAATCTCAACGCCTGGAGATAGATTTTTTGTGCTGGGTATGTGGTTGGGTCAAGGTCATCGACACCCGACATTGAAAGGTCACGATTGGTGTTGCGTAATCGCTGGGGGCTAAAAATCAAGGGTTGGAGTGTCCCTCAAAGTTGACCAGAAATGCGCCAAAAGTAATTTACCCTACCCCGAATTCGTAGGGGACATTAGTAGGTATACTCGAAATGTACTTATATACCAAGTTTCAGTACTGACCCAAGATTAATAAGGTGGACCCTGATCATTTTGTGTACTCAGGGACACTCGACACAAAACAGTATAATTAGGGTTAGGTTAGGGTTAGCCCTGACTACGCTGTGTAAGGTGTCTCGCTGTAACCTCGTAACCGGCCATATTTTGAACTGGTATAACTTAGTTCGGATTTTCGCTCTAGTGCACGATTGTGAGGTCCCAGGTTCGAAACCTTGATATCAATCGATTTACTAGCTAAAACTGAACAACTTTTGTTCTTACATATATATTCGAAATCTCCCCGGTAGCTTCTTATAAGAGAACATTTAATTTATTAGGCTGAGACACACACAAGGGCAGACAACTCGCATGTATTCAGCCGAATTGTTTATTTAACCATAGTGACATACTCACTGCATTGAAACCTTTCCAACGATATGTTACAAGCCTGGGTTTGATTGCATTTGGATCAGGACAACACGACCGACAACCACCGGCCTCTCGGCACGAATGTGGGTGGGGTAACAAAATTGAAATATTAACACCGTCATAACTTTTGAACAGAGAAAGATAGAAAACCAAAGTAAATTGCAAAGTTGCTTGTCCTGTCGAGATCTATCGATTTATGCCATGTTAACTGGGTTCTCTATGCGACTGGCCGAGAACGGGACCGAAAACCATTTCCGTCCAAAGTTCGATCCGGCATAACTCAGGATCCATAGGAGATAGAAAGATAGTGTAAACAGTAATTTTGCTTCATTAGACAATCTCTGTCGATTGCTGTCGCGTTTTTTCACCTAGCACTTTTGGTTCAGATTTTCGCTCTAGTGCACGATTGGGAGGTCCCAGGTTCACAACTTTGATATCAATCGATTTACTGGCTAGAACTGAACAACTTTTGTTCTTACATATGTATTCGAAATCTCCCCGGTAACTTGTTATAAGAGAAAATTTAATTCATCAGTCTGAGACACAAACAAGGGCAGACAACCCGCTTGTATTCAGCCGAGTTGTCCATTTAGCCATAGTCTCATACTCACTGCATTGAAACCTTTCCAACGATATGTTACAAGCCTGGGTTTGATTGCATTTGGATAAGGACAACACGACCGATAACCACCGGCCTCTCGGCACGAATGTGGGTGGGGTAACAAAATTGAAATTTTAGAACCCTCATAACTTTTGAAAGGAGAAAGACAGAAAACCAAAGTAAATTGCAAAGTTGCTTGTCCTGTCGAGATCTATCGATCGATGCCATGTTAACTGGGTTCTCTATGCGATTGGCCGAGAACGAGGCCGAAAACCATTTCCGTCCAAAGTTCGATCCGGCATAACTCAGGATCCATAGGAGATAGAAAGATAGTGTAAACAGTAATTTTGCTTCATTAGACAAGCTCTGTCGATTGCTGTCGCGTTTTTTCACCTAGCACTTTTGGTTCAGATTTTCGCTCTAGTGCACGATTGGGAGGTTCCAGGTTCGAAACTTTGATATCAATCGATTTACTGGCTAGAACTGAACAACTTTTGTTCTTACATATGTATTCGAAATCTCCCCGGTAACTTGTTATAAGAGAAAATTTAATTCATCAGTCTGAGACACAAACAAAGGCAGACAACCCGCTTGTATTCAGCCGAGTTGTCCATTTAACCATAGTCTCATACTCACTGCATTGAAACCTTTCCAACGATATGTTACAAGCCTGGGTTTGATTGCATTTGGATAAGGACAACACGACCGATAACCACCGGCCTCTCGGCACGAATATGGGTGGGGCAACAAAATTGAAATTTTAGAACCGTCATAACTTTTGAACAGAGAAAGACAGAAAATCAAAGTAAATTGCAAAGTTGCTTGTCCTGTCGAGATCTATCGATTGATGCTATGTTAACTGGGTTCTCTATGCGACTGGCCGAGAACAGGACCGAAAACCGTTTCCGTCCAAAGTTCGATCCGGCATAACTCAGGATCCATAGGAGATAGAAAGATAGTGTAAACAGTAATTTTGCTTCATTAGACAAGCTCTGTCGATTGCTGTTGAGTTTTTGCACCTAGCACTTTTGGTTCAGATTTTCGCTCTAGTGCACGATTGTGAGGTCCCAGGTTCGAAACCTTGATATCAATCGATTTACTGGATAAAACTGAACAACCTTTGTTCTTACATATATATTCGAAATCTCCCCGTTAGCTTGTTATAAGAGAAAATTTAATTCATTAGGCTGAGAAACAAACAAGGACAGACAACTCGCATGTATTCAGCCGAATTGTTTATTTAACCATGTGACATACTCACTGCATTGAAACCTTTCCAACGATATGTTACAAGCCTGGGTTTGATTGCATTTGGATCAGGACAACACGACCGACAACCACCGGCCTCTCGGCACGAATGTGGGTGGGGTAACAAAATTGAAATATTAACACCGTCATAACTTCTGAACAGAGAAAGATAGAAAACCGAAGTAAATTGCAAAGTTGCTTGTCCTGTCGAGATCTATCGATTTATGCCATGTTAACTGGGTTCTCTATGCGACTGGCCGAGAACGGGACCGAAAACCATTTCCGTCCAAAGTTCGATCCGGCATAACTCAGGATCCATAGGAGATAGAAAGATAGTGTAAACAGTAATTTTGCTTCATTAGACAATCTCTATCGATTGCTGTCGCGTTTTTTCACCTAGCACTTTTGGTTCAGATTTTCGCTCTAGTGCACGATTGGGAGGTCCCAGGTTCGAAACTTTGATATCAATCGATTTACTGGCTAGAACTGAACAACTTTTGTCCTTACATATGTATTCGAAATCTCCCCGGTAATTTGTTATAAGAGAAAATTTAATTCATCAGTCTGAGACACAAACAAGGGCAGACAACCCGCTTGTATTCAGCCGAGTTGTCCATTTAACCATAGTCTCATACTCACTGCATTGAAACCTTTCCAACGATATGTTACAAGCCTGGGTTTGATTGCATTTGGATAAGGACAACACGACCGATAACCACCGGCCTCTCGGCACGAATGTGGGTGGGGTAACAAAATTGAAATTTTAGAACCCTCATAACTTTTGAACAGAGAAAGACAGAAAACCAAAGTAAATTGTAAAGTTGCTTGTCCTGTCGAGATCTATCGATCGATACCATGTTAACTGGGTTCTCTATGCGATTGGCCGAGAACGGGACCGAAAACCATTTCCGTCCAAAGTTCGATCCGGCATAACTCAGGATCCATAGGAGATAGAAATATAGTGTATACAGTAATTTTGCTTCATTAGACAAGCTCTGTCGATTGCTGTCGCGTTTTTTCACCTAGCACTTTTGGTTCAGATTTTCGCTCTAGTGCACGATTGGGAGGTCCCAGGTTCGAAACTTTGATATCAATCGATATACTGGCTAGAACTGAACAACTTTTGTTCTTACATATGTATTCGAAATCTCCCCGGTAGCTTGTTATAAGAGAAAATTTAATTCATCAGTCTGAGACACAAACAAGGGCAGACAACCCGCTTGTATTCAGCCGAATTGTCCATTTAGCCATAGTCTCATACTCACTGCATTGAAACCTTTCCAACGATATGTTACAAGCCTGGGTTTGATTGCATGTGGACCAGGACAACACGACCGATAACCACCGGCCTCTCAGCACGAATGTGGGTGGGGTAACAAAATTGAAAATTTAGAATCCTCATAACTTTTGAAAGGAGAAAGACAGAAAACCAAAGTAAATTGCAAAGTTGCTTGTCCTGTCGAGATCTATCGATCGATGCCATGTTAACTGGGTTCTCTATGCGATTGGCCGAGAACGGGACCGAATACCATTTCCGTCCAAAGTTCGATCCGGCATAACTCAGGATCCATAGGAGATAGAAAGACAGTGTAAACAGTAATTTTGCTTCATTAGACAATCTCTATCGATTGCTGTCGCGTTTTTTCACCTAGCACTTTTGGTTCAGATTTTCGCTCTAGTGCACGATTGGGAGGTCCCAGGTTCGAAACTTTGATATCAATCGATTTACTGGCTAGAACTGAACAACTTTTGTCCTTACATATGTATTCGAAATCTCCCCGGTAATTTGTTATAAGAGAAAATTTAATTCATCAGTCTGAGACACAAACAAGGGCAGACAACCCGCTTGTATTCAGCCGAGTTGTCCATTTAACCATAGTCTCATACTCACTGCATTGAAACCTTTCCAACGATATGTTACAAGCCTGGGTTTGATTGCATTTGGATAAGGACAACACGACCAACAACCACCGGCCTCTCGGCACGAATGTGGGTGGGGTAACAAAATTGAAATTTTAGAACCGTCATAACTTTTGAACAGAGAAAGACAGAAAACCAAAGTAAATTGCAAAGTTGCTTGTCCTGTCGAGATCTATCGATCGATGCCATGTTAACTGGGTTCTCTATGCGATTGGCCGAGAACGGGACCGAAAACCATTTCCGTCCAAAGTTCGATTCGGCATAACTCATGATCCATAGGAGATAGAAAGATAGTGTAAACAGTAATTTTGCTTAATTAGACAATCTCTGTCGATTGCTGTCGCGTTTTTTCACCTAGCACTTTTGGTTCAGATTTTCGCTCTAGTGCACGATCGGGAGGTCCCAGGTTCGAAACTTTGATATCAATCGATTTACTGGCTAGAACTTAACAACTTTTGTCCTTACATATGTATTCAAAATCTCCCCGATAGCTTGTTATAAGAGAAAATTTAATTCATTAGTCTGATACACAAACAAGGGCAGACAACCCGCTTGTATTCAGCCGAGTTGTCCATTTAACCATAGTCTCATACTCACTGCATTGAAACCTTTCCAACGATATGTTACAAGCCTGGGTTTGATTGCATTTGGATTAGGACAACACGACCGATAACCACCGGCCTCTCGGCACGAATGTGGGTGGGGTAACAAAATTGAAATTTTAGAACCCTCATAACTTTTGAACAGAGAAAGACAGAAAACCAAAGTAAATTGCAAAGTTGCTTGTCCTGTCGAGATCTATCGATCGATGCCATGGTAACTGGGTTCTCTATGCGATTGGCCGAGAACGGGACCGAAAACCATTTCCGTCCAAAGTTCGATCCGGCATAACTCAGGATCCATAGGAGATAGAAATATAGTGTAAACAGTAATTTTGCTTCATTAGACAAGCTCTGTCGATTGCTGTCGCGTTTTTTCACCTAGCACTTTTGGTTCAGATTTTCGCTCTAGTGCACGATTGGGAGGTTCCAGGTTCGAAACTTTGATATCAATCGATTTACTGGATAGAACTGAACAACTTTTGTTCTTATATATGTATTCAAAATGTCCCCGGTAGCGTGTTATAAGAGAAAATTTAATTCATTAGTCTGAGACACACACAAGGGCAGACAACCCGCTTGTATTCAGCCGAGTTGTCCATTTAACCATAGTCTCATACTCACTGCATTGAAACCTTTCCAACGATATGTTACAAGCCTGGGTTTGATTGCATTTGGATAAATACAACACGACCGACAGCTCCCGGCCTCTCGGCACGAATGTGGGTGGGGTAACAACATTGAAATATTAACACCGTCTTAGCTTTTGATCAGAGAAAGATAGAAAACCAAAGTAAATTGCAAAGTTGCTTGTCCTGTCGAGATCTATCGATCGATGCCATGTTAACTGGGTTCTCTATGCGATTGACCGAGAACGGGACCGAAAACCATTTCCGTCCAAAGTTCGATCCGGCATAACTCAGGATCCATAGGAGATAGAAAGATAGTGTAAACAGTAATTTTGCTTCATTAGACAATCTCTGTCGATTGCTGTCGCGTTTTTTCACCTAGCACTTTTGGTTCAGATTTTCGCTCTAGTGCACGATTGGGAGGTCCCAGGTTCGAAACTTTGATATCAATCGATTTACTGGCTAGAACTGAACAACTTTTGTCCTTACATATGTATTCGAAATCTCCCCGGTAATTTGTTATAAGAGAAAATTTAATTCATCAGTCTGAGACACAAACAAGGGCAGACAACCCGCTTGTATTCAGCCGAGTTGTTCATTTAACCATAGACTCATATTCACTGCATTGAAACCTTTCCAACGATATGTTACAAGCCTGGGTTTGATTGCATTTGGATAAATACAACACGACCGACAGCTCCTGGCCTCTCGGTACGAATGTGGATGGGGTAACAACATTGAAATATTAACACCGTCATAGCTTTTGAACAGAGAAAGATAGAAAACCAAAGTAAATTGCAAAGTTGATTGTCCTGTCGAGATCTATCGATTGATGCTATGTTAACTGGGTTCGAAACTTTGATATCAATCGATTTACTGGCTAGAACTGAACATCTTTTGTTCTTACATATATATTCGAAATCTCCCCGGTAGCTTGTTATAAGAGAAAATTTAAAGGCTGAGACAAAAACAAATGTAGACAACGCGCTTGTACTCAGCCGAGTTTTCCTTTGACCATAGTGTCATACTCGTTGCATTGAAACCTTTCCAACGATATGTTACAAGCCTGGGTTTGATTGCATGTGGACAAGGACAACACGACCGACAACCACCGGTTTCTCGGCACGAATGTGGGTGAGGTAACAAAATTGAAATATTAAAACCGTCATAATTTAAGATCGGAGAAAGATAGAAAACCAAAGTAAATTGCAAAGTTGCTTGTCCTGATGAGATCTATCGATTTATGCCCTTTTGGTTCGGATTTTCGCTTTATTGCACTATTTTGAGGTCCCAGATTCGAAACCTTGATATCAATCAATTTACTGGCTAGAACTGAACATCTTTTGTTCTTATATGTATATTCCAAATCTCCCCGGTAGCTTATTATATAAGAAAAATAATTCATTGGGCTGAGACACAAACAAGGGCAGGCAACCCGCTTGTATTCAGCCGATTCACCTGTCCATTTGACCAAAGTGTCATATTCACTGCAGTGAAACCTTTCCAACGATATGCTACAGACCTGGGTTTGGTCGCATTTGGCTCAGGAAAACACGACCGACAACCACCGGTCTCTCGGCACGAATATGGGTAGGGTAACAACATTGAAATTTAAAACCGTCATAATTTTTGAACGGAGAAAGAACGAAAACCAAAGGTAAATTGCAAAGTTGCTTGTTGTGATGAGATCTACCGATTGGTATTTCGTTTTCTGGGACAGGCGCAACATGAGCGAGAAGGTGGTCGAAAATGATTTCTGGTCAAAGTTTGATCCGTTATAAATCAGGAACTATAGGAGATATCTAAAATAATTTCAACAGCAAATGTGCTTCATTTGACAAGCTCTATCAATTCTCGTCAAATTTTCTCACCCAGTCCTTCTGGTTCTGGTTTTTCACTTTTGTGCATTATTTTGAGGTATCAGATTTGAAACCTTTATATCAATCGATTTAACAGTCAGAAATGGACAACTTTTATTCTTACATATATATTCTATGACTCTCCGGTAATATGTTTTGTTTAACCTTTTCCTTCATATAAACGTGTTTTCACGCATCTGCTTACAGAGTAGACCCAGATAAGACGGATCCTTTATAGCCGTCTGATCAGGGTATGCTATGTTTGCTAATGGAATTTGATACTTCGTTCTTTACTTTCTAAAATGGCTACAATGTTCCACCGTTCATATGTTATAATAGCTGTTTTGTCCATGAATATGCACAGGTATTGAAAGATAGAATACAAATAGAACGGAGAAAGTGCTAAACATAGTTTATATCCTTTAGACCAATCGATTTATGGGCTAGAAATTAACAACATTTGCTCTTACATACATTCGCTATATTTCCAGTAGTTTGTAATTCATTAGGCTCTGACAAAATCAAGGGCAGACAACATGCTTGTATTCAGCCGAGTTGTCAATTTTACCATAGTATCAAACTCTTTGCAATTGAATCATTTCCTGCGATATGCTACCAGCCTGAGGTTGGTCGCATTCAGGACAATACGATCGGCAACCACCGGTCTCTCGACAAGAATTTGGGTGAGGTAACAAAAGCGAACATTTAAAACCGTAATAACTTTTAAACGGAGCCAGATGGAAAAAAAGAAAGTAAATTATGTAGTGGCTCACAATGAAATCTGAACAGTTTAATATTTGTCCAAACTGTTTGCCTGAATATTTCTTTTGATGGTAGAAACAAATTCATATGTCTGTTTCTTCAATGTAGATACAAACCAGATGGATGCTGCATGTTGCAAGAGCTCACTGATCCATTCTTCTTTGCTACCGAATTTACTATAAATACACCAAATACACCCACTGTTTGTAACGCTGAATAAGTGAATTTGGCAGATCTTTATAACTATGAATTAGACTAACATATTAGCATGTAGTATGGACCCTGAATAAACATGTCATCCAGGAGTAGTTTGATTTTGACCTACATTTGTTTGCCTAAGTTTGTGTGTCTGAACAATTATGGTATGTGCTATGTGTTAATTGTACGTGTCTTACCCCTTTTTATATCTTTAGATTGATTTACCCTCCCCCATGTCAAGTTCATACACTGAGGTCAAACTTCAGATTTGTATAATGAATGACATTTGAACAATGACAGACAAGCACTTCATATTGCCATACATGTGCATTTAATAAAACTGTATTTTTGGAGTGGTTGCATTTGAGGTAAAACGTAACAGAAAAACGTAAAGGCCAAATTGGCACCCTTGGAAATCATAATAAGAATTCATATACATGTGATTCAAGGATATGCTGGACGAATTTTTTTTAAATAATTTAACAAATAGCAACCACAGTGATAAATATTGTTTGAACACTTTCCCTGATGAATATTCACGTTGGAAATAATGACATCATGAATATTAATAAGAATATTTTTTATAATGGCATTAATGAACACAGTATATTTTGGCTCAGGCAGAAGCTGTAGAATCAGATCTATATTACACCATAAGCAAACAGAGCAGACCCTATAGGAGCCGCCTGATCTGGGTCTACTCTGTTTGCAGATGCACCGAAATGCGCTTACATAAGGGAAAGGGTTCAAGCTAATCGCAAACATGGTGTGATCGTTTAGATGATGAAAATGATATCTGGATATTTGAATGCCTGAGGTCAATTTTCCAACCCAGGTTGACAGTATTGTGTACAGTATATAATTTAGATATGTTGTGGGCTATATTAAAGCTTTGTTATAACATTATGTGGTATATATCTTTATATATATATTGTATAAAAAAACGTTATGTGATATATATATAAATACTTTTTTGTATAGACTATGTGGTATATATATAAATATATATATACTTTTTATAATCTAAGTGGTATATATATATATGATTTTTGTATAAATATTACGGGTTGGAACTGAAGCCCCACAGTAAGGTTTGACACAGAGACCCCGTAACTGACCATATTTCTTTATATATATATATATATATATATATATATATATATATATATATATATATATATATATATATATATATATATATGTAAAAATAAGTAAATGACCTTACATGCCTTTAAATATCTTCTTTATTTCTTAATAATCACTAACATGTTTCGCCTAATGGCTCATCAGAGTGTGTAATGAAGCTTAACAACGGTCTTGACGATGTGACGTCCGTTGTTAAGCTTCATTACACACTCTGATGAGCCATTAGGCGAAACATGTTAGTGATTATTAAGAAATAAAGAAGATATTTAAAGGCATGTAAGGTCATTTACTTATTTTTACATATTTATCTTCTTGTCGCCGACATCTTTCTTTCCTTCTATATATATATATATATATATATATATATATATATATATATATATATATATAAACCTCTCTGTAAAGGCCACTAAATTGTGTTAATTATTTGGTATTTAGGGCAGGTGGCCGCTTAAAGCAAGGTGAAAGTAAAACAGAACGCTCCTATAGGAGCGTTCTGTTTTACTTTCACCTTGCTTTAAGCAACCACCTGCCTTTAACACAAAATACTTGATGTATTTAATGGCCGTTATAGAGAGGTTTTACTGCATTATGCAAATGGTTAAGCAAATAGTTGTTGAGAATCTATAGACCAAGTGATACGTGTCTGACCAAGTTGCCCTAGTACACTATGTTCCAGACGGATGAATGTATTTTGGGGTATATGTTCTGCGCGTTATTTCCAGAATTTTCCTGTGCGTTTTAGGAATTCCAATAATGGTGGACAATATTGGAATCCCTAAAGCGCGCAGTGCGATTCTAGAATAGTCTGGGCGCGTTTTTTGGAATAGTGGACAAAGCTGGAATTCCCCATTTACATGCATTTATAGATTATCAATTATAGTCAATTTTATTTATCACCTAAATAAATTGGATTATTCGTTACAAATCATTTGGGTTTGAGGGTTTTGTTTGTTGTTGGGTTGTTTTGTTGGGTTGGTGTTTTTTTTACAATTCTATAACGTGTGCTTATTAAAAATTATGACTTCATCTAAGTTATGCCAATTAATATTTTACAGAAACATTGTTTTTCACAAATTACACCAACAAAAACAAATGGTACCCGCATCCAACGCTTTTTTCTCGTCAATTAATCATAAATAATAACGACGCACATGATTGCCGTGATAATCATATACTGCAATGTAATTTTACCCGGAGGTGCAAAGCGCGTAAAAAATTCAGACATACTACTGACTAACATCTTCAATACGTTTAGACATCATACTTTGACAGAAAAAGGTCAAAATATTATGTCTAAAAGTAAGAGTATTTGAAGAAGTTTGTCAGTAGTATTTCTGAAATTTTCACGCGCCTGGCACCTGTGATTTTACTCAGCGCGATTCTAAAACCGCGCATGGCAATTCTAGAATGGCCGGACATTATTGGAATTCCTAAAACGCGCTATCCTGGAATAGACCATATTCCAATAATGCGCAGAACATATATATATATTGTCCATTTATTTAAACAGCCAGATACTTCTCCATCTTGCTGATCATCCGCTGTAAATACTGGTGATAGAACTTACTTGATATGGGTTACCATGCAATGGTAGAACAAGCTATTAAGAACTAATGTCTGCTCAAATTTAGAACCTGTCTTAAGTGGTCATCAAAAAGAGGTCTTATTATGGGTCTGTAAGGCAGGTGGTAGCTTAATGCAGGAAAATATAATCCAGAAAGCTCCTATGAGCTTTCTGCATTACTTTTGCCCTGCATTAAGCAACCACCTGCTTTTTAAAACTCAATAAATAAATGATCGCTTAAAACACGTTCTACTGTACGTCCGATTAAATTGAAATAAAATTTCACGGAATAGCATAGAATTTATCAGGCTACCTATTTGCATTTGAATTAAGGTAAACCACTTTTAACCCTTTCCCTCATATAAAAATGTTTTCATGCATTTGCAAACAGAGTAGACCCAGATCAGACGGCTCCTGATCAGGGTCTTCTCTGGTTGCTAATAAAATTTGAAAGAATTGCTTCTTTAGTTTCTAAAATGGCCACAATGTTCCACCTTCCATATTTCATTATAACTATTCTGTCCATGAATATTCAGTAGGTATTAAAATTTGGAATAAACATAGAACAGGGAAAGGGGTAACTAATCACAATATGTCAAATCTAGTTGCTAACACTTATAAGCAAGCAACAGTAACAATCAATCACTCAATCTTTTCACAAGAGCGACTGCTCCTTTACTATTTTGGGAAAAAGAGGGATTGCTCATATCTGGTATTCTCTAACGCAATATGTAGTGACTCATTATGTTATAAAACGCATTTCGAAAAGTATAGAGATGTCGTACTAACAGGAAAGTGTATATTAAATTGCATTACAATTCAATATTAAGATGTACACATCAACCCCTTCACCGTCATGTTGCAAAAACTGCACCACGACAATTAGTGCAGTCCCAGATGAGACGCAGTCTTTTCAAGGCGGCGTCTGATCAGTGACTTCACTTTTTGTATCGAACTCCATTTCTATACCCGTGCTTTAATCCTTTGAAATTTGCATTTATTTATCTCATTTCCTTATTTGACCAAATGATTTAACAAAAGTGGTTTGCAGACGACAATTAGAAATTTGTCCCCGAAAGGGTTAGAAGATTTTTAGTTTTGCGTAAAATGAAGGTAATTGTTGGTAATGTGTTCCATTCTGGCTGGTTCAAGTCATAAAGGTATAATAGAACATGTCTCAAACGATCATTAAAAAGAGGTATAATTAGTGGGTCTGTAGGACAGGTGATAGCTTAATGCATGCCAGATGTAATCTGCATTAATTTTGCCCTGCATTAAGCAACCGCCTGCGTTTTAAGACCCTTGTGCTCAATAAATGACTGGCCGTTTAGGACATGTTCTACTGTACTTATGTAAAATTTAATGGTAGTACTATCTGTATATACACTTTGTAATTTATATATATAAAAAAGAAATGATAGTGAGATGGGAGATGTGAATATTCATTAGCTGAATTTGTATAATGCCATATGTATACAGGACTTTTTGGTATTGGTAGAAACCGAAGAATCAGATCTATTATAATTTCATAAGCAAACAGAGCAGACCCTGATCAGACGGTTCCTATAGGACCCGTCTGATCTGGGTATTCTCTACTGTGTTTGCACCTTCATGAAAAGGTGTTTATATGAGAGAAAGAGTAAAAGCTCATACTTATTGATGGTAAAATATTATATGACAGTATATTTACATTATAAATAAAACCCAGTGGGTGTATATCCAGCTGTAATGTATGCACAATGTTAATAGGGGACTGGGGCATGCTCCCCGGGAAAATTTAGAATTGTGTAGTTTTGAAACCATTGTGAAAATGTGACTTTTACAGAGGCGCTTTAAAATGCGTCAATATGAGGGAATTGGTTAAAGCTTACATGACGAGACAGAATGTTTATCAAAGTCTACCCATTCGATTTGTGTTCCCGTTTTGGCCATTTCACCTTTCAGACTTATGTTACATACGTACGTGCGTAAGTGCGTAACGCTACCTACGCCTTTGGCGTCCTTAGTTTGAATAGGAAAGAGTGTACATCCTGGACCATCATCAAACGCTGCGAGACTTTTTTGTATCTGTATCGTCGTGTGATAATGTTGACTCTTCTTTCAAATGTAACTGACATACAGAAATAATAGCCAACTTGTTAGTAAGGTAATTAAATGTTAAAATGTGAATACAAAGGCATGCGAAAGAGGTAAACGGCAAAAAAGAGTATATACATGTATTGCTATCTCAATGTAAATAAACTCCGTTTTTACGCTTTTCACGAGTTTGCAAACAGAGCAGACCCAGAAAAGGCATCTCGCCGTCTGATCAGGATTTGTTCTATTTGCTTATGAAAATGTTATAGACCTGACTCTACGGTTTCTATCAATACAGAAACATCGTTTGTACATGATATCATTGGATATGCAACAGGGAAAGGGTAAGCGACCAGATAAATATATTAATTCATATTGCATTTTATTTACAGTTTTCAATTACAGGAACATCAATGTACTCGTACAATATAACATATAAATTATACAGTAACATTTCATCCACAGATCTATATACGCCTTTGCAAACAGTGTATACCTAGATCAGACAACTCACGTAGGAGCCGTCTGAACAGGGTCTGTTCTGTTTGCTTGTTGAATTATATAGATATGGTCTTGTCCCTTTCCCTCATATAAACGTGTTTTCACGCATTTGCAAACAGAGTAGACCCAGATCAGACGGATCCTATAAGAGCCGTCTGATCAGGGTCTGCTCTGTTTGCTAATGTAATTTGATAGGCCTGTTTCTATACTTTCTAAAATGGCTACAATGTTCCACCTTCCATGTTTCGTTATATAACTATTTTGTCAATGAATATGTAGTAGGTATTGAAATTTGGAATAAATACAGAACAGTGGAAGGGTTATCAGAGACATATACATACATTATCGGGTTTTTTGCCAAACTCCCCTTGAACTCATAGAAATTAAATTAATGAATGTTCAGAAAATGATCAATTCAAGCGTTAACAAAAGCCAGTATAAAGCACGGTGCACTTATTTGTAACATACACTTAGTAAACAGACATAAACATTTAAATGACATATGCCTAGATAAATACGATCTTTACATAGACTACACGATAAAACCCGTGTCCTTGTACAACCATGGAATTCTTAAATACACATCAACCAATGACACAGGTCGTCCTTGACCAAAGTTAAAAAAAAATTAACCCACTTATGGGCGAATTTTTAAATGGCCATAACCCTTTCCCTGTTCTACGTTTATTCCAAAATTCAATACCTACTGAATTCATAGAAAAATACACAACGTAGTTATACAACAAAATATAGAAAGTGGAACTTTTTAGCCATTTTAGAAAGTAAAGAAACAGGTCTTTCAAATAGCAAACAGAGCAGACCCTGATCAGACGGCTCCTATAGGAGCCGTCTGATCTTGTCTACTCTGTTTGCAAATGCGTGACGTGAAAACACGTTTATATGAAGGATCGCGTTATAAACTTTAGGTGAAATTTCACCAAAGCCTTGACCGAACAGAGTTCTTCCGAATATTCATTTGCTGTGGACTTTGGATGGGAACCACCCTCGCCTCATTTGCTACTCACATACAATATATAATCCGTAGCGTTTTCAAAAATGTTTTATTCAGCAAGATCTGGTATGATTTATCATTCCGATAACGGGTTGTATTGTTTACATGCGCGGATCCAGCCATTTTTCTCAAGTGCCGTTGCGAGTTTTTAGGGATTTATCGGGGTTTACGTCGTTTTAACCCTTTCCCTGTTCTGTGTTTATTCCACTTTTCAATACTTACTGAATATTGATTAACAAAATAGTTATAATAAATATGGAAGGTGGCACATTGACAAGCATATCAAAACAGGTGCAAAGGATGTTAATATTTTCAGATGAGTAATTAGTAACAAAATATTTTAAGAAACACTAACTCAGTAATACAATGATTAAGTATAAATATACATATTACCCCATTACTCATACTGATGCCTTTTAATGCCTCTATAAAAGTCAAGAGGGTGTGTCTAAAATAACCTATGACGGAATGGGTTAAGAGATTGAATATGTTTGGTAAAACTGGTTAAATCAAAGAAACAGACATTCTGCCGGTTAGGCCATTCACTCATAATGACGCCTTTTGACACCTCTGTAAAAGTTATGTTTTTGAAACCATTGAGATAACTAAGTATTAAAATGTTGCTCCATAGAATCAAATGCTGTATTTATCACAATGGTTTCAAAACTAATTTACTTTTCTCTAGTAAATGTTCCTTGTTGGTAGATTTATTCAAAGAGGTTGGGTGTAAAAATAGCCTAGGAGGAGTGGATTAACCCTTTACCTGATAGAAGCGGCTTTAAGCGAGTTTAATATATTCCTCCGCTGAAGAAAATAGTTCCAATTTTTAAAATAATGAACATATAGCATCATAAATAGTTTCTATATTCTAGGAGGTGGTAGCTTAAAGCAGGCTGAAAGTAAAGCAGAATGCGCATTAAGGCGCATTCTGCTTTACTTTCAACCTGCTTTAAGTGGTCACCTGTCTTCAAAACTAGAAATAGGCTATTGGGTAAAGGGTTAAACTTCTGAACAAGTGGAATTTTTGTGGAATTAGTTATTGTACATAATATTGCATTTTGTGCATTTTATGTGATTGCTGTGAAATAGCAAAGAAAAGTATTTGTCAAGTTACTTGGATATTAGAGGAGAAGTACTTAATGTTTGCGTATCTGGGATGGGTCGTTTTTCTGGAATAAGACATATTCTAATGTCTATCCGTACTATTCAGTAAGTCTAATTTTAGTTTTCTCTCATTAGTTGATGATATTAGTATAATTCATTTGAACTCTGCATTTCCATTTTTAGCTTGTCTGTTTTTTAGGAAAAAATACAAGCTATTGTTGTAACCCCGGCCTCCGGGTTGTCGTTTTCATCATTTGGTGTTGCTGTCCGGAAACTTTAACGTTGGCAATTACTTCTTTGCTTTTCATGCAAATCTTATGAAACTCCACACACTTGTTCACCGTCACTAGAGCAACACTCTAGTCAAAGACCATAACTCTGTAAGGCTTTTCTTTACTAAATTACATGTCCCTTTATGGACTTAATATTAAAATTAATATGTCTCTAATTATTTCAACTGTAACCAGCAGGACTCTCTTATTTCATATGTGAATCCCTTGTGGCAAGGCCTTTCTATCAATGTTAAGTTTTTTTGACTTGTGACTTTGACCTTTTTTTATCTTTGACCAAATTTTAAAACTTTATCAAAAAACTTTAACGCCTATTATCTAAAACTGTTTAAGCAAATCTTAAGAAACTTCACAAACTTGTTCATCATCACAAGGGCTACAATCTGACCAATGCCTATAACTGTAAGGCTTTTGGTTTACAAAGGTATGCCCATTTATGGATTTACGAAATAAAAACTGAATATATCTCAACAGACAAGTGCTGGCACTGGCATGCGGTGCTCTTGTTTCACATCTTCATAACCAGTTCGTAACACAAGCTTATTGAGATGCAGCACATGTCTATGGACGTGTCTTGTATGCCAACTAAGAACTAGAACTAATTATATCTCTCCCCATAGTTTTTCCAATGTGGTATTTGAAAAAATAATATGACAGTTGGAAATACAATTTGAAGCATACTGTGCAGATTCTTCTAGCATGTGTTTGATCAGGATATACAATGGGAAAATGGGTTGTAAACATTATTTTAACGCTTTCCCTGTTCTATGTTTATTTCAAATTTCAATACCTACTGAATATTAACAGACAACATAGTTATAATGAACTATGAAAGGTGGAACATTGAAGCCAATTTAGAAAGTAAACAAACAGATCTTTCAAGTTCCATTAGCAAACAAAGCCGATCCTGATCAGATAGCTCCAATAGGAGCCGTCTGATCTGGGTCTACTCTGTTTGCAAATTCGTTAAAACACGTTTATATGAAATGAAGGAAGGGATTAATGATACGAATATGTGTACAACCATAGGTGTTGATTGATTTATATGAAAAATTATGCAGTATATAATTTTAATGTATATTTCAGGAGCAAGCTGAAAGATTCTTAGCAGGGATATATTGCATCTCAGTTACTATGGAACGACTTCGAAGTCACAACCTGTCGAATATTGACAAAAATGTCTTGCATAGTGAGCAGTAGTCAAATCCCATTGGATCTAGACAGAAGTCTGTCTCATGTGGTCAGCAGCATCGGTCACAACTGTCTGATCTAGACAGAAGTCTGTCTCGTGTAGTCAGCAGCAGCAGTTACAGCCTGTCTGATCTACACAGAAGCCTGTCTGGCATAGTCAGCAGCAGCATCAGTCACAGCATGTCTAATCTTCATAGAAGCCTGCCTCATGTAGTCCGTAGCAATAATCACAACCTGTCTGATCTACACAAAAGGTTGCCTCACATAGCAGTACCAGTCACAGCCCGTCTGATGTAGACACAAGCCTTCTTACATAGTCAACAGTACCAGTCACAGCCTGTCTGGTGTAGACACAAGCCTGTCTTACATAGTCAACAGTACCAGTCACAGCCTGTCTGGTGTAGACACAAGCCTGTCTTACATAGTCAGCAGTACCCGTCACAGCCTGTATGGTGTAGACACAAGCCTTCTTACATAGTCAACAGTACCAGTCACAGCCTGTCTGGTGTAGACACAAGCCTGTCTTACATAGTCAACAGTACCCGTCACAGCCTGTCTGGTGTAGACACAAGCCTGTCTTACATAGTCAACAGTACCAGTCACAGTCTACTAGATCTAGACATAAGCCTGTCGTGCATAGTTAGCAGTACCAGTCACAGCCTGTCTGGTGTAGACACAAGCCTTCTTACATAGTCAACAGTACCCGTCACAGCCTGTCTGGTGTAGACACAAGCCTTCTTACATAGTCAACAGTACCAGTCACAGCCTGTCTGGTGTAGACACAAGCCTGTCTTACATAGTCAACAGTACCAGTCACAGCCTGTCTGGTGTAGACACAAGCCTGTCTTACATAGTCAGCAGTACCCGTCACAGCCTGTCTGGTGTAGACACAAGCCTGTCTTACATAGTCAACAGTACCCGTCACAGCCTGTCTGGTGTAGACACAAGCCTCTCTTACATAGTCAGCAGTACCCGTCATAGCCTGTCTGGTGTAGACACAAGCCTGTCTGACATAGTCAGCAGTACCCGTCATAGCCTGTCTGGTGTAGACACAAGCCTGTCTTACATAGTCAACAGTACCCGTCACAGCCTGTCTGGTGTAGACACAATCCTTCTTACATAGTCAGCAGTACCCGTCACAGCCTGTCTGGTGTAGACACAAGCCTGTCTTACATAGTCAACAGTACCTGTCACAGCCTGTCTGGTGTAGACACAAGCCTTCTTACATAGTCAGCAGTACCCGTCACAGCCTGTCTAGTGTAGACACAAGCCTGTCTTACATAGTCAACAGTACCAGTCACAGCCTGTCTGGTGTAGACACAAGCCTGTCTTACATAGTCAACAGTACCCGTCACAGTCTACTAGATCTAGACATAAGCCTGTCGTGCATAGTTAGCAGTAGCAGTTACAGTCTATCAGATGTAGACAGAAGCCTGCCTTGTGTAGTTGTATCCGGGTAGAGAGTGTGGTGAAACAGCTGATAGGCTTAGACTGTGTGGCTTAATAGCTTAGTTGGAGTGTTGGCATGGTAAACCAGAGGCCCTGAGTTCGTGTCCCATTCGAGTCAGAACTTTTCACTATGTTACATTTGGCGCCCAATGTAAATAACTTACAGGGTGATTTAAAAGAAAATATTTGTAATAATAAGAAACTCGTGGTGGAGTGTTCTTTGAGTAAGAATTCGGGACGAATTCTTGTGTAGAGGGTATGTGTCTAGCCGGGTAGAGATTGTGGTGAAATAGTTTATAGGCTTAGACTGTGTGGCTTAGTAGCTCAGTCGGTAGTGTTGGCATGGTAAGCCACAGGCCCTGGATTCGAGTCCCATTCGAGTCCCAACTTTTTTCACTATGTTACATAGTCAGCAGTCAACAGCATTTAATCTAGACAGAAGCTTGTCTCATGTAGTCAGCAGTTGAAGCCACATCTGTCAGATCTAGAGATGTCTTCATCTTTTGTTCTTACATGTATTTAACCCACATTGTGCTAAGTGCCGTCTGACTGGTATTTGAGAAAAAACTTGAATCTAGATAAGACTCAGAGTCACTAAATGTCTCATAGTGATCTAAATTGTTTTACACACTTGATCGGTAGCTTCCAAATAGTTTAAAGCAGTTTGGATCCAAATAAGATGATGGGAAGTCCAGTATATCATCAGGATACAAACAATATCATACTGGGATTACACAGAACAGTTTTTTTTACATTTTCAAGATTGTCAATGAACCTGGCAAAATGTTCTTCATTTTTGTAATGGCATATAAGCACAGGAAAATTTTGGCCATGGCAGAAACTGCAGTCATATCTATATTATTCCATAAGCAAACAGAGCACATCCTGATAGGAGCCATCTGGTCTGGGTCTACTCTGTTTTGCAAAGGCGTAGAAAGGCATATTCATGGAGGAAAGGGTTAACCACATTTACTCCATGATTATGAATACATTATTTTTTGGTCATGGCAGAAACTGTAGAATTATATCTATATTATTTAGTAAGCAAACAGAACAGACCCTGATCAGACGGCTCATACAGAAGCTGTCAGATCTATGTCTACTATGTTTGCAAAGGCATAGCAAGGCATATCCATGGAGTAAAGGGTTAAACGAAAATATAACATACAAGTGTATATACTTTTCTCTGAAAATTCAACATAAGAAAAATAACTGCATCCCATTCATTGATACATGTACTCTGTAAAGTACATATTCATCATGTAGCATGCGTTTGTAATAAATATATAATTGTTTCTTTCTCAATTATGCAACATATAAATACAATCTTCTTTTTGGTGTTCAATGTCTCTCCCACAGTATCTCATATATGCAGTTGCATACACACTCAGTATGTGGTAATGATAACATTTAACCCTTTCTCTGTTCTATGTTTATTCCAAATTTCAACACCTACTGGATATTAATGGACAAAATACTTATAATGAAATATGGAAGATGGAACATTATAGCCATTTTAGAAAGTAAAGAAACAAGCCTATCAAATTCCATTAGCAATGACAAGATGCTCACCAAACGCTTCTGGACCTTTATAAAAACACAAGAAAAAAGACAATTCAACTATCACTGGTCTTCGCAGCCATGGCTGACTCCACTCCGACTCAAAATCCAAAGCCAATATCCTAGCTAAACCAACAATGCAAATCCATATCCACTGACAATATCCCATGCTCAGAACCCCAGTTCAAATATGGAAACTACATTCAAATGCTGATTATCCAGTTGCTCCAGATCTTTATACTGTATATGTGCTTTTTACCGATTAATGTCCAGCGGACAGTCCCGTTTTAACGTTTTACTTTTTATATGTATTTCAGCAATCGTAACTACTCGCCGTATTCCGTCAGAGTTCGATAGAAATAGCCGAGGTGTTCCGAGTGGTATTTCAGCAGACATGTCAGCGTTTTAGACAGATCCATTTATTTTCCCGCCACGCGTGTACATATAACGTAAGTGTAATATTCATGATCAATTAAGACGACATACCTGAGTGCATCAGAATTAGCATTATACACAGTTCGTTTCGATATAGCCAGTGACGTAAATTGAATAGATTGTAAAATTGCTTCCTAAGTTTGGTTTAGTTACTCATGATTGTATCCAGAGTTCTGACTGTATCCTTTGCAAATTAAGGTACGAACATAACTGAAGACGAAACTAATGTTTACAGTAAGCCATATTGTTGATCGGAACGGAAATATTTATTTTTAACTTAAAAATCACACTGCTACTATTCCATGTCGGTTGTTTAGGATATATATCTTCGTTCAGACCAAGGTATTGTGTGTATTAATGTTGTGTATTTTTAATTATATTTCCCCCACACACGCATTGACTGACCGCGTTGGCACAGCACTTGGTGAAGTTGGTCTACTAAACATGTCCGGTAGAGTTCGGATGCTTTTTAAGACGGTTAGGTCTGTATTTACCAAGAGATCTCCACTTAGTCTTTCTCATTTATCACAAACTAATCTGCAGAACCAAATTGATAAAGGACAAATTGGTCCGTCGTCCATTCTCCTCCTTCGGGAAATGACACCCCTATCATGTCAGACATAACCATATCTATTTCAGGTATTCTTAAACTCCTTGAGAATCTAAATCTAGACAAGGCTGCTGGACCAAACCAGTTAAAACCCCCGTACTGAGGGAGCTAAGTGAGTAGATTGCACCAATATTACACATAATCTTATCAAAAATCCATCAACTGTGGGCAAATCCCTTAGGATTGGAGATAGAGGACTGCAAACGCGGCTCACTTATTCAAGAAAGGTGATATCACTTGCCGCAAATTATAGGCCAATCTCTTTAGAACATGTGATTGCTTCCAACTTGGTCAAACACATGGACTAACATGGACTCATGTAGGATCTATGGTTTTAGAGAGCGGCATTCTTATGAAACCCAACTTGCCATGCTGATTTAGGTAACAGGTCACTTCGGCCAATTTTCAACTCGGCCACGGTCCAATTCGGCCAAATTCCATCTCGCCTAACCCATTTGGTCCAACTCGGCCAACTTTTATATTGACGGTTTTCATACATTCTTTTATTTTAGATAAGATTCTAATACAGTAAAACCTCTCTATTACTATAACTGAAGTACGTTAACTATCTGATGTTCAATGCAGGCGAATGCTTATACCAAGCCTATTCAAGGTGAATGTGAAACAGAAAGCTGATTCACCTTCACCTTTCGTTAATTTAAGCTACCACCTGTCTTTCATAAAACGAATTAGCCCTCTTTTTAGGGGTCGTAATAAAGAGGTTTTACTGTATTTATGTCTTTGTTGAGAAGATACATACACCATAACATACAGAAACACAATTAAATGGAACAAGATACAAGGAACAAGGTATTAACTTCACTTATATATTTTATTACATGAATTAAATAACCTGTGAAATAATTACCTTCTGATGACAAATAATAGTACAGTGGAGAAAACGTTATTCTTTCCCAATAAACGCGCTTATGTTGAAACCATTTTGTCCACTGCAAACAATTTGGAGCCAGATCAGACGCCGGGTAACCCAAACTGTCACTCAGATGAAGATAATTTCCAGAATTTCTAAACATTGTCAATATCTTAATTTTATTGCATTGCGTTTGCGTTTCTTTTGCGTTTAAACGGGAAAGAATAACGTTTTTTCCACTGTAGAAGGCAATGTAAACCATGTCTTATTGCAATGCAAAATTATATGCATCTGATTCGAGTTTGGCCTAGACGGGCCAAATATTGTATATAATACTAATTAAAAATTCAAATTAATTAAATAATGGATGTGTGATGTACGTTTATCTTATTGATTGGGTGCTAATTAGTTTCACGGTCACCTTTCAGTTTAACGTAAACATAATAAGTGATACAAACATATATGTAAATAACACTAATTAGCTCCTGAGTGGGGATTTAACTACGTTTAAAGCACCGGTAGCTAATTGGCAATCATTTTGTATCAATCAAATTGCTATTCTTTTGATCTTATGCGCCAATTTCTGAAAACAGAATAGACCCATACCACTACCAGATGGCTACTATATGAGCTATTGGATCAGGTTCTGTCCTGCTTGTTTATTGAATAAAATAAGTATAAATCTGAAGTCTCTAGTAAACCATGTTAAGGGCTAACGATTTTTTGGCCGAGCTGGGTCGATTGAATCTGGCCGATTAGGACTAGGACGAGTTGGACCAGGCCGACTTTTAAATTGGCCGAGTTGACCCGCATTCCTGATTTAGAGGGGACCTTGCCAGAAGTTTAAGCCAGGGTAGACACACTGATTTGATCCTGTTGGACTTCAGTAAGGCTTTTGATATGGTCAATCACGAGAATCTGCTCTACAAACTCCACTAGTACGGGGTTTGTGGCACAACCTTGTCATGGATTTGTGCTTTTCTAGGATGTAGCATACATGTGATAATTTTTTCGAGGCAAAGAGGGAGATTAGCTTTTCAAATGAGGGAGATTGGGTGTCAAAGAGGGAGATTTATGCGGATGGGAAATTTTGGAGTTATTTGTTTGTATAATAGGCCAGAGACCTATATTTATGTGTCTCTGGATGGGTAATATGAAGCTTTGAAGATAAAAGTTGTAGGTTTCAGTCTTTTTCATTGCCCTACCAGTACCTATAAATATTACATAAATATCTGCAAGAAAAGACCCCCCCCCCCCCCCAACTCCTGGTTTGAAAGGGAGGTATGATAAAGGCACTTTTATGCGCGGCAAACCATCTTAATTACTAGGGCATTGGAACTTTTTTGCCTATCTAGCACGTACATTACATCTGTGTAATTTAGTTTGTATTAATTCTATTTATATCTATTCCTTATTCTATTCTGTACTATTCTCTGTTCTACATCCATCCACATCTACTATATTTCCCATTCCTTTCTATTCCAGTCCATCACATTCTCTTATATATTCTAGTTTCTTTGTGTTTCATTCCATTCTATTCCATTATCAATTCTGTGCCCATATAATCTATTCTAATTACTATTCCTTTATAATTCTATTTTTTGTGTGTGCTATTTAATCTATTTCCATATACTCTCTTCTAATTACTATTTCTTTCTATTCCATTCCATTCTGGCCAATGTATAGACTTGTGTTTATTATTATTATTTTTACTGGCCAATGGATAGACTTGTGTTTATTATTATTATTTTTACTATCATTATTTATATTATTCTCATATTATATTATTATTGACATTATCATTTTTATAATTTCATTTATTTTTGTAATGCAATATAGATATATCCAGAAATTTATATTCTGAAATAAGCATAATACATTTGTCACGTTCTGTCCGAAATATGGTACTTAATCCAAACACTAGTACACTGTCTTTGCATTTTGTAGTTTCATTTCGGTTTGAAAATAAAGTAGATATCTACTGATTTTTTGTGTATTTGACATCCATATAATGCTATAATCAATACATACACAATTTTATTTGAATATGTTACCAAATGTCTGTGGAAAACAATGTTTGTGTTTGCCTCTATGAAATGACACATTTCACTGTTCGAAAAATCCGTGGTTTGAGGCAACCAATTTCGAGTCCCATTTTTTTCTGATAAAAGCACATTTTGATTACAGTTATGAAATGTGGACATCTATTAATAAACTTAGAACCTAAATTAATTTAATCAAGTAACTATTTAGATATTTAGTCTCAGAAAATAAGATTTTCTTCAACAGAAATTTAGTAGAACCTGACCGTGAAGAAAAAGCATAGGCTACATATAATGACGACAGTGTAATACACCAGAGGCATATGCATACACGAATGTTTATGTTAAGGAATACACACATGCCAAGGTAAATAACACACCATGCTGACCATTTAATCCCTTTTAATGGGTTCACAATTACTCAGCATAGGATTTAGGGCATGATGCGGTGGTCTTTGATAAGGGGCAACTTGGCGATGCACTACAAAAGGGACACGGCGCTGTGCCTGCCATGATAAACAGGGCAGTAAATAAGTAAACAACACTGGTTCTTTGAGGCGTCTGGCAAGCGTTTACTGACAAAAAATGATAGAAAATGGGGTGGGGGAAAAAAAACAAAAATCATTTTTATTCAGAAATCGGGAGAACTCCTCTCCCGGCCGGTAGTTGCGGTAGATGGCCTCCAATGCGGGACTGTCCCGCACGATCCGGTAGTTATCACATGTATGATGTAGATGGCAGGCTGTGGTACTCAGTGGTGAGTCTTCAGACAAAGTACCAGTGACATCGGGTATCCCCCAGGGCTCTGTTCTTGGCCCGATACTATTCCTGGTATACATAAATGACTTACCTGAGAGTATCACATCACAGGTGCGTCTGTTTGTAGATGATACTGCAGTCTATCTCACAATAGATGACAAACAGACAGATGGAAAAATCATGCAAGATAACCTGGACAAGCTCCAAGAGTGGTCACTCAAATGGGACATGAGCTTTAATCCATCACAATGTCAAGTATTGCAAGTCACCAGAGCAAAATGTCCAATCCCAACTAGATATTCCTTGCATGGTTAAATGCTTGAAACAACCTCTAATGCTCGTTAGAGTTGACCTGACCAGCAACCTAACTTGGAACACCCATGTAGACAGGGTTACAGCCAGTGCAAACAAAACACTTGGCTTTAGGAGGAGAAATGTAAGAACATCTCAATCCAAAGTTCGAGAACTGGCTTACAAAGCGTTGGTCCACCCACAGCTTGAATATGCATGCAGTGTCTGGGACCCACATACTAAAACATGTTCACAAAGTCGAATGTATTCAAAAGCGTGCAGCTCGGTGGGTTACTGAAATGTTGTCTATGTTAAGCTGGAGGTCCCTTGAACAGAAGAGAGCAGATGCCCGTCTGTCTGTTTTACAAAATAGATCAGGGTCTGGGAGCCATCCCAATGCCCGTCTATATAAAGGAAAATTCAAGAAATTCACAGCTCACTCGCTAAATGGCCTACAGACAGATTCATATTGGAGAAGATTACTACAAGTACTCTTTTTTATGCCCCCATAGACGATAGTCGGGGGGCATATTGTTTTTGCCCTGTCTGTTTGTTTGTCTGTTTGTCTGTTTGTCAGCAACTTTAACATTGGTCATAACTTTTGAGCCAGTATAGATAGAGACTTGATATTTGGCATACATATGTATCTCATGAAGCCGCACATTTTTAGGGGTGACGTGTCAAGGTCAAGGTCATCCTTCAAGGTCAGAGGTCAAATATATGGATCAAATCGCCGACTTTAACATTGGCCATAACTTTTGGACCAGTAGAGATAGAGACTTGATATTTGGCATGCTTGTGTATCTCATGAGGCTGCACATAAGTCCTGGAGAATTTTTTTTTGTTAAATCTTTTTATTCTTCTTTTACTATCTTGCACCCTACTGCTTTTAAACTTACCGGTAATGTTTCTTACTTTTAACTTTCACTAATTTCTATTAACAGACACAGGTGCGCAGCTGCTCAAAATTACCTGCAAGGGTGTGAAGCAGTATCAATAGATAGAAAAGAAAAAAAAGATAGATATGTGCATTTTCACGATTAGTATTCTGTTACGATCGTATATTTACGTTTTGATATTGACATAGTCAATTTTTTAACAAAATGCTAGGGAATTTTATATGAAATGTGGTTACATACACATTTTTACAGAACAGAACATACTTTTATTCAAGGACTTGAACAATACAGTTCATCACATCACAGTACAATTCACAAACATGCAAGTAGCAATTGTAATAATATATAAAAAGAAGAAACAGAATGTGGGTCAAAACGGCCTGGTTCAAAATGGCCAATTTTGGCCCACATTATCCCCAGACCAAATTTTTCCGGGTCAAAACGGCCCATCTTTGGTCAGTAGACAATAATGTAAAATCTATGTGCAATTTGCATAATTGATATTAATATGATATAGTGTTAATTTCTTGTTCTGAATGATGATATAATAACATACTTATAAGTGTTACACAAGTATAAAGTTTGATAAATGTTTGTAATTAGTATTAGATACGGACAATTAAAAGTATTATATATATATTTGGAATTCATTTAGAAATTCTTTAACTCGATAATGACACTGTCTTTGATCAAGACTATATCTAGTATATGTTGTTTATACGCATATATTAAAGACATTTGTGTTTTAGCGTAAATCCAGATTTGATGATTTATTGGGTTAATTACAGATTAAATAAATGTGACCGATTTAATTAGCAGTTTTTAGCTCACCAGAGCAAAATTGGCCCCGCCCCAGGGGTGCCTTGTTTTCTATTGAAATATATAGTAAAACTTTGAAAATCTTCTCCTCTGAATCTACAGGGTTCTCAGCTTTCATATTTGGCACATAGCATCATGTTCAGGTCCTCTACAAAAGTTATATAAATTATGGCCCTGGGGTCAAAATTGACCCCGCCCCATGGGTAGCCAGATTTCAATAGAAACATATAGTGACAACTTTGAAAATCTTCTCCTCTGAATCTACAGCATTCTCGGCTTTCATATTTGGCACATAGCATCATGTTCAGGTCCTCTACAAAAGTTATATAAATTATGGCCCTGGGGTCAAAATTGGCCCCGCCCCAGGGGTAGCCAGATTTCAATAGAAACATATAGTGACAACTTTGAAAATCTTCTCCTCTGAATCTACA
The DNA here is from genome assembly GCA_963576725.1 of Azorinus chamasolen. Classification (NCBI taxonomy): domain Eukaryota; kingdom Metazoa; phylum Mollusca; class Bivalvia; order Cardiida; family Solecurtidae; genus Azorinus; species Azorinus chamasolen. The sequence continues at coordinate 44,124,069 of OY755246.1, read as the reverse complement.
GCGTTCTCAGCTTTCATATTTGGCATATAGCATCATGTTCAGGTCCTCTACAAAAGTTATATAAATTATGGCCCTGGGGTCAAAATTGGCCCCGCCCCAGGGGTAGCCAGATTTCAATAGAAACATATAGTGACAACTTTGAAAATCTTCTCCTCTGAATCTACAGCATTCTCAGCTTTCATATTTGGCACATAGCATCATGTTCAGGTCCTCTACAAAAGTTATATAAATTATGGCCCTGGGGTCAAAATTGGCCCCGCCCCAGGGGTAGCCAGATTTCAATAGAAACATATAGTGACAACTTTGAAAATCTTCTCCTCTGAATCTACAGCGTTCTCAGCTTTCATATTTGGCACATAGCATCATGTTCAGGTCCTCTACAAAAGTTATATAAATTATGCCCCTGGGGTCAAAATTGGCCCGCCCCAGGGGTAGCCAGTTTTGAATAGAAACATATAGTAACAACTTTGAAAATCTTTTCTTCTGAATCTACAGCGTTCTCAGCTTTCATATTTGGCACATAGCATCATGTTCAGGTCCTCTACAAAAGCTATATAAATTATGCCCCTGGGTTCAAAATTGGCCCCACCCCAGGGGTGGTCAGTTTTCAATAGAAACATATAGTGAAACTTTGAAAATCTTCTCCTCTGAAAATGGAAGGTTCTCAGCTTTCATATTTGGCACATAGCAACATGTTCAGGTCCTCTACAAAAGTTATATACATTATGCCCCTGAGGTCAAAATTGACCCCGCCCCAGGGGTGGCCAGTTTTCAATAGTTCAAAACATATAGTGAAAACTTTGAAAATCTTCTCCTCTTAATCTACAGGGTTCTTAGCTTTCATATTTGGCACATAGGATCATATTCAGGTCCTCTACAAGTGTTATATAAATTATGCCCCAGGGGTCAAAATTGGCCCCGCCCCAGGGGTAGCCATGTCTCAATAGAAACATATAGTGACAACTTTGAAAATCTTCTCCTCAGAAACTGGAAGGTTCTCAGCTTTCATATTTGACACATAACATCATGTTCAAGTCCTCTACAAGAGTTATATAAATTATGCCCCTGGGGTCAAAATTGGCCCCGCCCCAGGGGTAGCCAGTTCGCAATAGAAAAATATAGTGTCAAATTTGAAAATATTTTCCTCAGAAACTGGAAGGTTCTCAGCTTTCATATTTGGCACATAGCATCATGTTCAGGTCCTCTACAAAAGTTGTATAAATTATGCCCCTTGGATCAAAATTGGCCCGCCCCAGGGGTGGCTAGTTTTCTCTAGAAACATATAGTGAAAACTTTAAACATCTTCTCCTCTGATTGCCTGGTGAGCGATGTCAGGGCCATTCTGGCCCTCTTGTTTTTTATCCCTTTACTACATGAATATTTATGACAGAAACAAGGACGTCATGAATATTCATTTGCTGAGATTTTATGTTGAATGAGTAAATGATTTTTGGCTCAAACAGGAACTATAGACTATACATGTAGGAACTGTTTGATCAGAGTCTGTTCTGTTTGCTTTTAGTTCCTACATTTAGAGCAAGCATTAAGTATGGATTGTTGATACTATAGAATAAATATACTGGTATGATAGTGAGCAGATTTCGAATGCTGGTGGGGCACAGAAACAAAAATTCATTAGAAAATTCTGTAAAGATAGTAACACCATTGTAGACCCAGATCAGATGGCTCTTGTAGGAACAATCTGGTTGGAGTCCGCTCTGTTTGCCTACGAAATTTAGTCTGCTATGATAAACTATTCCCATGTTATTATAAAAACTCAGCTAATTAATATTCATGTGCAAAATGTTCATGAGGTAAATGGTAAAGGTCTGCATACAAACCCCCCCAACCATGAGGTAAATGGTAAAGGTCTGAATACCCCCACCCCCACTCCCAACCATGAGGTAAATGGTAAAGGTCTGCATAACAAACCCCCCCCCAACCATGAGGTAAATGGTAAAGGTCTGCATAACAACCCCCCCAACCATGAGGTAAATGGTAAAGGTCTGCATAACACCCCCACCCCAACCATGAGGTAAATGGTAAAGGTCTGCATACCCCCACCCCACCCCAACCGTGAGGTAAATGGTAAAGGTCTGCATACCCCCACCCTACCCCAACCATGAGGTAAATGGTAAAGGTCTGCATACCCCCACCCCACACCCCAACCATGAGGTAAATGGTAAAGGTCTGCATACCCCCACCCTACCCCAACCATGAGGTAAATGGTAAAGGTCTGCATACACCCCACCCCCAACCATGAGGTAAATGGTAAAGGTCTGCATACACCCCACCCCAACCATGAGGTAAATGGTAAAGGTCTGCATACACCCCACCCCAACCATGAGGTAAATGGTAAAGGTCTGCATAAACCCCCCCCCCCCCATACCATGAGGTAAATGGTAAAGGTCTGCATACCCCCACCCCCATGCCACCCCCAAACATGAGGTAAATGGTAAAGGTCTGCATACCCCCACCCCCACCCCACCCCCAACCATGAGGTAAATGGTAAAGGTCTGCATACACCGCCACCCCACCCCCAACCATGAGGTAAATGGTAAAGGTCTGCATACACCCCCAACCATGAGGTAAATGGTAAAGGTCTGCATACCCCCACCCCACCCCCACCCCACCCATGAGGTAAATGGTAAAGGTATGCATAATGCATACCCCCCCCCCCCCCCCCACACACACACACACATGAGGTAAATGGTAAAGGTCTGCATACCCCCCCCCCCAACATGAGGTAAATGGTAAAGGTCTGCATACCCCCCCACCCACCCACACACACACACACACCCATGAGGTAAATGGTAAAGGTCTGCATACCCCCCCCCCCCCCCTCCCTTCCGGGACATATTTCTAACTAATGACATGAAATGAATTGTTCTAAGCAACAGTTAGTTTGGGTACATATAAAGTTTTTTTGTACTTTCAGGGGTGACCATTAAAATGGAGCCAGGCACCAGTAAGTAATTACATGATCTTAAATCTATGCACACTAAACAGCTTTCCCTGCAACAATTTATTTTCATCTGCTTCGATTCTAAAACTATAATTCCTCTCATTTCTTTTAAAAAATATGGTCAAAGTGTCAAACAGTTTGGATCCTAATCTGGGTCTACTCAGTTTGCAAAGGCATAGAAAGGTGCATTTATGGAGTAAACTGTAAACCCTTCGTTCATAGAAACACATTTTCATGCATTTGCAAACAGAGTAGACCCAGGTCAGATGGCTCCTATAGGAGCCGTCTGATCAGGGTCTGCTCAGTTTACTAATAAATGGAATTTGGTAGATCTGTCTTTACTTTCTAAAATGACTAAGTGTTCCAACTTCCATAATTCATTATAACCCCATATGTCCATGAAATTTGGAATAGATATAGAACAGGGAAAGAGTTAATCCTAAACTCTGTGAACATTCAATTAGTCCTTAACTTTGTGAACATTCAATTTTATATGTGAACAAAGACAATTTTAGCCATGACATGACAAGAACTAGACTCAGATCTATATTATTTCATCAGCAATCAGAGCAGACCCTGATCAGAAAACTCCATTTGGATCTATCCAATCTGGGTCTATATTTAGGGCCCCACATCTTGGTGTGAGTGCCCTATAGTAATCGCCTTGTCCGTCAGTCAGTCCGAATGACGGTCGGTCAGTCAGTCAGTCAGTCCATCACGCTTTTTTTGTCCGCTCTCTAACTCAAATAGATTTCATCTGATCTTCACGAAACTTTCAGGGAATGTTTATAGGTGTAAAATCTTGACCAAGTTTGATTACCACCTAAATTGCATTAGACACCTCTGAATTATGGCCCTTGATTCACTCAAAATTGGCCGTTTTAGCCTTGTCTGCTCTCTAACTCAAGTAGTTTTCATCTGATCTTCAAACTTTTAGAGAATGTTTATAGGTGTAAAATCTTGACCAAGTTTGATTACCACCTAAATCACATTGGACACCTATGAGTTATGGCCCTTGAATCAGTCAAAATTGGCCGTTTTAGGCTTGTCCGCTCTATAATTCAAATAGTTTACATCTGATCTCCACCAAACTTACAGAGAATGTTAATAGGTGTAAAATCTTGACCAAGTTTGATTACCAGTCAAATCAAATTAGACACCTCTGAGTTATGGCCCTTGATTCAGTCAAAATTGGCTGTTTTAGGCTTGTCCGCTCTATAATTCAAATAGTTTTCATTTTATCTTCGCTGAACTTGCAGAGGATGTTTATAGTTGCAAATTCTTGACCAAGTTCGATTACCAATCTAATCGTATAACACACCTCTGAGTTATGGTCCTTGATTCAGTCAAAATTGACCATTTTAGCCTTGTCTGCTCTCTAACTCAAATAGTTTTTATCTGATCTTGACCAAACCTGCAGAGAATGTTCATAGCTATAACATCTTGGCCAAGTTGGAGTACCAGCTAAATTGCATGTGACACCTGAGTTTTGGCCCTTGAATTAGTCAAAATTACCCATTAAAGCATTGTCTACTCTTGAACTCAAATATTTCTCATCTGCTATACACCATACGTGCTGAGAATATTTATAGGTTTATAGGTTTATAGTTTAATTTAATCATCATGTGGGGCCCTTTCTGACTTGGTCAGTGTTCTAATTTGCTTTGACATGTCATAATCAAACAGATCAGAGCCTGATCAAACAGCTCCAATAGGAGCCATCTGATCTTGGTCTACTCTGTTTGCAAATGTGTGAAACAGTATTTATGTGAAGGGAAGGGTTAACCCATTAAATTACTCCATAAATATGCCTTTCTGCACCATTGTAGACTCATCAGACAGTTCCATAGGAGCTGTATACAGTCCAACCTGCTGTAAGCGGTCAGTCGAGGGAAGTGGCTACTTTGGCCACTTACAGCAGGTGAGCGCCTATACCAGGTGCACGTTACCAAGCATACTTTCGAGTAATTATGACAGACATGTATTATGTGTACAGCAGTATACTAATCGATATTTATAAAGACCGTTCTGACCTAAAGTGCCTGTAATAATCGCAAATCATATTGAATTAATTGCCTTGTTTGTCGTTCTTCAACCTTTTGTCCCTTATTCATAAGTGTCAGTTCTCTCATTTGAGTAATACACATGCCAGTGTAATTCAATTTTGGCTTCGGGGCGAAACTTCTAAACGGTGTAGCCATGTTTGACACGACTGGTTTCCCGAATATTCCGTCCGCAAACATCTAACTTATAGAGTGGAAGTCGGGAACCAGCTAGTTCACGTGTGATTTCATTCCCGGGGAATTCCGAGTAGAAGGTAAATCCCAAATTAATATGGCGTGAACAACGGACACGCTTTGTAAACAAACAAAAGAAAACTGTGATATGGGGTCCAAATGGGTCATGACTGTTATTTTTATGCATTCAAAGGTGACAAAATGTCTGCTATTGCAGATCGATAGCCATGAAAAACGTTTACACGTTTTACATTTGTAGAACACCTGGCCGTTTACACCAGTGTGTATAGGCCATTTGGGATGAAATAGAGTGGCCGTTGGCCGCGTTAGGCAGGTGACCGCTTATACCAGGTGTAATATATAGTGTTTTTCGTTGGGAGGGTCCTAGAGTGGCCGCTTACAGCAGTGTGGCTGCTGATACCAGGTGACCGCTGAAGCAGGTTGGACTGTAATCAGGGTCTGCACTGGTTGCTATGAAATTATATAGATGTGATTCAACAGTTTCTTCCATGACCAAATATTACTGTGACCATGTGCCATTACAAAAAATCATCTAATAAATATTCATGATGTCATTATTTCTTGCATGAATATTCATGGAGTAAAGGGTTTTTGCTTTGTGTACAGAAATTTATTTCAACAGTTCCAGAACCTGGTGAACTGAAGTGGGGCAAAGTATGGGGCCATCCCTGGTGGCCTTGCCTTGTTTGTAACTCCCCAAAGAGTGAGACATATGTGAGGGAGGAGAAAGGAGACAAGGAAGTGCATGTACAGTTTTATTACAGCCCGCCATCTCGTGCCTGGATCAAGATAAAGTATGTGATAAAAATATGTAGCTTTTGTTTTCAAAATTAAAGTATTTTGACACCTTGAAAGTTGTTTCCTGGCTCCACCAGTTTGTGAAGCTGAATAATTCAATTTGATACTATTTTGATAAGTTTGAATTAGCCTGACATAGTAGCAAATAGTGTAGACCCTGATCAAGTGGCTCCTTCAGTTGCTTGCAGCTAAGCAGAGCAACAGATAAATGTGCTCAGATACTAAAATACTCATTTTTCCACCAAACCTTGTATTGTGACCACTCTTTAGAATCCTCATGAAGGGATGATTCTAAAGAATTGTCACGACATAGGGTTTGGTGGAGAAATAAAGGAGATCTATATTCTTAAAAATGTTTTATTTTACGCATCTTATCTGGACCTCTGCCTAAGTTCGTTTGTCTGAATACTGTGAATACAGAGGGTAATTTGGGTATTGCCTGCATGTAAGAGATGTCTGAACACATCTGTATTAGTATTACTAGTTCTATCATCTTCATACATGTACATGTATGTTCATCAGGGTAAAATTGAAAGATTTTAGTCTTTAGATGATATTCACAAAAACTTTATGCAGCTTTATGGGCCTTATCTCTTGTTCTAGTTCTAGTCAATTGAGTTATAGTACTTCAGTTATCAAAACAGTTTTGAATTTCTCTTCAAAGTTTGAAAGCCATATCTCTTTTGTTGCTCTGGAGTTGTGGCATTTAACCCATACCCTTCTAGGCTATTTTTAGATCCAACCTCTTTGAATAAATCTACCAAAAAGGAGCATTAACTGGGGAATGAAAATTCTAGAATTTTTTAGTTTTGAAACCAATGTGATAAATAGAGCATTTGCTCCTAAGGAGTAAATGCTCTATTTATCACAATGGTTTCAAACAGTGACGTAAGAGAGACGTAGAAATGCATATTTATGGAAGAAAGGGTTAACATGAATATAAATTTATTATTTCATTAATAAATCAGCATAGTTAACCTGTTACCTGTTGAACATTCATGCAAGAGACAATGACATGGTGAATATTTATTAGATGATCTATATATATGGCTTATGTATACACGATGTTTTGGGTATTGGAAAAAACTGTAGTCAGATCTAATATAAGTTCATTAGCAAACAGCAAACCTTCATCAGGAAGCCCTAACAAGATCTGTCTGATCTGGGTTAACTCTGTTTGCAAAGGCATGAAGAAGTGTTCATATGAAGGTAAGGGTTAACCCTTTCTATACCTTTGCAAACAGAGTAGACCCAGGTCAGCTGGTTCCTATAGGAGCTGTCTGACCAGGGTCTGCTCTGTTTGCTTATGGTTACAGGTATAATATAGATCTAATTTTACAGTTTCTGTCTCGAGTCAAATTGACCTGTGTTCATATGCCATTATGAAAAAATCTAATAAATATTCCTGTTGTCACAATTTCTTACATGAATATTCATGGTTAACCCATTACCTCATATGCTATTTTTAGCTCGTCTGTTTCGAAGAAATCACGAGCTATTGTCGTAACCCCGGCGTCCGCGTCATTGTCGTCCAAAATCTTAACATTGACCATAACTTCTTCAATTTTTCATTTACAACCTTCATTTTTGGTACGCATGCACGTTCATCTTGACAATGACGACAGACGAGCGTTTGCACCCGCTTGCGGTGCTCTTGTTAGATCTTACATCTTTGAATAAATCTACCTAAAAGGGGCATTTACTAGAGAAAAGGAAATTTTTAGAATTTTGTAAGTTCGAAACTATTGTGATAAATAGAGCAATGGTTTCAGAAAGTGATTTTTAGAAAGGCCTCTAAAGGCGTCAGTATGAGGGAACGGGAAACTTTCATCATCGATTTAGCTAAACGGTTATTTCTTGTTTGAAAAAAGAATTAGCTGTTGTCATCTCTTTATCATTGCATTGGTTTCAACAGAGAAATAGGTAAGATGCATTAATTGAAACATTTTCAAGAATAACTCTTTTATTTCTCCACTGAATCCCATATTGTGAAAACTGTTTACAATTGTTAAATAATTCTAATAAGTGGTCAACAGCATAGGGTTCAGTGCTCTAGAAATCAGGGCTCTAGAAATCCGGAAAATCGCCGGTCTGGACCGATTTTTGACTTCTCAGACCTGTTTGTACAACAGAATTTGAAAAAAAATCGGTCCCAAAATTTCAAGCAGACTACACGTATCTAATTAGAATCATCGGTCTATTAGCTAAATGTTGCAATTCGTAAGTGCCCTATCATAAACGTGTCAAGGGATTAAATGCCTGGGGTCAGGATTATGGGCCAGTCGGTCTTGACATACTTACCTCTTGCAGCTAGCCACTGAGCCATGTAATATTGATAAGACGTGCTAGGCATTGTGCACTTCATCTATTTCTTATGCCGCAAACAGTTCTAATTGTTTATGCAGTAATTGGCATTGATGTCGTAATTACCTACATTTTACCTGGTAACAAACGGTCCGTAGTAAATTAATGAAATGTCGCCTAATTATGTTTGTTGATTTAATTACTGTAACAGTCCGTATATTAAGGCTACTCTATTTTTTTGTATTTAAAAAGAAGGATATGTTAATCTAAAGAAATAGATCTGTAATCAAGGCTGAAATGTCACTGACACATAACATTTTGGTATCAGGTTTTTATGAGCAAATACTCTCTTGATATCCATCAGCAACACAATTTACTTTGAAGAATCATAACAAAAAGTCAACAAAATGTCCGGATGATTCCACGGGGGACCGCCACAATGAAATATGGACCTGGGCAGAAAAAAATGTATGATCACGAGATATATAGACTATAATTATATCTAGTGCTCATACATTTTTTTCTGTCCAGGTTCATACTTCATTGTGACGGTCCCTATATATATAGTGTTCATACATTTTTTTTCTGTCCAGGTTCATACTTCATTGGGACGGTCCCCTGTGCTTGATTCAAGTTAAAGGTTGACCAATTTTCGAGACTCCACATTTAAAGAGCTCCATTACTGAAGTCAGTGAAGAGAAAAACAATTCTGAGTAGTGGCTTTCGTTTATCTGATGAGAAATACGTATGCATCATAAGCTAAATAATAATTACCAATCATGTAAGCTAGTTTCCTTGCTTCTCGTTCAAAGCCTTCAAAACTGTCACGCATGCCGACTTGAAATGTCATTAGTTTTCGCGAATGTCAACTGTCATTAGTTTTCACAAATTTCGAGATTTAATGCTGTCATTTTATTACAAAGAAACTATAAGGGGACAAATGGCACATATTCAAACATACTACCAGTGGACATATAATGAGGGGCTAATGTCCGCTCATCGAAAAATGGTGGGGCAAATGTCCGGGTGGCTAATGTCCGTTTCTCGGCTGGACCGGTTGGGATTTGAAAATTTCTAGAGCCCTGCTAGAAATCCTGAAAATCGTCAGTCTTGACCAATTTTTTTATTTTTCAAAAATTTGTCGTGAGAGAAATTAAGTTAACCCTTCGCTTGCTGTTCGCGTCAATATACCTACCTGTAAATAGTGAAGACCCAGATGAGACAGCTCCTGCAGGAGCTGTCTCATCAGGGTCTGCACTATTTACAAGTTGAATGTGCAGCCAGTGGACTCCACAGCAGTGATTGCACAGCGAAATACTTGTACACAGTGAAGATATATGTAAATATACAACAGGGCATGGGTAAAGAAGGAGAAATGTATTTTAAAATTCAGCAAGCGAAGGGTTAAAATTGATCTGAGAACCTGGGGCAGACGTATGAAAATCCAATAAAAGCAACCATCTCTCACTTCCTAATTCTCATAAACATGTCAAAATATTGGTTACATGGCCCAAAGTGGTCAGTGATTTACCTGTCCTGTTAGTCTGGCTATTGTTAGTGTTTTCGTTGCTAGCCACTTATACATAAAATTTTGATAAACTGCACTTTAGTCATCCGTTCATTTATACCAGAAACTGGTCATGATGTCGTTAAGGACTATTCTGGTGATGATCATGTAATTGTCAATTTGGTCTCATAACTTGACTAGAAGTTAACCACACCTCTTTAACCCTTTCCTCCATAACTATGCCTTTCTACGCCTCAGTAAAAGTCATCTGTTGAAACCATTGTGATAAATAGAGCATTTGATCCATAGGAGCAAATGCTCTATTTATCACAATGCTTTCAAACTACAAAATTCTAAAACAAATCCTTTTCTCTAGTTAATGCTCCTTTTCAGTAGATTTATTCAAAGTGGTTTCAGTAGATTTATTCAAAGTGGTTGTATCTAAAAATAGCCTATGGGGGAATGGGTTAAGATATTTATTTGATCACTACAGAATTTTGATTCTTATAATTGAGATATAAGACTAAGAAATGATCATCTGTTCCCTGTTGGAGACAGCTGTGATGTCGTCATGACCATGGGCTGAAACACTTTGAAAACAATTTTTTTTAATGAATGTTCTGATATTCATAAATTTGTGCACACATTTACCTTTCCATAACCCTTTCCCTGTTCTACATTTATCCTAAATTTCATTACCTACTGAATATTCATGGACAAAATAGTTCAAATGAAATATGGAAGGTGGACTATTGTAGACATTTTAGAAAGCAAAGAAACAGATCTATCAAATTCTATTAGCAAACAGAGCAGACCCTGATCAGACGGCTCCCCTAGGAGCCGTCTGATCTGGGTCTACTCTGTTTGCAGGTGCGTGAAAACACGTTTATATGAGGGAAAGGGTTAACCCTTTCCTCTATAAATATGCCTTTCTATGTCTCTGTAATAGTCACTTCTTGAAACCATTGTGATAAATAGCAATTGCCCCTATAGGAGTAAATGCTCTATTTATCACAATGGTTTCAAACTACCCATGAGCTCCTTTTCTCTAGTTAATGCTCCTTTTCAGTAGATTCATTGAAAGAGGTTGGATCTAAAAATAGCCTATGGTTAACCCTTTCCTTCGTATAAACACAAAGAGTAGACCCAGATCAAACAGCTCCCGTAGGAGCCGTCTGATCTGGTCAGTTTTGTTTTCTAAATGAATCTGATAGATCTGTTTCTTTTGTTTCTAAAATGGCTACAATGTTTCATCTTCCATATTCCGTTATACCTATTTTGTCCATGAATGCAGTAGGTATTGATATTTGCAATAAATATAGAACAGGTAACGGGTTAATAAAATTGATAAGGACACTAAAGAAGTTAGAAGAAAAAAATTGATTGCTCCTGTCTGTGTGTCACGTCCGTCTGTCTGTCTGTGTGTCACGCTTGTTGGTTGTCACAGTTTTTTCATTGTCAAGCACCACCACGGAGGCATCACTGTCATACAGACACAATTTTCTATTTTTTTAGTGTCCTTATTAATCAAATAGTCATTAGTCATCAAATATTTTCTTCTATTCCCAACTCGTACAAAATACTATCCATGTAAATGAAATATCATTAATTTTCGTGACAATTGCTGATATTAGCAAAAACATGCACTCTGGACCGTTTGGAATTTTAAAAAAATCTAGAGTCCTTATAGGGTTTGGTACAGAAATGACAATTTTAGTATTTGAATACAGTAAAACCTCTCTTAACCGGACGTTCAATTTAGTATGAATATCGATTTTGGAGACAGGTGGCAGCTTAATGTAGGGTGAAAGTCATGCAGAAAGCTCCTCTAGGAGCTTTCTGCATGACTTTCATCCTACATTAAGCAGCCACCTGCCTAAAAGTATCTATATTCTTCTCAACTAGAATTCCGGTTTAGAGAGGTTTTACTGTACACACTCTTCTCTGTAGCTCTGGTTTTACAGAGTGTGTTATATTTTGTTTGATCCATTGGCATAAAGTGCCATGGTGAGACAATGGGGGTAGTGCTGTGTCTGTCGCCATGTACTGTAAAACCGCTCTAAACTGGACATTCAATTTAGTGTAAATATCAGTCTTGGAGACAGGTGGCAGCTTAATGCAGGGTGAAAGTCATGCAGAAAAGCTCCTCTAGGAACTTTCTGCATGACTTTCACCCTGCAATAAGCAGCCACCTGCCTAAAAGTATCTGAATTCTTCTCTACTAGAATTCCGGTTTAACCCATTCCCGCATATTGACGCCTTTTGACACTTCTGTAAAGTCATTTTGTGAAACCGTTGTGATAAATAGAGCATTTGCTCCACAGGAGCAAATGCTCTATTTATCACAATGGTTTCAAAACTACACAATTCTAAAAAATTTCCTTTTCTCTAGTTAATGCTCCTTTTCGGTAGATTTATTCAAAGTGGTTGGATCTAAAAATAGCCTATGAGGGAATGGGTTAAAGGGGTTTTACTGTATCCTGCCTTGTCAACAATTACTTTTAACCTTTTACTGAATGAATGTTTGTGTTACAAGAAAAAATGACAGTGAACATCAATTACATTATTTTTCATCATGGCACATTAACCCTTTTTAATACTCCATAAATACGCTTTTGCAAACAGAGTAGACCTAGATCAGATGGCTCCTATAGTCCCAGTACTTTGCATACGTAGGTCACTGGAGCAAACATTTTAATTAATAATTTCTTTAACCCTTTCCTCCACAAATACTCCTTTCTACGCCGTTGCAAACAGAGTAGACCCAGATCAGACGGCTCCTATAGGAGTTACCCTTTACTCCACAAATACTCCTTTCTACTCCTTTGCAAACAGAGTAGACCCTGATCAGACGGCTCCTATAGGAGCCGTCTGATCAGGATGTGCTCTGTTTGCTATGATATAATATAGATGAGATTCTACAGTTTCTGCCATGGCCAAATATTTTTGTGTCCATGTGTTATAGCAAATTAATCTAATTCATATTCATGACATCATTATTTTTACATGAATATTCATTGAGGAAAGGGTTAGCACTGGAATTTTCGCCATGGCAGAAACTGTAGAATAAGATCTGTATACTTTCATTTATAACAAACTGAGTAGACCGTGATCATTCAGCTTCTACAGTACACAACAAGTCGTATGCATATACACGTACCATATTTCAGGAACATCAGACCTTTTGAAGGGAAAGACACATCACTGTGTAAGAAAGGAGGCTTGTATTACTCCAGCAAGAAAACACTGACCACAGCTCTACTCAAGGCTCATAAAGCACAGTTCAAGACTGTTAAGGTATGACACAGAGACCTGTTTACAAACAACATGTTGTTGTTTTTTTTGCAGTTCTTGTTCATAACATTTTGTAATAATTTTTCATGTGTATGTTCCCCACAAGGTTGGTGGCATATAGCCTTGCTCTTGTCCATCCATCCATCCATACATCCTGCACATCTTGAGTGTCCAGGTCCTCATACACTTATGGAAGGATTTACTTCAAACTTTCACAAATCAACAACCTTGATGTGAAGATGTATGTAATGAAAGGAATTTTTGCTCAGACCATTTTTGCTCAGACCATTTTTGCTCAGACCATTTTTGCTCAGACCATTGCTCTGTCATTGGACTTTTAAATTTTCTTCACTTTATAACATGTAGTGAAAAGTGCTTGATTTAGAGACAATATCGCTGGGGGAGCATCCTTGTCCTATGGACACAAGTTTCTTGTTTCATTATTTTATGTCCCCAAAATCAAGATCTGGGCCTGACTATATGTTAAACCCCCACAATGTGCTCTTGTCAATTCATACAAGTACATCTGTCTGTTTTTTACAGATGAGCAACATTGAATTGAAGATGTACTTGAAAGGGGAATTTTTGCTCTTAACATTTTCATGAGAGTTGTGAGACTTTTGTTGCTAGTTTGTTTGTCTGTCTGTGTTTGTATGTCCAAATCTTTAACTTGGCCATAACTTTTGAACTTTTACCTATGTAGACCTCCGAAACTTTAGCTTGGCCACAGCTTTTACCTATGTAAAGACTTTGTATGTGGCATACATATATGAAGTTGTAACTCTGAGCTACAGATAAGGATGCGTACCCAAGTACCAAAATTGTCATTTCTGCACCAAAATTGTCATTTCTGCACCAAACCCTATGCTGTGATGATTCTAAAGAGTGGTAACAGTATAGGGTTTGGTGCAGAAATAAAGGAGTTTTTCTTGAAAATGTTTTAATTTACGCATCTTATCTGGAGCTCTGGTGTCTTGTGAAGGTCAAGGTTATACCTGGAGGGTAAGGGTCATACTGCTTGTTATTTGTGTCCAGCATAGTGTTTCACAAACACATCTTACTTGTACTTTCGAATAATTTATCCTATTCCCTCATTTGGACATCCTTTGATGCCTCAATAAAAGTCAATTTTAGAAACCATTGTGATAAATAGAACATTTGCTCCAATTGAGAAGCGATTAGATCTAATTTGCTGCTTTTTATAGAAGGCATTAGAAACCATTCTGATAAATAGAGCATTTACTCCAAATCACTGGTTTCCAAACTACACAATTCTAAAATGATCCTTTTCTCTAGTAAATGCTCTTTTCAGTAGATTTATTGATAGAGGTTCAGTCTAAAAATAGCATGTGAGGGAATAGGTTATACATATAGCAGCCATATTGTTTGTACATTACATTATGTCACCTGATTATTATTATGTATTAACCCTTTCCTCCATAAATACGCCTTTTGACGCCTCTGCAAAAGTCACCTGTTGAAACCATTGTGATAAAAACAGCATTTGCTCCTATAGGAGCAAATGCTCTATTTACTACAGTTGTTTCAAACTACAAAATTCTAAAATGTTCCTTTTCTCTAGTTAAAGCTCCTTTTCGGTAGATTTATTCAAAGAGGTTGGGTCTAAAAATAGCCTATGAGGTAATGGGTTAAAGACTGTAGATATGATGTGTACTGATCTATTGAAATTTCTTGTTTCTCATGCTAAACCCTATCTTGCTGCTACTTTAAACCTTTTCCCTTATATAAATACCTTTTCGTACACATGCAAACAGAGTAGACCCAGATCAGCCAGCCCCTGTAGGAGCCATCTGATCAGGATCTGCTATGTTTACTTTTGACATGATATAGATCTGATTCTACAGTTTTTGTCAAAGTAAAAATTTCCCTTGAAAAGTTTATATTGTAAAAATTCAGCTTATAAATATTTAATATACATTTTTACATGAAAATTAAACGGGGAAAGGATTAATATTAGAATTGCCTCTCCAAGGATCTAACAAGTAGCAGCAAGGTAAGATAAGAAAATATAAAAATATTTTACTTGCATAGATGATTGCACTGTTTTCCAAAATGCCTGAAATAATGAATATGTGTAACTGCAGGAGCGACTGGAAGAAGTTTGTAAGAGCCCGACTGGCAAAGGTAGAAAGAGGCAGAATTCCGAAGAAGGTAAATGGCACACAACTTTGCATATTGGAAGGAAAATGCAATTCATATCTAGCAGATGCTTGATTGATATCAGAATGAAACCCTTCCCCTTTGTTTGGTTAACTTTGTTAACCCATTACCTCATAGGCTATTTTTAGACCCAACATCTTTGTAAATGTACCGAAAGGGAGCATTTACTAGCAAAAAGGAAAATTTCAGAATTGTGTTCTTAAACCATTGTGATTTGTGTGCAAATGCTCTAGTTATCACAATGGTTTCAAAAAGTGTCAAAAGTGACTTTTACAGAGGCGTCAAAAGGCATCTATTTGAGGGAATGGGTTAACTGTTTACACCATGAATATTCTTGAAAGAAATAATAACATCATGAATTTTTAACCCTGTCCCTGTTCAATATTCATGTAAGAAATAATGACATCATGAATATGTATAAGCTATAGATAGATAGATAGATAGATAGATTTATTTAGCATCTAAATTTGCATACAGTTTACAAGATATTAATACATAAAAAATGACATGTTTACAATTGTACAATAAAAAATTCTAATGATTTCCATATAAATACTTAAATACAGTCTACTCTCGTTTAGTCCAACTCGGATAACTTAAAATGTTCGCCAACTCCAACTTTTTTCTCGCTCCCAAATTATTTCCTTCTTTATCTATGTAATTTGACTACGGATAAGTCAAAGTTTGTTAACTCTAAATTTTCGTTAACTCCAATTTCTTTTCTGGTCCATCGAGAGTCTATCAAACTATAAATTGTTAGTGTAAGTCGAACTACCTGTTGACCGGGGGCGAAGACAAACTTTCACACCTTTCAATCAACTTGAGAACTAGGCCTTGACGCTCAATTAATATAAGGTCTTTGCAAACTGTCAAAACACCGACGCTGTTAACCACCATTGTTGTTATCACTAATAGCCAAACTTATAATTCAACGAAATTACATATGACGGCTTGCATAAAGCATTAGCTGTAAGGGCATGTTCGAGCAACGACTGTTGTGACTACAGTTCGACTAAATGTTGATCGAACTGTCTCTGGTTAGAGGTCAGTAATCAGACCAACGGTTGTGTTATGGTCTGACTAAAGTTGAAATTCAGAATACCTCAATAGTTGTTTTGCTCCTTTTTCGTGAAGTGCGAGCTAGAGGAACTAAACCAAACTAACCACACTTTGACCAGTTTGCGTTCGATCATCTACCGTAGTGACCATTGGTTGATGGTCGAACTTGCTCTATGCTTTGGCATGAGTTAATCGATGTTTTGCATAGTGTGTATAAAAATGCATGTTCGGTAAGTTCATGTATCATTCAAGCTTTTACTTTTTTATACGCCCGAAGGGTCGTATTATGTTATGGTCTCCATCGTCTGGCCGTCTGGCTGGGTGTCCGTCTGTCTGTCTGTCCGTCCGTCCGTCCGTCCGCACTCACCAAAGGGTAGTTGTGTGACTTTTTTTAACTAGTCCCACAAGTAAAATCATTAACCTGGCCATCTCTTGTGACATTAACCTGGCCATTTCTTGTGACATTAACCTGGCCAGTTGTGGGACATAGGGTTAGGGTTAGGGTTAGCTTCCAGATCATTCTTTTCCAAAGTTAGAGCCAAAAATAGTTTTTCTTGTGGGACTAGTCACACAAGAAAAGATCAAAGGAAAAAGTCACACAACTACCCATCCGTTAGCATGTCCGTTAGCAAATTCGTGTCCTGGCTATAACTTACTCATTTTTTCTCCGATTTTCAAAATTCTTTCACACAAATGTTCAGTATCACTTGAAGGTGTGTCGCGTACAAAACCCAATTGTGAACTTTCAAGGTCAAGGTCACAAATAGGGCGTTAGCAATTTTCGTGTCCTTGCTAAAACTTACTCATCTTTTCACCAATTTTCAAAATTCTTTCACACGTATGTTCAGTATCACTTGAAGGTGTGTCGCGTACAAAACCCAATGGTGAACTTTCAAGGTCAAGGTCACAAATAGGGCGTTAGCAATTCTGTCCGTCCGTCCGTTAGCAAATTCGTGTCCTGGCTATAACTTACTCATTTTTTCTCCGATTTTCAAAATTCTTTCACACAAATGTTCAGTATCACTTGAAGGTGTGTCGCGTACAAAACCCAATTGTGAACTTTCAAGGTCAAGGTCACAAATAGGGCGTTAGCAATTTTCGTGTCCTTGGTAAAACTTACTCATCTTTTCACCAATTTTCAAAATTCTTTCACACATATGTTCAGTATCACTTGAAGGTGTGTCGCGTACAAAACCCAATGGTGAACTTTCAAGGTCAAGGTCACAAATAGGGCGTTAGCAATTCTGTCCGTCCGTTAGCAAATTCGTGTCCTGGCTATAACTTACTCATTTTTTCTCCGATTTTCAAAATTCTTTCACACATATGTTCAGTATCACTTGAAGGTGTGTCGCGTACAAAACCCAATTGTGAACTTTCAAGGTCAAGGTCACAAATAGGGCTTCAGTATCACTTGAAGGTGTGTTGCATACAAAACCCAATTGTGAACTTTCAAGGTCAAGGTCACAAATAGAGCGTTAGCAAATTTTGTGTCCGACAAATAAAAGATTACTATTACAATAAGCAGTTTTACTCTCCTTGCTATTGCCTTAGCCCTAATAGAGTCCTCATATGCGCAACTTCTGAAGGTTCACACATTGTGTAAATAGAACAGCCTTCGGGCGTATATTGCCCCGTCTCGCGGTGCTCTTGTTATGTTCTTAGTGCATTCATTACATTATGAAATGAAACGTTGTTCCATATCCTTGTATTATTTATTTATTCAATACCAGTAATCCAATAAACTTGCACCATACCTCATACGCACACATTGCATGTACACAATGTATGTAAGTGACTTTGGATAACTCCAACTCACGTTAACTCCAATTGATTTTGACGGTCCCTTGAAATTGGAGATAACGAGAGTAGACTGTATTACATAGAAGCAATTTTTATACGCCCACCTAATAAAGGTGGTCGTATATTGTCGTGGCCCTGTCCGTCCGTCCGTTCGTTCGTTCGTTCGTTCGTTCGTTCGTCCGTCAACATTTTGTTTGTCCGCTGTTTTCTGGGAAAACTATTTGAGAGATATTAATAAAACTTCACACAAATGTTTAATGCATCAAGATCTAAAGCTGAGTTGATTCTGAAGTTCATTTGATTTTTCATTTCAGAGTTATGGCCCTTTTTTTAAAAAAATGCAAATAGTTTGTCCGCTGTTTTCTGGGAAAACTATTTGAGAGATATTAATGAAACTTCACACAAATGTTTAATGCATCAAGATCTGAAGCTGAGTCGGTTCTGAGGTTCATTTGATTTGTCGTTTCGGAGTTATGGCCCTTTTACTTAAAAACAGTGCAAATACATGCAAATAGTTTGTCCGCTGTTTTCTGGGAAAACTATTTGACAGATATTAATGAAACTTCACACAAATGTTTAATGCATCAAGATCTGAAGCTGAGTTGATTCTGAGGTTCATTTGATTTTTCATGTCAGAGTTGTGGCCCTTGTTTTAAAAATATGCAAATAGTTTGTCCGCTGTTTTCTGGGAAAACTATTTAAAAGATATTAATGAAACTTCACACAAATGTTTAATGCATCAAGATCTGAAGCTGAGTCGATTCTGAGGTTCATTTGATTTGTCGTTTCGGAGTTATAGCCCTTTTACTTAAAAATAGTGCAAATACATGCAAATAGTTTGTCCGCTGTTTTCTGGGAGAACTATTTGACAGATATTAATGAAACTTCACACAAATGTTCAATGCATCAAGATCTGAAGCTGAGTCGGTTCTGAGGTTCATTGGATTTTTTGCTTCAGAGTTATGGCCCTTGTCCTTAAAAAATATGCAAAAAGCTTGTCCGCTGTTTTCTGGAAACACTATTTGAGAGATATTAATGAAACTTCACAAAAATGTTTAATGCATCAAGATCTGAAACTGAATTGATTCTGAGGATCATTTGATTTTTCTTTTCAGAGTTATGGCCCTTGTCCTTCAAAAATAATGCAAATACATGCAAATAGTTTGTCCACTGTTTTCTGGGAAAACTATTTGAGAGATATAAATAAAACTTCACAAAAATGTTCAATGCATCAAGATCTGAAGCTGAGTTGATTCTGAGGTTCATTTGATTTTTCATTTCAGAGTTATGGCCCTTGTCCTAAAA
Organism: Azorinus chamasolen; assembly: GCA_963576725.1. Lineage (NCBI taxonomy): Eukaryota > Metazoa > Mollusca > Bivalvia > Cardiida > Solecurtidae > Azorinus > Azorinus chamasolen. The sequence goes on along the minus strand of OY755246.1, from coordinate 44,104,598 downwards.
ATATGCAAATAGTTTGTCCGCTGTTTTCTGGGAAAACTATTTGAGAGATATTAATGAAACTTCACAAAAATGTTTAATGCATCAAGATCTGAAGCTGAGTAGATTTTGAGGTTTATTTGATTTGTCGTTTCGGAGTTATGGCCCTTTTACTTAAAAAATAATGCAAATATATGCATATAGTTTGTCCGCTGATTTCTAAACTGTTTGACAGATATTAATGAAACTTCATACACATGTTTAATGCATCAAGACCTGAAGCTAAGTCGATTCTGAGGATCATTTGATTTGTTGTTTCGGAGTTATGGCCCTTGCACTTAAAAAAATAATGCAAATCTATGCAAATATGAGGATGGCCATAACTTTTCATTTGAAATGATATTTACTTCAATTTTTTTTAAAAAATAGTATCACCTTAATATGGAAATCAAGATCTGAAGCACAGATTAGAAAATGTCAACACTTATGAGGCATGTTGAATCAGAGAACATTTGCAAGTGGGCGTATTATGTACCGTATGCGGTACTCTTGTTAATCAGTTATATTGAAATATTACTGTAGTGTAGTTTGACCCAATAAGATGTTATAATATGTTAAAATGATGATGATAAAAAATAGATCTAAGTTGACTTTGATCATGACTTGGAAGAGTATGCCGATGCTGGGAAAGCCCAGAAAAGTCTGAAGACTTATTTCCACTGGGATCCCGAAATTAGAAGAAATATTTAAAATATTTTTAATTTAGAAAAAATGAAAGTAAATATGGTTCAATTGAAAAATAAAAATTATTTGATTTAACCCTTTCGTTCTCAAGCGCGCTTTCAAGCGCGCTTCTATATGTTCGTTGGATCTATTACCATAGCGGACAATTTTAACGAGCAAATCGGTACTACGACACCGTGTAAGTGGAAGTGAATGTCTCTGTAAACAAACGTTACAAAAACGAAACAAAAATCACATTTTTGAGGGTTTTTTGAAGGCGAATAATGACCAAAGGGTGCAAAGGAAGCTCGGCGAACCATTTCATCAATGCCCAATGGTTCTGATAGTGATCATACTGATTTTTTCGGCGTGAAAGGTGACTTAGAAGACGGGTCTGTTTCGGAACCGTCCTTTAGTGATTCGAACAGCTCTGAAACAGATCACACTGTATTTTCAACCCCCTCTCTTCTGCCTCAGGGGTAGGGGTTGCAAGTGGGCGTGGTCTTGGTTGTAGTAGAACAGTATGAGATCGCCGTAGAAGACGATTACTCGGCAGAAATGATCAAATCAGATCCAGAACCAAGCAAATGCATTTCAGCCCCCCTCAGACCCAAAATCCTGACTATCAATGGGATGATTTAGATCACTGGACAGTTTTAAACAACCCCGTCCTTGGTGGCAACCATGAATAAACAGTTCCACTAGGATCTATATATCCGTTTTCATTTTCAAAACAAAGCCCCCCAAATTACAAATAACTTTGACATTTGTCATAAAATATACCTAAACAACATAGTAAAGCTTATTCAGACTGAAATTTGAAAAAGAAAATCTTTGAAACAGTTTTATAAGAGGAAAAACAACAAAATGTCATTTTTTCGGTCGCTGGAGCTCATTAGCATATTATGAATATTAATTATATGCAGATTTTTTGTAATTTGCATATGCTAATACAAAAGAAAAAATCATACCCTTTCCAATGGTATATAGTTTTATGGGTCTTAGACAAATAACAAACACAGTATTAGTGATTACATACATCAGTACCCTTTCATAAATAATAGTATGCAAATTTCCAAAATAATGCTGAGAACGAAAGGGTTAAAAGATGTTCGTTTCCAAAAAATACAAAATGCCTATTTTATAGCAATATTAAAATAGTTTAAAATCAGGTATTAAGCAGAATTTTTATAATTGTATATTAATGGGAGAATTTTCTGGTATTGGTAGAATTCGAAGAGTCGGATCTATTATTGTTCCATAAGCAAACAGACCAGACCCTGATCCGGTGGCTCATATCTGTCTGATCTGGGTCTTCTGTTTTAGCAAAGGCGGAGAAAAGCATATGTCCTTCATATAAACGCCTTTTCACGCATCTGCAAACAGTAGACCCAGATCAGACGGCTCCAATAGGAGCCATCTGACCAGGGTCTACTCTATTTGCTAATGGAATTTGATAGATCTGTTTCTTTAGTTTCTAAAATGGCTACAATGTTCCACCAATTTTCATTATATCTATTGTGTCCATGAATAGTCAGTAGGTATTGAAATTTGGAATAAACATAGAACAGGGAACCAGGTTTAAACTGATTATGTGCAGCATGGTATTAACCCTTCCCCTCATATAAATCCCTTTTCACACATTTGCAAACAGAGTAGACCCAGATCAGATGGTTACATTGTAGTGGCCTGTGATAAGTTGAAATTTGTATACAGTAAAACTCGGTTATAACGAATTCCAAGGGACTGAAGGATTTACTTTGCTACAAACATTATTCACTATATTGATAGTATGAAGTTCACTATAAATTATGACTGGCACACGACTGTTCAAAACTTTACTAAACCGTAATTCAGACAAGCAAACGAATATGCTTAACGATCAAACTCCAAAAATGTACATCATACATTGTACAGCTTACTCATTTGTGGAAGAAATCAGTCATTTGCTTTTGAACACACGTTGATGCTTGACACTTTCCAAAAAGTTGTTTCATAGATGTCAACGTTTTAAAACAATACTCAGGAGTACATTGTGTAGTTGGTTGTTGCTCCAATGCCCGGTGCAAATTGTATATATAATGGACAAAGACACTGCGTATGTGAGCACAGGCAAATATTCCTTATCTGTGTCGTCATCGGAGTCGATGGTATTTTTAGCGGAATATGCGAATAGGGAGAGAATAACAAGACCAAAAGACTTCAAGTATTTATTTTGAAAATAAAAAACGAGCATCAGATCTTAACGATGTTTAGCTATAACACGTACTTAAAAGTGCATATATGTCCTGCGGCTAGCGGTGTTTAATTATACCTTACTGCTGCACAATTTTAATTATACCATACCACAGCGAAGAGTACATGTTTACGGATCGCTTCACAGTTCCCCCCAACACTGTTGTGTGTTTTAACACCTATGCGACATGGTGTTAATCGTGTGAAATACACAGGTGATTGAAGATAGTAGAAAGTTGAAACTTCGCTTTAACTAAGGAATTTTAAAGTGTTTTGTGAATAAAGGTACTTGAAAATCAGTTCGCCATAAGCAAAAATTCGCTCTTACTAACTTCGTACTAAACATTATCGTCTGTATAGAATTAATGAAGATATCAGCCGGGGAACGAAATTTAGTTCGCTATAAGCGAAAATTCGTTTTATCAGAGTTCATTATAAATAAGTTTTACTGTACATGTATTATCTGAATTTATTCATCTATACCTGTTGTCTGTGTCATTTTGGGGACATCCTGTAATGGAACCGATTACAATTGGATCTTGTTATCATATGTCCTCAAGTCAGTCACAATATATTGCAATATGTCTCATTCGTATTTAATTACAGACAATCCAGAACAAGGGGTTAGGCCAGGGCCATCATCAAAGAAGAGGAGAATGCTTCCAGAATTACTTGGTATGTTACACATGATTGGCAGATCTTAGGAATTCATGAATCAATGAGAAAGTGAGGATTTAACACTTTCCCTCTTATAATTGCCTTTTCGCATGTTTGCAAACAGAGTAGACCAAGATCAGATGGCTCCTATAGGAGCAGTCTGATCAGGGTCTGCTCGGCTTGCTTTGACTCGATATTGATCTGATTCTACAGTTTTTGTCAAAGCAAAAAAATCCCTTTTAAAGTTTGCAGTATAAAAAAATCTGTTAATAGCATAATTCATGATGACAATGTTTCTTACATGAATATTAAACGGGGAAAGTGTTATGTAACATCTAAACTGACACTTGTTTTCCAGCAGAAAAACAGAACAATTACTTGCGTTATTTTCCTGTTTTTATAGGTACTAACTGAAATACAAACCTCAAATTAAACAATCAACTTGTGAAGAAATTTAGGCTCAACAGCATTTAGGCTCAAATCATTGGATTATCACATTGTTTATAACCCAATGTTTGATTTGATTTATATAGAGTAATAGCATTTGTACTGAGACCAGAATATTTCTTGGATGACATATATAGTAGTCAGATCCCTCAAGTTTCCACCTTATGAATAAGCTTGCAGGAGCTTTCTGCATAACTTTTATCCGGCATTACTCTTTGCATGCTTTAACCCTTTCCCTCATATAAACGCCTTTTCACGCATTTGCAAACACAGAAGACCCAGATAAGACAGCTCCTAGAGGAGCCATCTGATCAGGGTCTGCTCTGTTTGCTAGTGCAGTTTGAAAGATCTGTTTCTCCAGTTTCTAAAATGGCTACAATGTTTCACCTTCCATATTAAATTATAAGTATTTTGTCCATGAGTATTCAGTAGGTATCAAAATTTGGAATACATATAGAACAGGGAAATAGTTAAGTAATTTTGTCTGCTCAATTGTCATCTGGCCCAGGGCCGGCTAGTTTTCTATAGAAACTTATAATGAAAACTTTGAAAATCTTTTCCTCTGATTGTCTGGTGAGCGATATCAGGGCCATTCTGGCCCTCTTGTTCTGATGAATATTCATGTAAGAAATAATATGACATCATTAATATTAATTAGCAATATTTAGTTTTACAACATATAGGTAGATAGATTTATTTCGGCAAACAGAAAACATAATATGGTTCACAAACATGTATCACATCATAATAAATAATAATTCGTAAAATGATGCATAGTGAAAATCCATGGCATGCTTTCTATACCAAGGATAACACAATAAAGAGCATGCTCTTATTTCCATTGTGGTCCTTATCACAGGTGGCATGACATAGAGAGGCTTTGAGATATAATACGAATACTATCACAAGTGGATGCTATATCACATGAATTAAATTGTAAGTCATATTATTAAATAGAATATTAAAATTGGCATCAAAAGCAGTTACATTTATAAATACTATCACAGTCACAGACAAAAAATGGGTACACAATTGTTGTATGACAGTCCCTTAATTTAAAACCTAAGAAATACAAGTTATGCACCAGTAAAGTAATTGATAATAGTGCATGATAGAACAAGTTGTTTGCCGAAATTTATAAAAAATCATAAGCAGTCCAGCTCAGGGTATGTTGGCCATAACCAATACTGTAGAATCAGATAAAACAATTCCATAAGCAAGCAGAGCAGACCCTGATCCTACAGATTCATCTGAAGTGGCTCTACTGGTGTTTGCAACGACATCAAAAGACATTTCTACCAAGTTAACCATTTCAATGCATTATAGTTTTGAGTGGAGTTGTCAAGAAGTGTTTAACTCATTACCTCATAGGCTATTTTTAGATACAACCTCTTTGAATAAATCTACCGAAAAGGAGCAATTACTAGAGAATAGGAAAATTGTAGAATTTTGTAGATTGATACCATTGTGATAAATAGAGCATTTGTTCCTATAGGAGCAAATGTTCTATTTATCACAATGGTTTCACCAAGTAACTTTAACCCTTTCCCTTATATTGACTCTGTAAAAGTCACTTTGTGAAACCATTGTGATAAATAGAGCATTTGCTCCTATAGGAGCAAATGCTCTATTTATCGCAATGGTTTCAAATTACAGAATTCTTAAATTTTCCTTTTCTCTAATTAATGCTCCTTTTTCGGTAGATTGATTCAAAGAGGTTGTATCTAAAACAGCCTATGAGGGAATGGGTTAACAGAGTCATCAAAAGTCGTCAATATGAGGGAATGGGTTATCTATAGAGTCCATTCAGAATGTAAAGGCTTAAATTTGTTAGAGAATTTTGAATGGCAGACACTGCAGAACCTGAGGAGCCCTCTGAACTGGATCTACATTGTTCTCAATTACAATACACTTGTTTCCAGTATTGAAGTGATTATCACAATTATCTTTCAGTTACCTACAAAGTTAATGATGAAAGTGTTCCGAGAAGGTGGAAGACTCCGTTTGTCTTAATGAACACAATAGATGTGCCAGAAGACCTCACCCCTTCTGGCTTCGTAAAGCTCGGAGATAGCAATAGAGGTTAGTGGTCGATTTTTAACCCTTTACTTCATGAATATTCATGGTATAAATAATGACAGTATGCATATTTGTGTGTCTCACCACGTAGTGGTGTGGGAGACATTGATTTACTCCTTTCCATCCGTTCGTCCGTCACAAAATCTTGTCTGCTCTCCATTTCTAAAAGTTATCAGCCAATATTTACGAAACTTTATTGAAATGTTTGTAGCTATAATATCTTGACCAAGGTTGATATCCAGCAAGATTGTTTCAGTGACTTCAGAGTTATAGCCCTTGATTTATCCAAATTTGGCCTTTTTAGCCTGTTCCACTCTGTAGGTCAAACATGTCTCGTCCATTCTTCACCATGCCTTATAAAAATGTTAATGGCTATAATATCTAGGCCAAGTTCAATAACCAGCAAGATTGCTATAGGCACTTTAGAGTCATGGCCCTCGAATAATACAAATTGGCCATTTTAGCCTTGTCCACTCTCTAAGTCATAAAGTTCTCCTCTAATCATCACGAAACCTTATGAAAATGTTTATGGTTATAATATCTAAGCCAATTTGAATAACTAGCAATTTTGGAACAGGTACTTCAGAGTTACGGCCCTTGAATTTTTGAAAACTGGGCTTTTTATGCCCCCCAAACGGCAGGCATATAGAAATCGCATTGTCCATCCTTCTGTCTGTCCTTCCATCCGTCCGTCTGTCCCAAATTTCGTGTCCCTTCTATAACTTTTTTATCTGTGATGGATTTCAAAATAACCTGGCACAAATGTTCACCACACAAAGACGATGTGTCAGGTTCAACTCCTTGGTTCATGGGTCAAAAGGTCAAGGTCATCCTTCAGGGTCAAAGGTCGGGCATAGTGTTTCACAAACACATCTTGTTTTTAGCTTTCTCTGCTCTATAAATCAAAAAGTCCTCATCCAGTCTCCAACAAGCTTCATAAAAATGGTATTGGCCGTGTCTTGGGTCAAGTTAAATAACCAGCAAGAATACACCAGGCACTTTGAAGTTATGGCCCTTGAATTATACAAAATTGGCTTTTTTAGGATTGTCAGTTCCCTAACTCAACAATTTTTTGTCTGACCTTGTACAAACGTTTTGAAAATCTTTACAGGAATAAAATATTGATCAAGTTAGATTTCTTGAGGCGTTTCAGGATTATACCCGTTGAAAATAATAAGAAATGCCTGTTTTAGCCTTGCCGCTCCCTAACTCCAGTAGTTTTCATCAGATCTTCACCCAGTTTACTGAAAATATTATTTTTGTTAGTTTATTTTCTTTGTCAAGTTAGATAATCACCATTATTGTAGAAGGCATGTCAGGATTATGGTCCAGGGCCCGTATTCATAAAGCTCCTAAGGATTTTCCTAAGATTTTTTTTAACTATTAAAGTGGAAATATTCACTAAGGTTAAAAAATACCTAAGGCTGTATTCATAAAGCGTCTTAGGAATTTTTTAGTTAAAAAATTCCTAAGATACTTTTTTTCCCTTAGTTGAAACTCAGACACTTAAGAAATATCTTAAGTAGGTAACTACGGACGCTCGCGGTGTTTCCCGTGTCTAAATTAAGTATTGCTGTCATTTCCGGTTAGCGTGCGCATAATTTATTGATTTACAAAATGGCGGTAGAACAGGAATTGGACATGCGATCTCGGACATGAATCGGATTTTCTCACACCTGTGACGTTCTCGTGGACATTGTTGTTTCATCGGCAATATTGTGTCATGGGCAATGTCATTGTGCAAAAGGTTTTTTGTACAGCTGTTCAAATAAAACTTCACATACCTGTTAATAACCACAACCACATTTCTGGCTTTGGGCAATTATTCTATCATGCATATTTAAAAAGTTATGGCCCTTTGAAATATCTATTTCTTAGTAACAAACAAGCATTGGCATTTGATGCAGTGTTCCTGCTTTGTTTGTTTCAAAAACTGAAATGATTAGGGAGTCAAACAGTTTGGATCCCGATGATATATACTTATTCGGCTTCTCATCTGGATCCAAATTATTTTTAACCAGGTTTTCCACGGAAAGTCCGGTTATTGAAATGGTGATGTACGATGGTTGGGCGGCTGCCAATCTTGTAAGCGCAACTCCTCTGAAACTGCTCAACAGATTTTCATAAAACCTTGCATATAGCAAGGACGCAATATGTAGATGTGCATATTGTTGGGGATTTCTCCTCCAATTTTTCTGGGAGTTATGCCCCTTTGAACTTAGAAATCACTCGGTCTTTTGACCCTATCCATGTAAGCACAACTCCTCTAAAACTGCCCAACAGATTTTCATAAAACCTTGCATGTAGCAAGGACACAACGTATAGATGTGCATATTGTCAGGGATTTTTCCTTCTGATATTTTTTCTGGTATTTATGCCCCTTTGAACTTAGAAATCACTAGTTAATAGTGAAGGAAAACTCGGTTTGATGTCATGTCGACATTTCTTGTTTATTTCTTTTTTCTAAATTTGCTAGTAATATGCTAGAAGTTAAAACTTGATTCTTTGTTTTAGATAATGAGGAATGTAATTCAGAGGAGATGGGGTCAAGTAAAGAAGACAAAGAGGAAACCGTAGAGTCAGGTTTGGTGGCTATTATTATGTTACTATAAACTATGTTAACTTAATTATTTGTAGCCTAATTATAAATCACTACCACCTTAATTATTTGTAGCCTAATTATAAATCACTACCACCTTAATTATTTGTAGCCTAATTATAAATCACTACCACCTTAATTATTTGTAGCCTAATTATAAATTACTACCACCACACCAGGTCTCTACAAATTCAAAAATCAAAATCGGTCCAGTGTCCAGGCTTTTGCCTTTTCTCAGTCTGCCCAGTGTCAATGCAATCTATGATAGCATGTTGGAATATAGATAATTGTGATAGTTAAAACGTGTAAAGGAGTTAACATCTCATCAGTTTAAACTTTTTTCATTACTGTTTTAACCCTTTCCCTGTTCTGTGTTTATTACAAATTTCAATACCTACTCAGTAGTCACTGACAAAATAGTTATAATGAAAAATAGAAGGTGGAACATTGCAGCTATTTTAGAAACTAAAGAAACAAATCTATCAAATTCCATTAGCAAACAGAGCAGACCCTGATCAGACGGCTCCTATAGGAGCCGTCCGATCTGGGTCTACTCTGTTTGCAGATGCATGAAAACACGTTTATATGAGGGAAAGGGTTAAACTGATATGTACTTTGGTTCAGAGCTAATAGCAAATATTGGTGTGTTTCTGGACATTTCTACTCTTTCGAGATCAGAGATGTATACAATGTAAATACATGTCTCTGTATTAGAAAGTAAAAATAACATCATTAATATTTATTAGCTGATTTTTTATGATGGCACAGGATGTTTTGGCTCAAGCAGAAACTCTAGAACCAGATCTATATTATACCATATGCAAACAGAGCAGACCCTGATACCATCTGATCTGGGTCTACTCTTGTTTGCAAATGCTTGAAAAGGTGTTTTTATGAGGAAAAGCGTTAAGCACTGTTGCTGTGGCTGGCCTAAAGTATTAGCTGCCTGATCTGGCTCTGCTTTGTTTTCAAAGGTTTACAAAGTGTATCTCTGAGGTGCTTCATTTAAAAGGTTTATAACAAATTGCTACATAGTGTTGAACGAGGAAAAACAATTGTTGTTTCAAAAACAAGTATTTGACGTATGAACCCTGTTCCATGAATATTCATAAAAGAAATAATGACATCATGAGTATTAATCAGATTAGTCTTAAAATTGTATGGCATGATTACAAGAATTTTTGGATATGGCAGAAACTATAGACTCATATCTATATTATATCATAAGCAAAAGGTACAGTACCTAGTTATAGTCTACTTTCAGTCCGAATGACCGCTCAGCCAACTGTACATTTACTCCTCTGCAAACAGAGCAGACCCTAATCAGACGGCTCTTACAGATCAGAACCCCCGGGAGGGGTGGGGGACTTGATATTTGGCATGCATTTGTATCTCATAAAGCCCCACATTTTGTTGGGTGACATGTCATGGTCATCCTTCAAGGTCAGAGGTCAAATATATAGGTCAAATCACCGACTTTAACATTGGCCACAGCTTTTGAACCAGGAGAGATAGGGACTTGATATTTGGCATGCATATATATCTCATGAAGCTGCACATGAGGGGTGACATGTCAAGGTCATTCTTCAGGGTCAAAGCTCAAATTGGCGGGGGGCATAATGTTTCACAAAAACATCTTGGTGTTTTTAAAAACATAAAAAAATGACTAATAAGAAAAAAACATTTCTGTAATATATTGATCGGTGCGTGCCTTAAAGGCTTTGCCAAGTTGACACTTGACTGTTTGATAAAAATACTACACAACTGATAAGTTTTACTCTGGAATGTTTACAAATACTCATATCAGTAATCATCCGAGATTAAGCGTTAGACTATAGATGAAATTTAACATTATGATACACGAATGGATGAGATATCAAAGTTCAGTTATACGCCCCTCAAAAAAAAAAGAAAAGAAAAAACACACAAAAAAACAACAAGAGAATTATAACTTTCTATTCATTACGGATAAAATGTGAATAAAATGCAAGTATGGTTTGTTTTCACCCTTAACATGTTTTTCATCATTGATAGGCAGGCCTCAATTTGTAGTTGTTAAATAACACATTTAAATTAAATGAATTTCTTGAGAACAATGTGGATGATCTACATAAAAAAGTTGAGACATGTATGGGGAAACCCAAGCCGACAACAGTTATAAAATATAATGGAGAGGGTTAGATATATAAACATGCCCTTGCTGGAGATGTAGCTTTTCCATTGACGCTTACATGTTGTACAGGTTTGCAATGTTAAACAATGAAACTTCAAGTTAGTGTGTCAGCAACTTTAAATGCCATATAGATCAATCTATCTATCTAGCTAGCTTTGAAGTGTGTTCATAAATGTGTTACATTCTTTTGACTGAAAAAGCAACTAACATTTATAACTCATTCTCTCCTACTGACACCTTTTTGCGCCTCCGCAAAATTCATTCTTTGAAACCATTGTAATAAATAGAGCATTACTAGACAATTCTAAAATTCTCCTTTTCTGTAGTTAATGCTCCTTTTAAGTAGATTAATTCAAAGAGGTTGGGTCTAAATATAGTCTAGGAGGGTATGAGTTAATATCAATGTGATATAAGATAAATCTAAATTCTGCCTGGTGCAGATTTTTATGCAAACATGTGGACCTAGATCTAACAGATGTCTATAGGGAATGACGAGGAAAATACCCATTTTCCCCCTTTGCAAAGTCAGGTATTTTGTATCATATCATTAAATTTTGTGCCGCATATGTCGGAATGAGGAACACTATTTCACCGCTGCAAAAATGTTGATGCACAAAAAATCCAGGAAAACTAGATGTAGATCTGATGAAATGCACACATGGCAACTAATCACATAAATAATTTATCAATTTAAACAGATCTAGACACATATGCAAATCGGACTAAATCCATGAAACAAGTTGCCAAGCAGACAATTTTGTGTATTCAGCAGGAGCAGGCGATTTGCACAGCTAATTATAAGCTCCACTGCTACAACCCTGTTGTCAGCTTCATTGACTGGTGAAAAAAAGGATGTTATCCTTTGAACTTTGACCGAACCATTTCCTGCTTGATTCGATTTTCTACTTTTCGAATCCATTTCATTGATCGTCGCATGTGCGTTTCAGTCACCCATATCAAAACCACCCGGATGTACACACACGCATTAGCCCGGCTTTGTACCATGAATAAACTGCGCTGCTATAGGCACCAGCCATCAGTTGGTTTTCTTCCGGTCATTAAAATATAGCAAAACTTGCGAAGGTTAGGTCAGGGGAAAGAACAGGAGTCAAGACACCGTTAATGCCGGGATCATTTTAGAAGCTACCGGTCTTGGCTTTCTTATGTGTTTTTGTGATTATTTTGTCATTTTCTTCGTTTTTTGTCATTTTTTTTTTCAATTTGGTGAATTTGAGCAGGCCAGGAAAGCCTGCTGGCAGCCGTTTCTTAAGGAAATCCCTGTCTTTGGTCCATTGCATAAATAGGTCATAGGAACTAAAGATAGATTTTAATGAATGATTCAATTAAAAGACATATCCTCCCTAAACAGCGTGAAGGATTTCAACCAAATCTTCAGGTGACACTCCATGAAAGTTATATAAATCTTTCAGTCCATTTCATAAATAGGTCACATGAGCTAATGTAGATTTTAACAAGTAATTTTTTTAATTGACTGTTAATGACATCCCCTAAACTGCTTGATGGGGTTCAACACAATTTCTCAGAAATGATCTTCAGGTGACCCTCAGTGGAACTTATATAAATCATTCCGGTCCATTTCTTTAAACAACACTGACTGGAGTTTATCACCAATTGTTAAAGGAATAATTTGAAGATGACCTTCTTGTCAGATATTTATAAATCATTCCAGTCCGTAGCATAAATATGTCACAGGAACTAAATTAGAATTTAATTAATGATTTCTTTAACCCATTCCTCCATAGGCTATTTTTAGACCCAACCTCTTTGAATTAACCTACCAAAAAGGAGCATTTACTAGGGAAATAGTATTGAAACCATTGTGATAAATAGATATTAATTTTGGTTTCAAAATTTTATCACTGGTTTCATGGAGGAAAGGGTTAAAGAACATCTCTTCCTAAACTGCTGAATGGATTTGGACCAAATTTCACAGAAACAATGTCAAAGATATAAAAATGTGTCAGTCCATTGCATAAGTAGGTCACATATTAAAGCTAAAATAGATCTCAACAAACAATCTCTTTAATCATCATTGCCACTGACTTGATTTTCACCAAAATATCAGAAAAATGATTTGTTGGTAAACCTTTATATATAAGTCATCCTTGTCTTTTGCATAAATAGGCCACACAAGACCAGACAATGACCTGTTCACCAGGTGAGCTATACAGGGACATTTGGTTTTAGATCATTTCTCTTGTCAAAATATAAAAAGATCAGGGAGCCAGACAGATTGGATCTAGACGATATGCTGTTACTTTGCTTCTCATCTGGATTCAAGATTACAAAAGTAAAGTACAGTCCAACCTGCTGTAAGCGGTCAGTCTAGGGAAGTGGCCAATTTGGCTGCTTACAGCAGGTGACCGCCTAAACCAGGTGCATGTTACCAAGCATACTTTCGAGTAATTATGACCGACATGTATTTTGTGTACAGCAATATACTAATCGATATTTATAAAGACCGTTCTGACCTAAAGTGCCAGTAATAATATCAAGTCATATCGAATTAATTGCCTTGTTTGTCGTTCTTCAACCTTTTGTCCTTTATTTATAAGTGTCAGTTCTTTCATTTGTATAATACACGTGCCAGTGTTATTCAAATTTGGCTTCAGGGTGTAACTTCTAACGGTGTAGCCATGTTTGACACGACTGGTTTCCCGAATATTCCGTCCGCGAACATCTAACTCATTAAAGCGGAAGTCGGGAACCAGCTAGTTTCACGCGTGATTACATTCCTGGGGAATTCCGAGTAGAAGGTAAATCCCCAATTAATATGGTGTGAACAGCCAACGCGCTTTGTAAACAAACAAAAGAAACCCTGATAAGGTGTCCAAATGGGTCATGACTGTTAGTTGTATGCATTCAAAGGTGACAAAATGTCTAATGTTGCAGATCGAGAGCCATGAAAAGTGTTTACACGCTTTACATTTGTAGAACACCTGGCTGCTTACACCAGTGGGTATTGGCCATTTGGGATGAAATAGAGTGGCCGCTGGCCGCGTTAGGCAGGTGACCGCTTATACCAGGTGTAATATATAGTGTTTTTCGTTGGGAGGGTCCTAGAGTGGCTGCTTACAGCAGTGTGGCTGCTGATACCAGGTGACCGCTGAAGCAGGTTGGACTGTATATAATTATAAAGTTGGCTTGTGGTTTAAACATGATTTTTATTTGTTTTAGATCACAAGGAGTGTAGTTCAGAGGAGATGAGCTCAAATAAAGAAGACCAAGGGGAAAACTTTGAGCCAGGTTTGTTCTCGCTATTAACCTATTCCCTTATATTGACGGCTTTTGATGCCTTTGTAAAAGTCACTTTCTGAAACCATTGTGATAAATAGAGCATTTGCTTCATTGGAGCAAATGCTCTATTTATCACAATGGTTTCAATGCTAGACAAATTTAAAAAATTCCTTTCCTCTAATTAATGCTCCTTTTTGGTAGATGTATTCAAAGAGGTGGGATCTAAAAATAGCCTATGAGGTAATGGGTTAATTAGGCTACTTCAAACTATGTTAACCCTTTACTCCATGAATATTCATGCAAGAAATAATGAAATCATGAATATTAATGATCTTGTAATGACATTATGAACACATGCATTTTAGAATCAGATCTTTATTATATCATAAACAGAGCAGATCCTGATCCTGATCATACAGCTGCTAAAATAATTCTATAAATTGTTTAATCAGCTACAGAGGTCCATACTCGAATACTAAAAATCATCATTTCGCGACAATTTCTCCACTTTGAGACGATTCTAAAGAGTGGTCACAACATAAGGTTTGGTGGGAAAATACAGAAGTTATCTGTAGTTATCTGAAGTTATCGTATCTTATCTGGAGCTCTGTATTAAGCATTGTTGCAGTGGCTTGGCCTATAGCTTGAGCTATTTGATCTGGGTCAGCTTTGTTTACAAAGATGTTAAAAAATGTATTTATCTTGTTCAGGGCTTGCAAAGGTTATAACAAATTAATACATAGGGTTGAAAGAGTAAAAACAGTTGTCATCTTAAAACCAAAAACTGTGGTAACAGTATGTTTTTATACCACTGCAAAAGAAGTTTGAGAGGGGGTATAATGGAGTCAGTGTGTTGGTCGGTCGGTTGGTCTGTCTGTCTGTCTGTCTTTCGATGGGACAACCTGGTGCAAATCTTGTTTGATATGCGATCAAAGCAGCTGAGCGGGGATATTCCATCACTTTTAGTGATAGTTCTAGTTTGGTTTGTTTTTGTAAAAATGATAGTCTATGGTTTTCCATAGCCTTAATGTTTTTGTAGTCGTCATTGTTGTTGGCATCATGGGCAAATTGTTTGGGGCAATCTTGTCAAAAAGTAAAATGACAAGGAAGTCAAACAGTTTGGATCAAGATGATATGTAGTTACATTATAACTTAAGGATCTGTTAACTATTTACAAAAGTTATAACATTTGTCAGTAAGATGCTAGAAGTTAAAATATGATTCTCTGTTTTAGATGACGAGGAGTGTGATGTAGAGGAGATGGGTTCAGATAAAGAAGACAAAGGAGAAAATGCAGAGTCAGGTTTGTTGGCTGTTAATTTGGCTACTGGTACTTTAAACTATGTTAATGTAACTATTTGTAGTCTTATTATAAATCACTACCATCGCACCAGGTCTCTAGAAATTAAAAAAAACCATTCAAGAATGAGTGTTTCACTCTTGTCCAATCAGTCCGGAGTCCATGAAATTGGAATATCAGCAGTTATTATGCACCCGTTAACGATAGTCAGGGCGCATTATGTTTTGCACCTGTCTGTCAGTCTGTCCGTGTGTCACGCATATACATGAAGTTGGTTGTCAGTTTTTTCATTGTCAAGCACCGCTGTGTCTTACAGACACTGTTTTCTAGTTAGAATTAACCCATTCCCTTATATGCTATTTTTATATCCAACCACTTTGAATAAATCTACCAAAAAGGAGCATTAACTAGAGAAAAGGAAAATTTTAGAATTTGTTGTTTAGAAACCATTGTGATAAATAGAGCATTTGCTCCTATGGAGCGAATGCTCTATTTATCACAATGGTTTCATAAAGTGACCTTTACAGAGGCGTAGAAAGGTGTATTTATGGAGGAAAGGGTTAAAACATTTCAAGAAGATAACAATCCAACTAGCAGAGCAACAGATCAAGGTGCATACTCCGATACTAAACATCGTCATTTCTCCACCAAACCCTATGTTGTGACCACTCTTTAGAATTGTCTCTTTCAGGGTTTGGTGGAGAAATAAAGAAGTTTTTCTTGAAAATAATTTAATTTACTCATGTGGACCTCTGTAACCAGTACTTTTCAAAACTGACATCTACTTTGGTTTAGAGCTTATGATAGTAAATATTAAGCATGTTTCTGGACTTTTCTAAATCACAGTCATACACATAAATCTCTCTGTCCATATTAACCCTTTCCCTGTTCTGTATTCATGTAAGAAATAATGACATCATGAATATTTGTTTAATAGCTGAAATTCTATAAATATAAATTTTCCAAGGATTTGTTTTTGTTTTGACAAAAACTGTAGAATAAGATCTATAGCATGTCAACAGCAAACAGAGCAGACCCTGATCAGATGGTTCCTCTAGGAGCCGTCTGATCTGGGTCTACTCTGTTTGCAAATCCGTGAAAACACGTTTCTATGAGGGAAAGGGTTAAGCACTGTTGCCATGGCTTGGCCTAAAACTTGAGCTATCTGATCTGGATCTGTTTGTTTACAAAGGCATTTCAAAGTGTATCTATGCAGAACTGGGTTTGTAAAGGTTAAAAACTACACAGTGTTGAAATAGTGGTAACAATTTTGGATGTCTCAAAAACAAAAATTGTCATAAACCCCCACTAAAATAGAATTCTAGTAGTGAAGAATTTAGGTACTTTTAGGCAGGTGGCTACTTAACCCTTTCCCTCATATAAACACATTTTCACGCATTTTCAGAGTAGACCAAGATCAGACGGCTCCTATAGGAGCCGTCTGATCAGGGTCTACTCTGTTTGCTAATGAAATTTGAAAGATCTGTTTCTTTACTTTCTAAAATGCCTACAAAGTTCCACTTTCCATATTTTGTTGTAGGGATTTTTTCCATGAATATTCAGTAGGTATTGAAATTTGGAATAAACGCAGAACAGGGAAAGGGTTAATGCAGGGTGAAAGTCATCATGCAAAAAGCTCCTAGAGGAACTTTCTGCATGACTTTCCCCCCTGCATTAAGCTTTGACCTGTCTCCAAGACTGATATTTATACTAAATTTAATGTCAGGTTTAGAGGGGTTTACTGTATTAGCACAGTTTTGACATCAGTACAGCTTTACAGCTCTTATAGGTCACCATCATGAAAGCTACAATCTGGTTTTAGGCCATCACTCTTGTCAAAAAATAAAAATTCTCAAGGAGTTGAGACACTTTGGATCTAGATGATGTGTAGTTACTTTATACCTTCTCATCTGGATCCAAACTATTTACAAAAGTTATAAAAGTCGGAGGTCAAAACAAGATTCTCTGTTTTAGATAAGGCAGAGTGTAATGTAGAGGAGATGGGCTCAGATAAAGAAGACAAAGGAGAAAATGTGGAGTCAGGTTTGTTGGTTGTTATTTTAAACTATTCCATTTGTAGCCTAATTATAAACCACTACAATCAAACCCACAGCGGTCTGTACCACTTCATTAGGGTCTACATGTACTATATAATAACAAGGGTTCCAACTAGCAGAACGAACATTCATGTACCACAAGTACAAATATGGATGTAACTCTTGCAATTTTAATGATAATTTCGTAATTCTTTCGGCTATTGAAAGCCAATATATTTTACTATCAAATAAATATAGTCTTCTTGAGGGTAACTTATGCACAAATATCAATCCAACAATGAATTTCTCAAAATATCACATGTTTTCTGGGTCATTGACAAACATTTGTTCACCCCGGTCTGCCTGTATCACAGCAATAATCTGGCGATTTGCAGTTCAAAAGAGGGCGTGGTTCAATAAAACAACCAAATTCTATCACCAATCTCCATTTGTTCTGTTCTCGTAAGCAATGGCGGCCTTTCCGTCTGTCGATGTTTCTATTTCGGATGCTGCCATTTTGAAAAAAATATGAATGGAGCCATTTCATTGGATGAGAGAAGGAAAAATGGGAAGTTTGTGATGTCACGTGCAATGGCTCCTTCCTCGACGTTTTGAAGCTAACTGACAAAACTTGCTAGTTTTACATCATTCTTTTGGTGCTTGGAACTAAAAAGATGGATATCGGTGCTAAAATCGAGTCCTTTTATTGAATCACGCCATGTTTTGAACTGCATATGGTCAGGTTATTGCTGTGATAGGGTGAGAACGGGGTGAATGAATGGCTCAAATCTGACCAATCAAACCTTGAGAACAAACTCAGACTTAACTAAAAAGCTTTATAAGCATGGAGCAGTTTGCCAAACTATCAAAAGGCGTGTCTGTGAGGTAACGGGTCAGGCCTATTAATGATGTATCTCCATTTCGGTAGATGGGGAAGAGGAAGATGCAGCATTGGAGCTTTCTGATGAAGAGGAAATCGTGGAGGACTCAGATGAGGACCCGGGTTGGATGCCATCTTCAGCTAAGGTAGGTATTGGTTTAGCAAACCATCAGGAAACCCAGCTCTATTCATTCAGATGTTTCTGTTAACCCTTACAATGCTGAGTTTTCAAATGGACTCTTCCAATATTTAAATAGGTCAAGCTTACGGTGAATATTTAGGGATTTTTCTAAAGAAAAGTGTAACATGACTGACAAACAGTGCAGACCCTGATGAGAGGGCTCCAAGAGGAGCCCTCTTATCTGGGTCTACAGGTAAACCACGCTATATTGAGACTTGTTGTTATTTTGTTGTTTACATAACAGCACAAAAGTACAGGGTCAGACAACATACTTTAGTAACTCGCCACATATTATGTACTGGGCTTTGGTCTAATGGATATGTACCTAGTCTTGCAAACAGGGGGTCGTGGGTTCGAATCTCAGGCTATGCAGTTTACTTTTTTTCTTTTTTCTTTTTAAAAACTGATTTGCTGTTTGTAATTTTCTTTTTAATTTTTATTCTTTTTCAATTATATGTTAATATTTTGTTAATAGTTATTACATGTTATTATTAATATCTATTGTTGTTTTGTACGGACAGTATTTTAATGGAAAAAAAATATTAGTCACTGGTAAGAGTCGAACTCAAGACCGCCACATGCAAGTCCAGATACATATCCATTGCACTAAGACAACTATGTTGAAAATATTGCGGCTTGCTAAGGCTTTTAAAAATATAGAAGCGCTGTAGCCGCTTCGTTTTGTTTACATTAGAGTAGGTCATTTTTTGTTCCAAAATAAGTTGGTCCATCTGTACACTGTTTGCAAAGGACATAAATGACTCCTTGTCCTGCACAATAAGGGTTAAACATTCTACCTTGTAATTGAGTTGGGTGATTGTCTTTTCTATCAACAACCAGCATCACTATTATAGTATATAATCAGATGTTGTGTGTTGGAAGAGAGTGAAAGCAAGTACCAATATTACCATGCATATACAGTCAAACCCCTCTAAAGCGACCACCAAAAATAGGTCTAACTTTTTGGCATCTTAAAGCAGATGGTAGCGTAATGCAGAAAAAGTTGTTCAGAAAGCTCCTTTTGTAGGAGCTTTCTGCAGTACTTTTGTCCAGCATAAAGGAACTGCTTGTTTATTCATATAGTGGTCTTACTGTAGATTGTAACTAGACAATTGCTGAGGTTGAATCTCATGGGCTAGAGCTTGGGAGAAGGTTATTGTTACTTAAAATAGAAAAACTGTTTCTACCCAAAATAGAAAAACTGCCCAATCTGTTTCTTTTTGCTCATTTGCTTTTCGAAGAAAACAAATACAAGCTATTGTTGTAACTCCCTCGTCCACGTCATCATCAGGAAACATTATCTCCATTACTATTCATGCAAATTTTATGAAACTTTACACATTTGTTCACTGCCCCAAGTACTGCAATCTGACCAAGGGCCGTAACTTTGTAGAGCTTTTTTATACGCCCACCTAATAAAGGTGGTCGTATATTGTCGTGGCCCTGTCCGTCCGTCCGTTCGTTCGTTCGTTCGTTCGTCCGTCAACATTTTGTTTGTCCGCTGTTTTCTGGGAAAACTATTTGACATATATTAATGAAACTTCACACAAATGTTTAATGCATCAAGATCTGAAGCTGAGTCGATTGTGAGGTTCATTTGATTTGTCGTTTCGGAGTTATGGTCCTTTTACTTAAAAAATATGCAAATAGTTTTCGCTGTTTTCTGGGAAAACTATTTGAGAGATATTAATGAAACTTCACACAAATGTTTAATGCATCAAGATCTGATGCTGAGTCAATTCTAAGGTTCATTTGATTTGTCGTTTCGGAATTATGGCCCTTGTATTTAAAAAATAATGCAAATACATGCAAATAGTTTGTCCGCTGTTTTCTGGGAAAACTATTTGAGAGATATTAATGAAACTTCACACAAATGTTTAATGCATCAAGATCTGAAACTGAATTGATTCTGAGGATCATTTGATTTTTCGTTTCAGAGTTATGGCCCTTGTCCTTAAAAAATAATGCAAATACATGCAAATAGTTTGTCCGCTGTTTTCTGGGAAAACTATTTGAGAGATATTAATGAAACTTCACAAAAATGTTTAATGCATCAAGAGCTGATGCTGAGTCCATTTGGATGTTTATTTGATTTGTTGTTTCGTAGTTATGGCCCTTTTACTTAAAAAATAATGCAAATATAGGCATATAGTTTGTCCGCTGTTTTTTGGCAAAACTGTTTGAAACTTCATACACATGTTTAATGCATCAAGACCTGAAGCTAAGTCGATTCTGAGGATCATTTGATTTGTTGTTTAGGAGTTATGGCCCATTTACTTAAAAAAATAATGCAAATCTATGCAAATATGAGGATGGCCATAACTTTTTCATTTGAAATGATATTTACTTCAATTTTTTTATATGGTTAAACCTTAATGTGAATTTTCACATATATTGCGGGGGTTTTGATATGTCATTTTATTCTAAAGTTATGGTCCTTGAACTTTGTGTGTTCGTTGCTTTGTTTGTCGGTCAACTTTTAGTTTTAGTCTGTTGTTTTCTGGGAAAACTATTAAAATGATATAAATGAAACTTAACACAAATGTTTTAAGCAACAAAATTTGAAACTGAGTTTATTTTGAGGTTCATTCAGTTTGTCTTTACAGAGTTATGGCCGTTGCACTTTACAAAAATCTGCAAAAATGAGGATTAGCTGTAACTTTTTTATTTAATAAGATACAGTGCTCACTCCGAACAACGACATTTTACGGAAACACATAAAAGTGCCGTTGTGCGGAGGGTGTTGTTGTTGGGAGGGAACACTACACAGACGTATTTTGACAGATGGATGTATGCGTTGATGATTTAATAAATAGGTAGATAGATAGACAGATTAACAGACAGACAGACCTGTTTAGAATGCATAACAAAATGTTTCCCTACGTCCACGAATCGCAATCCGCAAGTTGAAAAATGAACGTGTGCGATTAGGTCCACCAGGAGTAGAACTGTTCGGAAGAACATGTTCTATTTTATTCACCGTTTCTTTCTGAGAAAACTAGAGGAAAACGGAATAAAAATCATTACGCATTTATGTTCAAATTTGACAAGAGTACTGTTGCCGTGAAGAATTTTTAGTTTCTAAGTTCAGTTTATGACCGAACTCGGTTGAAGTTCATTTCTGTCACACGATCTTTTTCTAGAAGTGACAAATCGAACGCGCCTATGGTTATCGTTGGAACAAGAGAGAAATAAGCGAATTTAACCGATAAAATTTCTTTTACTTTATAAATATAGAAAACGTGTTTCTCAATTGAAATTCAGTATTCTCTTAATCAGTCATACACAACAGCATATAGGTGTCAGTGTGTCATAATGGATTTACACACGAATTGTCGCTCGAGTCGCACAACGGATTAGCTATGGTTGACTGAATTATTGCTCGGAGCTAGTAAGGTAACAGGCGGCCGTTAATTACATAAAGATTAGTGTCATTGGGACCAATCATCTTTCACATGCTTGGTTGCTTTTGTTCAGTGGTCAGAAAATTACGTTCAGCTGAAGTACCGTTGAAGGGGGGTAAATGTTACCGTCCGGCTACAAATATACATGTCGTTAGCCGTTGTAGAGAGGTATCGTTCGCGGGAGGGAGTTTTACTTGAAAATCCTCCGGGGGG
Source organism: Azorinus chamasolen (assembly GCA_963576725.1). NCBI lineage: Eukaryota > Metazoa > Mollusca > Bivalvia > Cardiida > Solecurtidae > Azorinus > Azorinus chamasolen. The sequence goes on along the minus strand of OY755246.1, from coordinate 44,082,437 downwards.
AATACACGTTGTCGCTATGGGGAGGGAACCATTGTTGGGAGGTGACGTTAATGGAGGGAGCACTGTATTCACTTCATTTTTTAAAAAAAATAGTATCACCTTAATATGGAAATCAAGATCTGAAGCACAGATTAGAAAATGTCAACACTTATAAGGCATGTTGAATCAGAGAAGTTTGCAAGTGGGCGTATTATGTACCGTATGCGGTACTCTTGTTAAAAAATTATGCCCCTTAGGAAATGAAAAGGTAAGATGTATGCTATTTTCAAAAATCCTCATATATGAATCTTTTGTGTGGCTTTTCCATCAGTGTTACATTTTTAACTCACCAGAGCACAAAGTGCTCAGGGTGAGCTTTTGTGACCCCCTGATGTCCGTTGTCGTGTGTTGTGCATTGTCAACAATTTGAACTTTTAAAAATCTTCTCCTCTGAATTTACAGGGTTCTCAGCTTTCATCTTTGGCACATAGCATCATGTTCAGGTCCTCTACAAAAGTTATATAAATTATGCCCCTGGGGTCAAAATTGGCCCCGCCCCAGGGGTGGTCAATTTTCAATAGAAACATGTGAAAAGTTTGAAAATCTTCTCCTGAAACTAGAAGGTTCTCAGCTTTCATATTTGGCCCCTGGGGTCAAAATTAGCCCAGCCCCAGAGGTGGCCAGTTTTCAATAGAACATATAGTGAAAACTTTAAAAATCTTCTCTTCTGAAGCTGGAAGGTTCTCAGTTTTCATATTTGGCACATAGCATCATGTTCAGGTCCTCTACAAAGGTTATATGAATTGTGCCCATGTGGTTAAAAATTGGGCCTGCCCCCGGGATGGCTAGTTTTCAACAGAAACATATAAACATGTAGTGAAAACTTTGAAAAATCTTCTCCAGGTTCTCAGCTTTCATATTTGGCACATTGCATCAGTTTCTCTACAAAAGCTATATAAATTATGCTCCTAGGGTCAAAATTGGCCGCCCCAGGGATGTTCAGTTTTCAATAGAAACATAAAATTATAGTGAAAACTTTAAAAATCTTCTCCCCTGAAACTGGAAGGTTCTTAGCTTTCATGATCGGCACATTGCATCATCAGTTATATAAATCATGCAACAGGGGTCAAAATTGGCCCTGTCCAAGGGGTGGCCCGTTTTCTATAGAAACATATAGTGAAAACTTTGAAAATCTTATCCTCTGATTGTATGGTGAGCGATATCAGGGCCATCATGGCCCTCTTGTTAGCTCATCTGTTTCGTCAAGCTATTGTGATCACTGGGTAGTCGTAGTTGTAGGTGTCTGTGTCGTGCAAAAACTTAATGTTGCTCATTACTCGCAAAGTATAAGAGGTATCAACTTGAAACTTTATGGGTAAATCACATTGAGAAGAAAGCCCATGAATAAGAAACATAATTCTTGATTTCAAAATTTTGGAGTTATGATCCTTTATTTTTTTCAAAAAGTTTTAATCTAGCTGGACAAGCACCAACTTAGATAAGTGTTGGCACCACAAGCAGCTTTTGTTTGACTTTTGACCTTGAACTTTGACCTAATTTTTAAAACTTTAAAAAAAAACCCTTAACATAGGCTATTGTTAGCTCCACTTTTTCAAAAAGTGGAGCTATTGTCATGACCCTCTCGTCGGCGTCGGCGTCGGCGTTGGTTAACCTTTTTGTTAAGGTCCTTTTCTCAGAAACTATCAAAGATATTTGGTTCATATTTGGTACGTATGTTTACTATCACAAGGGGAACCCATTTCACAAGGGCAGGTAACCCTAAAATTAATTTTGCCATAGTTATGCCCCTTTTTTTTTGACTTATAATTTTCATTGTTGGTTAAGTTTTATGTTCAGGTCCATGTCTCAGAAACTGTCAGAGATATTTGGTTCATCTTTGGTACACATGTTAACTATTTCAAGGGGGACGCATTTCACAAGGGCAGGTAACCCTAAAATTAATTTTGCCATAGTTATTCCCCTTTTTTCGACTTCGAATTTTCATTGTTGGTTAAGTTTTATGTTCAGGTCCATGTCTCAGAAACTGTCAGAGATATTTGGTTCAACTTTGATATACATGTTAACCATTTCACAAGGGCAGGTAACCCTAAAATTAATTTTGCTGTTGTTATCTCCCCTTTCTGACTTAGACTTCCACTATACTATCCAGCATTAAAGAAATTTTTTTGGAATTCCAAGGTATCATCCATCTATTTATAGACTTCTGATAAAAGTTCACAGCGAAAAACAGTGTATATATTCATGTAGATTGAGGTGTTTTTTTACACTTTGCATCTGGGTGGCTGATTGAGATGTGTTTACACAGTACATCCAATTGCTGGTATTATGCTTGTAACCATTGTATAATGTTGTGTTGTTATGTTTTGCCTCTCATAGCGTATTGTTCAATGAAACCTATTTTTAACTGACCCGATGCTATATGACACGAGTGGTTCAGAAGGCTAATGTCTTATTGGTTAATGTAGTTAACCCCTTCCCCTGTTCTGTATGTGAGCCAGAGTTCAATACCTACCGAGTATTCATTGACAAGATGGCTGTAACGAATATGGAAGGTGGAACATTGTAGCCATTTGAGAAAGTAAACCCCTTCCCCTGTTCTGTATGTAAGCCAGAGTTCAATACCTACTGAGTATTCATTAACAAAATAGCTGTAACGAAGATGGAGCATTGTAGCCATTTGAGAAAGTAAAGAGACGAATCTTTTCAAATTCCATCAGCAAACAGAGCAGATCCTGATCAAACGGCTCTTCTAGGATCTGGGTCTACTCTGTTTGCAAAAGCGTGAAAGCACATTTATATAAGGGAATGGGTTAAGTGGCAACTGTACATGTAGCATATTAATTAAGATATATGATTGTACTGTACATGTAGCATATTAATTAAGATATATGATTGCCCGATTCGGAGCAGAATTGATACAGAGGGCTCAATTGAGAGCTTTCTGTGTTACTTTTGTCCTGCATCGTGCAGCATAATTAATGAAAAAAAATGTTTTTTTATGGGCAAAATATGATGTTTACTTGGTTAAGTGGTAACTATACATATACCATAAGATACATATTTGTCCGATTCAGAACAGAAGTGATGCAGAGAGCTCACTTGGGAGCTTTCTGTGTGGCTTTTGTCCTGAATTGTGCAGCATACAAAATGAAAGATTGTGTAGGCATTATATGGGTTAGGCGGCAACTATACATGCAGTGAAACTTCGATTATTCGAATTTTCGGTATAGAAGAATTTAGACCCTTTTAGTCAGGTGGCTGCTTGATGCATGATGGGGGTCATGCAGAAAGCTCCTGGAGCTTTCTGCATGACTTTCATCGTGCGTTTGGTTGCCGCCTCTCTTAAAGATCGATAATAATACGTATTTTAGTGTTCGAATAATCGAAGTTTTACTGTAGTTTTTCTTCCTGCCTCGTACAACATACTTATATAATATTTTCTTTGCATAACTAAATGAAATATTGTATACGGGTACTATATAATATTTACTTAGTTGAGAAACAGTTGTACACATAGCATAATATACATGATTGCCCGATTCATGACGGAAGTGATGCAGAGAGCTTAATTGGGAGCTGTCTGCGTTACTTTTGTCCTGCATCGTGCAGCATTTTAAATGAATTATTGTGTACGGGCATAATACAATTGTTATTTGTTTAGATGCAACTGTATGTATAGCATAGGATGCAAGATTTCCAGACCAAGAGCAGAAGTTATGCAGAGGGCTCGATAGGGAACTTTCTGTGTTACTTGTGTCCTGCATCATGCAACATATTTATATGATTTTTACTTTGTTAAGTAGCAACTGTACATATAACATAAGATACATGATTGCCCGATTCAGAGCAGAAGTAATGCAGAAAGCTCGATTTGGGAGCTTTTCTGTGTTACTTGTGTCCTGCATCGTGCAGCATACTACATGAAATAGTGTGTACTGGCACTATATGAATTTTAATTAGTTAACCCTTTCCCTCATATAAACGTGTTTTCATGCATTTGCAAACAGAGAAGACCCAGGTCAGACGGCTCCTAGAAGAGCCGTCTGATCAGGGTCTGCTCGGTTTGCTAATTAAATTTGATATATCTGGTTCTTTACTTTCTAACATGTCTACGATGTTTCACCTTCCATATTTATTTATAAATAGTTTTCAATGACTATTCGGAGGGTATTGAAATTTGGCCTAAATACAGAACAGGGAAAGGGTTCAGAAGCAACTGTATTTATAGCATAAGACACATGACTGCCCGATTCAGGGCAGAAGGAATGCAGGGAGCTCAATTGGGAGCTTTTTGTGTTACTTTTGTCCGGCTTCGTGCAGCATACTGAAAATTGTTGTGAACAGGCATATATGGTTATTACTTGGTCAGGTGGCAGCTGTACATATGGCAAAAGATGCAGGATTCTCCAGAACCAGAACAGAAGTGATACAGAAAGCTCAAGTGGGAACTTTCTGTGTTGCTTTTGTCCTGCATCATGTGGCGTACTTATATGGTGTTTACTTTGTTACGTAGCAACTATACATATAACATAAGGTGCATGATTGTCCGATTCGGAGCAGAAGTGATACAGAGAGCTCAATTGGGAGCTTTCTGTGTTACTTTTGACCTGCATCGTGCAACATATTCAATACTCAATTGGGAGTTTTCTGTGTTACTTTTGTCCTGCATCATGCATCATGATAAATGAAAGATTGTGTATAGACATTATACAAATTTTACTTACTTGTACATATAGCATCAGATGCATGATTGCCCAATCCAGAGCAGAAGTGATGCAGAGAACTCAAGTGGGAGCTTTCTGTGTTACCTTTTTTCTGCATTGTGCAACATGCTATGATTATAAAAAGCTGTGTATAAACATTTTAAGATGTGTGCTTAATAAAAGTGCATCTGTATGTAAACCGTAACGTATTCTATTGCACGATTCGGGACAGAAGCGAAGCAGAAAATAGAAATACATGTTATCATCATCTATGCACTGTTATAGATTTGTATCATAGATTGTGTTACTTATTTTTATGTTACTTGTGTAAAGTACAGGGCTTGATATTATTTCATTTTTTCAATGTATAAATGGATCTTTTTGTAAAGATACAATATATAATTTGTGTAGACGAGCTAAAACTTCAGAAACACTTACTTTATTTTTTCTACTTGTTCATGTTGAAAGTTACCTTTTTTGGATGTTATGAGCAATGGTTAAATATAAGGGAAATTCGCGGTGTTCTTGATGATATGTCAAAATGTAGTTTTTGTAATATAGGCAGATGTCCTTTTTTAAAATCCACCTGTTATAACTATGGATAATCTTAATGTCTACTCTTACAATTGCCGTGGCCTGAAAGATGGTAAAAAACGTAATGATATTTTTGATCTATTCAAGAATAAGAAAGTTGATATTTTGTGTCTACAAGAGACTCATTTCGTGAAAGAAACTGAAAAGACAATTTACTCTGAATGGAACGGTGACTGTTTTTTCAGTCATGGAAAATCAAATGCAAGAGGAGTCGCTGTTTTATTTCGAAAGAACCTGGATATTAAAGTACTAAATGTGAAGAAAGATGATAATGGAAACTTTATAGTAATTGAACTTGTATACAATGATGTCACTTTTGTCTTGGTCAATATTTACGCTCCAAACAATGACTCCCCACAGTTTTTCACTCAGACTTTTAACATTATCGATTCTTTGAACACAAGAGATAGCTACATTATCTGTGGAGACTTTAACCTTGTACTTGACCCTACAATTGACTATAAAAACTATAAAAGAACAAATAATAATGTTAAAGCCAGAACAAAGTTGTTATCTCTTATTTCTGATCGAGGACTTGTTGACCCCTTCAGACAATTGCACGAAAGAGCCCGAAAATATACATAGAGAAGATTAACTCCCTTACAACAGGGTAGACTTGATTTCTTTTTAATGACTGATAATATGATAAATTTTTTAAGAAAATGTGATATTGATGTTAGCTATAAATCAGATCATTCCATTATATTTTTAGAATTGTGTTTTGTAAACACAGTACATGGAAAAGGCTTGTGGAAATTTAATAATGACCTGCTGAACGATATTGACTATATAAAATGTATCAATAGTAAAATAGATGAAATAATATTACAATACTCTGTTCCTGTATATGATCTAGAAAACATTTGTTTAATAGATAGGTCAGATATACAGTTTGTTATTCACGATCAATTATTTTTAGAAACTCTTTTAATGGAAATTCGAGGAAAAACAATATCATATGCAAGTTATATAGCAAAGGAAAAAAGAAATAGGGAACAAACTTTATTAGCTGAAATTCAAGTTTTAGAGTCATGCCTTACAGAAAATAACAAAGATCAATTACTTTTATTAAAAAACGAGCTTATAAACTTAAGAAATAAAAATCTTAGAGGTGCTTTTATCAGATCAAGATCTAAATGGATAGAAGAAGGTGAAAAGACCACAAACTATTTTTGTAATTTAGAAAAGCAACATATTACAAATAAGAATATATCATTCATAGAAAAAGATGGTTCGTATATTTTTGACCAAGAAGAAATACTAAAAGAAACTAAAGCTTTTTATGAAAACTTATACAATCAGCATGAAACTGAGACAGTTTTTGACTTAGAACAAGAGTTAGAAGGCTATGATATACCAAGGTTAAACTTAAAACAAAGAAATTCGCTAGAAGGTCTTTTAACATATGAAGAAGTCACAAATACTTTAAAAAACATGAAAAACGATAAGAGTCCTGGCTGTGATGGTTTTACTACAAATTTCTTTAAAGTGTTTTGGACAAAAATTGGACACTTTGTTGTAAGGGCTTTAAATTATGCCTTTTTATCTAATTCTCTTTCAAGAAATATCAAACTAGGAACAATTACATGTATACCAAAAGACAATAAACCAAAACAATTTCTTAAGAACTGGAGACCGATAACTCTCTTGAATGTTGTATATAAATTAGCATCTGGCAGCATTGCAAGCAGAATAAAATTAGTTCTTAATGACTTGATTTCCACAGACCAAACTGGATTTATCAAAGGTAGGTATATGGGTGAAAACACTAGATTAGTTTATGACATTATGAATTATTGCGAAAAAAATGATATTCCAGGCTTGTTGATGCTAATTGATTTTGAGAAAGCTTTTGACTCATTATCTTTCAATTTTATTGAGAAATCCTTATCTTTCTTCAACTTTGGAGATATGTTTAAGAAATGGGTTAACTTGTTTTTATATAATACCGAAGTCTGTGTGCAATTAAATGGATTCTTATCCAACTTTTTCCATGTTAAAAGGGGCTGCAGACAAGGGGACCCCATATCATCATATATTTTTATACTCTGTGCTGAAATTTTAGCAATAAAAATAAGGAATTGTAAAGAAATATCAGGAATTAAGATTAATGGAGAGGAATATAAAATTTCACAATTTGCAGATGACACATCATTGCTTCTAGATGGATCAGAACAATCTCTGAACAAAACTTTAGAAATAATCAATAACTTTTCATTTATATCTGGTTTGAAAATTAACTTTGATAAAACAAAGGTAATCTGGATAGGATCCTTAAAATATAGTACAAGATCTATTAAAACAAAATGGAAACTATCTTGGGGAGATACTCAATTTAAATTACTGGGAATACTCTTTGACGTTAATCTTGACCTAATAAGAGAAATCAATTTTCAAGAAAAGATGGCAACTATTACAAAATGTATTTCATACTGGAAAAGAAGAAAACTAACTCCTATTGGAAAAATTACTGTTGTCAAATCATTACTTTTGCCTATTCTTACGCATTTGTTCATTAGCTTACCAACGCCATCTAACATTTTTATAAAAACTTTAAATAATATATTTTATGATTTTATATGGGATGGCAAAGCAAAGATTAAACGAAGTGTACTCATTAAAGATTACTCAGAAGGTGGTTTGAAAATGATTGATGTTGAAAGTTATATACATAGTTTAAAAATTAAATGGTTAAGAAATTATATAGTATACAATGAAAATAAATGTTATAAACTAGTAAATTGTTGGATTGACAACAAAAAACTCATAAACTGTGGAAATGATTTCTGTAAGTTAATAATAAATACAATAAAAAATGACTTTTGGATTGATGTTTTAAAAGCATATTTGTTATATATCCAAAAAATTTGTTATAACGATATAAACCACATATATAATATGCCACTGTTTTATAATGACAAATTTTGTGTAGATAAAAAATCTGTATTCATACCAGTATTATATAACAGAGGAATAAGATTGTTAAGAGATATTCTCGATGAACATGGTCAGTTTGTAGAAGTTACCTTTTTGGAGGAAGTAACCGGGAAAAAAATTGACTTTCTCAAATATTATGGCTTAAAAAATGCAGTTAAATCTTATTTAAGTAAATTAAATGTTACATTGGTAAATAATCCTATATCTGAATATCCCTTACCAACCATAAATTGCTATATGCATCCCATTGTAACAAAAAAGGATGTTAACAAAATTATCTATAATATTCTGAGTAAAAATGAAGATGTGCCTACAAGTAAAACAAAATGGATAACCTTTTATGAAAATGAAAACTTAAACTGGAAAAATATATATAGTTATGTTTTTAAATGTACTAGAGATTCATATATACAATGGTTACAGACACGAATTATACACAGAATTTTACCAACAAACTCATTATTGTTCAAAATGAATATTAAAGATTCGAACTTATGTAGTTTTTGTCATAACCATGAAGAAAATATTAGCCATATATTTTGGGACTGTTGCAAAATAAAACCATTGATAAACCATATTAAAGAAAAAATTTTGAAATATGATCCCACACTAAAGATAGATAGCTTAAGTGTAATCCTAGGTTCAGACAGAAAGGACTATAAGCTTGATATTCTGTTGCTAGAAATAAAGAGATATATATTTTTTGTGTAAATGTAAAGAAATTACACCATCAATATCTGGAATAAAAAACTCATTAAGATTAGCATTAGATATAAACCAGATTTCCAAAAATACAGCTGGAACAAAAAATTCATGGACAATTGTAAAACAAATTCTAACCTAATTACATGTCATTCAGGATATCATCACAAGAATAGAAGAAAACCCATACCCTTTATATAGCTCATTCCCTTTTTTTTTTCGAAATACATGGAAATTTCTTGAATATTACAGTATTAAAAGTTGATCTACTCTTTAATGTTTCACATTCTGACAGATGAAATATATTGACGTTGTTGAATCCATATATATAAAAGTCTATACATGTTCATGAATACTTTGCATAATGACCATGCCCACAGCCTTCGCTCAATGGGCAAAGAGCGGAAAAAAACAGCGTAAAAGTGTTGGGGCATTTTGTATGTAACTGTACTGTATTCTGAAAATTTGTACATGCAATGTCTTTCTATTTATCTGATATGAACATGAATGTATATACATATGTGAATGTAATATTCTTGAATAAAAAAAAAAAAAAAAAAAAAAAAAAAAAAAGAAAAAAAAAAAAAAAAAAAGGAGCGCGCTGTCTGCGGACAGCTCTTGTTTTAACTTCTAAAGTATTCAAGCAAATCTTATGAAATTTCACACACATTCACATCATCACAAGGGCTACAATCTGACCAAGGGCCATAACACTAAAACTATGAACTTAGGAAATAGAGATTTAAGATGTTTTGACAGGAGAGTGTTGGCACCAGCATGCAATGCTCTTGTTTATTTTTTATCTCGTATTCAAATTTTTGTAGATCAAGTAATTTTACAGTCAACTCTTGTCTACGTTTCAGGGTAAATCATTGGAATTGGCAAAGAAACCAAAGAAATTCGGATATAAAGGCAAACAAAAGAAGAATACTACATCTTTGAAACGGCCCTCTACAAGGTATGCCAAATCGTTAAGCTGTGGGATTTTACTGCTTTGGGGTTTTACAAATGTTATGAAGCTAATACCAGCTGCAATATGCAGTAATACCTCTATAATTATAGTGATAAGTTGATGAATAAGAATGGTCTATAGGAGCAGGTCGTTACTTAACCCTTTAGCACATGAATATAACGCCTTACTCCATGAATATTCATATAGGAATCAAACGTCTCCTTCAGTTTAATTTTGGAAGTTATTGATTTTATACTTGCCATGCATAATAATCACAAAGAGTAGATATGCAAGATGCAATTATATTGTATTTAGCACTTGGCATTGCAAAATGATCTCCCCTTGAACTTTTAGTATTTTTAGCTCACCAGAGCACATAGTGCTCAGGGTGAGCTTTAGTGATCGCCTGATGTCTGTTGTCCGGCGTCATGCATCGTCCGTCGTCAACAATTTGAACCTTTAAAAATCTTCTCCTGAATCTACAGGGTTCTCAGCTTTCACCTTTGGCACATAGCATCATCTGTAGGTCCTCTACAAAAGTTATATAAAATATGCCCCAGGGGTGCCTTGTTTTCTATAGAAACATATAGTATAACTTTAAAAATCTTCTCCTGAAACTGTAAGGTTCTTAGCTTTCATATTTGGCACATAGCATCATGTTCAGGTCCTCTACAATTTATTTACAAATAATGCTCCAGGGGTCAAATTTGACCCCGTCCCAGGGGTAGCGAGTTTTCAATAGAAAAAGAGAAAACTTCGAAAATCTTCTTCTCTGACACTGGAAGGTTCTCAGCTTTCATATTCGGCACATAGCATCATGTTCAGGTCCTGTACAAAAGTTTATATAAATTATGCCCCTTGGGTCAAATTTGGCCCCGCCCCAGGGGTGGCCAGTTTTCAATAGAAACATAATAAAAACTTTGAAAATCTTCTCCGTTGAAACTGGAAGGTTCTCAGCTTTCATATTTTGCACACAGCTTCATGTTCAGTTCCTCTACAAAAGTTATATAAATTATGCCCCTTGGGTCAAAATTGGCCCCACCCCAGGGGTGGCCAGTTTTCAATAGAAACATAGTTTCTTCTCTGAAACTGGAAGGTTCTCAGCTTTCATATTTGGCACATAGCATCATGTTCAGGTACACTACAAAAGTTATATAAATTATGTCCCTGGGGTCAAAATTGGCCCTGCCTCAGGGATGGCCAGTTTGCAACAGAAACCAGGGTTGGGCGGTAAATACCGGGGGCGGTAAATACCGCTGGTAAATACCGGTATTTACCGGTCCGGTAAATACTCCCAAAATGGCCAGTACTGGCATTTACTGGCAAATACTCCAGAAAAGGTGGAATATATATTATTTCTTTGGAGTTTATTGTTTTTATAAAGGCTGTTTTAAATTGCTGGTTAGTGGAATATTGATAAGTTTATTTATTGATTTCTGACCATCATTCTATACTGAGGGTTTAAACTGTTTCATGCCTCGGCCCTGCTAGGTGTACTCATCAGATAGCTTATACATATTATCTAGGAGTTTCCTCTGGCTATCAGAAAAGTCCTGTATAGCTCTAAATTTAAATAATGGCATGATTCTGCTGGTATAATGTGTTAAAATCATCAGTACAACAGATCAACTCCTTTGTCTGATACTGCAGTTTGATTGGTTTAATCTGAATCATTGTCCCCTCTAAATTGTCTATATTGTGTTTGACACTTCATGGTTCATTGTGTGTATCTCTTAAATGAAAAGTGTGTATGTTTTTACAACAATTACCATAGTGGCCAGTAGAGGTGTCAAAACTGGGTGTTTTTTTTTGAGAGCTGACCTGACAGTAATTTGCAGTGGGTTAGGTGGCCGGTATTGTTTCTCTTATCTGTTACTCAGTTCACTACAACTGACTGCCAGTCTTTTTATTTTCATGAAACTTGGTTCATTCAAATTCATAGAAAACTGACTCAGTTACAGAAAGGGAGAGAGCCCTGTAATCAAGGGTAGATAATTTTAGACATAATGATCAGATTCAACCCAAAAACTATAGGTGTCTTCCTCTGATGATACTTAGCATATGCCTTAATATGAAACCAATATGTGAAGTACTGTTGAGTTATCATGTCACATCAAAAGTGTTGACGGATGGACAGAAATTGTGATTCCTATAGGGCTCCTGCATTTCCAAGCAGGGCCCTAATTACACCTTTTATTTTATTTTTTGGGTTGTTTACACTGCAAATACATAAGGCAAAACTTGTATACATGATTAGAGAACTAATAAAGCACATTAGGATGGTTTACATATGTGCTAAGCCCCTGGACAATTCAAATACCAGTAAATGCCAGTAAGTGCCAGTAAACGCCAGTAAATCCCGGTATTTACCGCCGGCACGGTAAATACTCATAAATGCCGGCATTTTGCCAACCCTGACAGAAACATATAGTGAAAATGAAAATCTTCTCTGAAACTGGAAAGTTCTCAGCTTTTATATTTGGTACATAGCATCATGTTCAGGTCCTCTACAAAAGTTATATTAATTATGCTCCTGGGGTCAAAATTGGTCCCACCCCAGAGGTGGCCAATTTTCAATAGAAACATATAGTGAAAACTTTGAAAAGCTTCTCTCCTGAACCTGGAAGGATCTCGGCTTTCATATGCACATAGCATCATGTTCTAGTCCTATACTAAAGTTATATAAATTATGCCCCTGGGGTTAAAATTGGCCCCGCCCAAGTGGTGGCCGGTTTTCAATAGAAACAGATCATGAAAACTTTGAAAATCTTCTCCTCTGATTGTCTGGTGGGCGTTATCAGGGCCATCATGGCCGTCTTGTTTTGTTGCTATCAAAGTGGCTTTTCTAGTGATAGTTCTTGTTACATAATTCAATCATTTCCCTGTTCTATGTCTATTTCAAATTTCAACACCTACTTAATGTTTCCAACACCTACTGAATATTCATTGACAATGTAGTTATTATGAAGCATGGTAGGTGGAACATTGTAGTCATTTTGGAAAGTAAAGACATAGATTTATCAGATTTCATGGGTCTACTCTGCTTGCAGATGTGTGAAAACATGTGTATATGAAGGAAAGGATTAATATTCAGATTGGTTTATTATCTCAGCTTAAAGCACTCAGACCCAGCAGTAAATGCAAAGGCCAAGAAGGGAGCTTCAGGTGTAGCTGGTCAGCCAGACTCAACAGACAGTAGCAAACTGAAAGTAGTACACGACAATACTCCAACAGGATCAGAGGTAACAGTGGTCTCCCTTTGTATATCTATGTTGGAATGCACAAAGCATGTGTTACATCCAATAGAAATATAGTATACTGAAATCAGGTTGTCTAGTCTGTCTGTCTGTCTGTAGATGGACTTTTGTTTCAGCTTCTACAGTTTGTGTCAAATTTGTTGAAACCTTGTACAGTAGACCCTGTCTTAGCGACCTTATATTAATTGGATACAGGAATCTTGAAAAGCAGGTAGTTGCTTAATACAGGGAAAAAGTAATGCATAAAGCTCCTACATTTAGGAGTTATTGCCCTTTTATATGCAAAAATGACATATTTAAAAATAATTCTGAAACTGTAAGGCCTAGACCTTTGATATCTGGTATGTAGCATCATCTAATGGCCCTCTACAAAGGTTGTTCAAATTATGACACCCGGACCAAAAATGGCCCCGCCCAGGGGTGTAGTTTTTCATAGGAAATTATCTAAAAATCTTCTTCTCCGAAACTGTAAGGCCTAGACCTTTGATATTTGGTATGGAGCATCATCTAATGGTTTTCTACCAAGATTGTTCAAATTATGACCCATGGACCAAAGTGGCCTGCCCCGGGGTTATCAGTTTTTAGCTCATCAGAGCACAAAGTGCTCATGGTGAGCTTTTGTGATTGCCTGATGTCCGTCGGCATTAGTCGTGCATCGTGCGGCGTCAACAATTTGAACCTTTAAAAATCTCCTCTACAGGGCTCTCAGCTTTCGTCTTTGGCACATAGCATCACCTATAGGTCCTCTACAAAAGTTATAGAAATTATGTCCCTGGAGTCAAAATTGGCCTAGGGGTGTAAAGTATTCAATAGAAACATATAGTGAAAACTTGGAAAATCTTCTCCTGAAACTGAAATTTTCTCAGTTTTCATATTTGGCACATAGTATGTTCAGGCCCTCTACAAAATTTGTATAAATTATGCCCCTGGGGTCAAAAATGGCCTCGCCCCAGAGGTGGCTAGTTTTTTTTAAGCAAACTGTTGTTCCAGTTTTCTGTTACAGACTGCTTGATTCATTAGTTAGGCATAGGGAAAACTTTAAAATATCTTCTTGCCAAAAACTACATGTCCCAGAGCTTAGATATTTGGTGTATAGCTTTACTTTAATAGTATATCTTTATGAATTTTGTTAATATCATAGTTCTCAGGTTAAAATTGGCCCTGCCCTGTGGGTTATACTTTAAAATAGACTTCTACAGTATAAAGGGTTTTTCCCCTTAACCACCAGCTAGCCAGCTAGTGTATTGGAAAGGTCAAGCTTAAGTTCACCTGTTCTATACTCTAGCAGTTGTCTGCTTCAGAATTAGTGTCTGTTTGTTCACACTGTTTTTAATACATGTCAATCTTACAATTAACCCTCTTTTACAAACAACATAATTATGAAGTTACGTATGTGTCAGATCAGAATCCAAACTGTGTGCTAATTCCAGTCAAGTCATTTTATATAGAGAAACATATTGTGAAATCTAAATAGTAATCTTCTGAAACTGGAAGTTTCTCTGCTTTCATATTTGGCACATAGCATCATCTTGAAGTCCTCTACAAAACATATATGAATTATGCCCCTTGGTTCAAATGAAGCCCCGCCCCAGGGGTGGCCAGATTTCTATAGAAACATAGTGAAAACTTTGAAAATCTTCTCCTCTGATTGTCTGGTGAGCGATATCGGGGCCATCATGGCCCTCTTGTTCATAGGAAAATCTTTAAAAATCTCCTTCTGTGAAATTGTAAGGCCCAGACCTTTGAAATAATATATATGAAGCATCACCTAATGTTCCTTTACCAAGATTGTTCAAATATTAATCTCCAGGCCTAAAATTATGGCCCTTGGTTTCATATTGGCCCCAATCTGAAGCTGACTTCTTTTTAAATAGAAATACAGTGTATGCATAAGTCTATAGTAACCAGGTGAGCGATTAAGGGCCATCATGGTCAAATGTAAAGTGGATGCTTCATGTTATGCACATTTGCCTAAAGAAATTTCCTAATCTTCCAAGCATATATTGTTAGGGGAGATCTTGTCTGTAGTGTTCAACTTTTTAATCCAAAGATACATCTGTGCAAACAGAGTATATTCAGATCTGTTCTGTTTGCTTTATAAATGATATAGATCTGACTTTACAGTTTCTGCCATGACAAAATATTTATGTGTTCTTGTGCTATTGTGAAAAAGGCATCCAGTGAATATTTGTGATGTCATTTCTTACATTCATGAAGTAAAGGGTTAACCCTTTTCTCATATTAATGACTTTTCACACATTTGCAAACAAAGTAGATTGTGATTAGGCAGTCCCTGCTCTGTTTGTTTTTGACCTGATATAGATCTGATTCTTTAGTTTTTGCAAAGCAAACAAATCTGTTGTAAAGTTTACATTTTAACAAATAAGCTAATAATTTGCTTACATGAATACTGAACAAGAATAGTGTTAAGATTATATAACATGTTGTTATACATGTTTTTAGCTCACCTGGCACAAAGTGCCAGGTGAGGTATTGTGAGGGGGCAGTGTCCGGCGTCCGTCGGCGTGCGTATGTGTGTCGTGCGTCGTCAACAATTTACTTAAACATCTTCTTCTCTGAAACCATACGGCCTAGATCTTTGCTATTTGGTATGTAGCATCATCTAATGGTCCTCTACAAAGATTGTTCGAATTATGACCCCGGACCAAAAATGGCCCGCCCCAGGGCTTATCAGTTATTCATAGGAAAATCTTTAAAAAAAATCTTCTGAAACGGTAAGGCCTAGATATTTAATATTTGGTATGTAGCATTATCTAATGGTCCTCTACAAAGATTGTTCAAATTATGACCCCAGGACCAAAAATGGCCCAGCACCAGGGCTTATCAGTTTTGTCATAGGTAAATCTTTTAAAATCTTCTTCTCTGAAACCGTAAGGCCTAGACTTTTGATATTTGGTATGTAGCATCATCTAATGGCCCTCTACAAAGATTGTTCAAATCATGACTCCCGGACCAAAAATGGCCCAGTCCCAGGGCTTATCAGTTTTTCATAGGAAAATATTTAGAATTCTTCTTCTCTGAAACCATATGTCCTAGACCATTGATATTTAATATGTAGCATCATCTAATGGTCCTCTACAAAGATTGTTCAAATTATGACCCCCGGACCAAAAATGGCCAGCCCCGGGGCTTATCAGTTTTTCATAGGAAAATCTTTAAAAATCTTCTCCAAAAGTGTAAAGCCTAAACCTTTGATAATTGGTATGTAGCATCATCTAATGATTTTCTACAAAGATTTTCAAATTGTTACCCCCAGGGCCAAAAGTGGTCCCGCCCCATGGCTTATCAGTTTTTTATAGGTAAATTTTTAAAAATCTTCTTTTCCGAAACTGTAAGGCCTAGACCTTTGAAATTTGGTATGTAGTATCATCTAATGGTTTTCTACCAAGATTGTTCAAATTATGACCCCAGAACCAAAATTGCCCCGCCCCTGGCATCATCTAAAGTTCTTTTTATTAAGATTGTTCAAATTTTAACCTCCAGGCCTAAAATTATGGCCTTTGGTTTCATATTGGCCCCAATCTGAAGCTGACTTATTTTTACATAGAAATACAGTGTATGCATAAGTCTATAGTAACCAGGTGAGCGATTCAGAGCCATCATGGCCCTCTTGTTTATTTCATTTCACTCTTTACAGCCAGAGATTGGGGAGTTTCTGGTGGAGAAGGATGCATGTGAAAATGGCAACATCCCATTCTTGTGGAGGTACAAGCGGAGTGGGCTGATACAGAAATATAATAAAGTGGTGGAAAAAGGCAAAGTCATGTATGAAAACATGCTTAGAGTAAGTATGACTGACAGCCAAGTAGAAGGAAAATGTCTGTCATCATTTATGCGTTAGTTACAGAAATTATATGTATGTATGTGACCAGGCAAAGTTTTAACATTTACTCCATAAATAAACTTTTTAATACCTTTGCATGCAGTAGACCCAGATCAGACTGCTTTGTTTGCAAAGGTGCCAAAAGTGGTCTATATTTGGGAAAGAGCTAATTATACCCCCACAAATAAAGTTTGAGAGAGAGTATATAGGGGTCAGTGTGTTGGTTGGTCTGTCTATCTGGCCGTGGTACAAACTGGCAGAAATCTTGTTTGATTTGCGATCAAGGCAGCTGAACGGGGGTATTCCATCACCTTTAGTGATAGTTCTAGTTTGACTTGTTATACAAAGTTGCTCGGGGTATATAGTTTTGAACAGTCCTTCCGTCAGTATGTCAGTCCACTTGTGTAAACTAATACATTGTTGCTCATCTAGCCCTTTAATTTCTTGACCAATTAATCTCAAATTTGCTTTAAGAATTGCGATTAATAAAAGTTTGGACGAGTTCAATTGTTGGAGGAATCTGACAAGGGGAACCACTTTTTTTCTTCAGGCAGTGTGGCCATGCGGGTACGTGAGCTTGCTCACTAAAGTTCTTTAATTTCTCCAGTTTTCAGATTGGTGGGCCTGTTATGCAAACAAGTATGAGAAGGTTCCGGTACAAGTTATGTTCAAGTACAGGAATAAGGAGAAAGTTACCATTACAAAGTGGCCTGAATGGGCTGGAGAACCCAGGTAATACAGAAGAATCTCTCTGAAGAGGTCACTGAATGACTTAACCTGGTGTTGCTTAACACATTCCCTGTTCTATGCTTGTTCCAAATTTCAATACCTACTGGATATTCATGGACAAAATAGTTATAATGAAATATCAAAAGGGGATCATTGCAGCCATTTTAGAAACTAAAGAAACAGATCTATATCATGTCAAAAGCAAACAGAGCAGACCCTGATCAGACGGCTCCTATAGGAGCCGTCTGATCTGGGTCTACTCTAATTGCAGATGTAAGAAAACACGTTTACATGAGGGGAAAGGGTTAACGTATTCCCTCATAATTGTACCTTTTGATGCCTCTTTAAACGTCACTTTGTGAAACTACATGTATTGTAATGAATAGAATATTTTCTCCTGTAGAGCAAATGCTCTATTTATCACAATGCTTTCGAAAATACAAAGTTCTAAAATGTTTCCTTTTTCTGGTAACTGTAAAGCCAAAGGGTTAAGAACATTTTATAAGGGCTCTGCATTGAAATGGCAGGAGCCCTATAGAAATCACATTTTCTGTCTGTCTGTCCATCTGTCTGTCTGTCCGTCGACACTTTTGATGTGACGCTTTAACTCAAACAGTACTTCACATATTTGTTTCATGTTAAGGGCATATGCTTAGTATCATCAGAGGAAGACGCCTATAGTTTTTAGGTTGAATCTATGTCTAGAGTTATCTGCCCTTGATTACAGGGCCCTCTCAGTTCTCTAGTTTTTAGCTCACCAGAGCACAAAGTGCTCAGGGTGAGCTTTTGTGACCGCCTGATGTCCGCCGTGCGGTGTCCGTCTGTCGTTGACAATTTGAACCTTTAAAAATCTTCTCCTCTGAATCTACATGGTTCTCAGCATTCATCTTTGTCACATAGCATCATGTTCAGGTCCTCTACAAAAATTATATAAATTATGCCCCTGGGGTGAAAATTGGCCCCACCCCAGGGGTGGTCAGTTTTCAATAGAAACATATAGTGAAAACGTTGAAAATCTTCTCCTCTTAAACTGGAAGTTTCTCAGCTTTCATATTTGGCACATAGCATCATGTTTAGGTCCTCTACAAAAGTTATATAAATTATGCCCCTGGGGGTCAAAATTGGCCCCACCCCAGGGGTGGTCAGTTTTCAATAGAAACATATAGTGAAAACTTTGAAAATCTTCTCCTCTGATTGTCTGGTGAGCGATATCAGGGCCGTTCTGGCCCTCTTGTTTTTCTGAACTCGCTATTATATAAACAGGATGTGAATATAACTTTGTAGAAGCATTGATTTAGTAACTTTTGTTCAAACCATTGTTATGGAAAAACAGGGACAGGTAGTTAAAACTGCTGCTATATATTAAAAAAAAAGGGCTTGTATTTGTTTTGTACCTATGAAATTATATGACCTTTAGACACTGGTGAGCAATTTAGGACCATTAGGTTTCTCACCAGCGTGATTGACATGATTATACATATAGCATCTACAGAATAAAACAATGTCTGTTGTTTGTTTGTAACATTGTTTTTCAGAAATCACTTTTTCTATTCTAGCACAAATCCTACCGAGACAGATCAGACTTCACCTATAGATGACATTCCTGAAGAAATGTCAGCTTCCACTGAATCTCCAGAGAAAACTCAGGAAGAGGAGGTCTCCTCCACCACCCCAGAATTAGAATTCCAGGTATAGGGACAGGAGCCGTCTGATCAGAGTCTGCTCTGTTTGTTTATGAAATAATATAGATATGATTCTACAATTTCTGCCATGGCCAAAAATTTCTGTTTTAATGTGCCATTATAAACACTAATATAATTAATATTCATGATGTTATTATTTCTTACATGATTAATCATGGAGTAAAGGGCTTGAAGGGTTGTACTGTATTGAGACCAGAGCAACAGATAACGGTGCGTACTCAAATACTAAAATCATCATTTCTCCACCAAACCCTATGTAGTGACCACTCTTCAGAATTTTCTCTTTGAGACGATTCTAAAGAGTGGTCCCAACATAGGGTTTGGTGGAGAAATAAAGAAGTTATTCTTGGAAATGTTTTTATTTAAGCATCTTATCTGGACCTCTGTGATACATAGTAGTTCATGTACATGTCTTTACTATTGTAGGTTGGTAACTTTGTGTTGGACATGAAGGACCAGAGGAATGTGGACAACTTCCCTATCTGGAAGATTGAGAGTCAGATCTTAATCAAGAAGTTTGAGGCTGTGGTGAAGGATGGCAGACTTCTACATAAGGCTGTGAACATTGTAGGTAGCAAGGCTTTCATTATTTTACCCTCCTGCAGGAGTTCTCTGCATTACTTTTGCCCTTCATTAAGCAACTACCTGCTGTTTAACCCTTTCCCACATATAAACGTGTTTTCACACATCTGCAAACAGAGAAGACCCAGATCAGACGGCTTCTATTGGAGCCTAGGAGCCGTCTGATCAGGGTCTTCTCTGTTTGCTAATGAAATTTGATAGATCAGTTTCTATACTTTCTAAAACGGCTACAATGTTCTACCTTCCATATTTCGTTGTAACTATATTTTCCATGAATGTTCAGTAGGTATTGAAATTTGGAATAAACGTAGAACAGGGAAAGGAATGAATGAATGGCCGCTTAGGACAGTTTCTACTGTACTTGTCATCTCGTCATGATCTGGGTCTGAGAATGTAACAGACAATGTTAGCTGACAACTATCAAGCTTGCAAAGAGTTTAACCCTTCACTCCATAAATACTCCTTTGCAAACATGCAAACAGAGTGCACCCAGCTTATTTATTACATGAATATTCATCATCATGGAGTAAAGTGTTGAAGGTAAATTGCAACTGATACAGTGTAGTGTCATTATTTCTTACATGAATATATTCATCCTTCGGATGAGACTATAAACTGAGGTCCGGTGTATCAGTGGTTTACACTGGGCATCTACAAGATGCAAAGAAATTCTGTTGATAATAAGAGTAGATTATTGCACCCCGGTTTCTTTGTATCCTCTTTCCTCTCTCTTGGGCATCCAATTAGCCCATAGTGAGCAAAAATGGACGTTAACAACACAAACAAACACATCATCAGGTTAACATTTTGTTTACAGTACCGAGGATTTAAGGATATTGGCAAATCTTACTTGCCAATTAAGATCACAAGAGTACATCAACCAGGGGATGACTACGTAGAGGTGACAGAAGAAACCAAGCCAAAACTGTGTGTTAACAGCAGGTAAGATCAGAGGTCCAGATAAGATGGGTAAATTAAAACATTTTCAAGAATAACTTCTTTATTTCTCCACCAATCCCAAAGAGAAGATTCTAAAGAGTGGTCACAACATAGGGTTTGGTGTAGAAATGACAATTTTAAGTATTAGACAACGCATCTTTATCTGTAGCTCTGAAGTCAAAATGCACTGTTTTGACAGGTACAATGAAATTTTGTTTAGGTGCTTGTTTAACCATATATATACAAAAGCTTTTTCTTACCTTTGCAAACAGAGAAGACCCAGATCAGAGGGCTCCTGTAAGAGCCATCTGATCAGGGTCTGCTCTGTTTGCCTATGAAATTATGATAGCTCTCACAAACAATCACTTGCTCTTGTATTACAGCTGAAAAGATGTGTGAAAACTTATGATAACCTTAGTTTGGGGATGTTCATTAAATCTATCCATTTTGAAATGCTTAGACAATGCACAGAATCATTGAGATAGCAAGACTTTTACAGAATTTCCACAGTAAATTGTGCTATCCATTCATTGGTCAATAATTCTTCAACACTTTGCTTAATCTTTTACTTCATATAAACACTTTTTCACACCTTGCCAAACAGAGTACACCCAGATCAGACGGCTCCTACAGGAGCCGTCTGATCAGGGTCTGCTCTGTTTGCTTATTGTAAGAGATCTAATTCTACTGTTTCTATCAAAACCTAAAATTCCTGTGTACATATGCCATTTTAAAAATTCAGTCAATAAATATTCATGATGTCATCATGATTATCCATGAAATCATACTTTGTGGATTGAACGTGTCAAACCTATCGTATAGTGTATGCACTTACATGTGCCTACAGAATGTATGTTTGCAAATTTTTAGACAAGTCTCGTTCAACCAGACGCTTGCTATGAGAGATAAATAATCCTTATAGAGTATTTCAGACGAACAAAGCCGAGTGTTCTGATTATTAATTAATTCAACTCGCCCAGTTTTTCCTTATCAGGAAATAGCATGGGAGCGAAGCAATGTTGTTTGTTAACATACACAACTAAAAGAAATGTTGACAAATGGAAAATTAGGCAAACTAAAATCCATAAGTATGAGGTTATAAGCTACGACTGTTCTATGTCTAATAGTTTGAAACAAGTTTTGGGTTTATTGTGAAGGGTCTGAAAACTACAGTGGAACTTCGATCGCAGCTGTGAATGGTGTTTACCGTTATCACTTATATATATATAAATATCAGTAAAGAATCGATGCATTATATAAAATTATGCGTTGTACAGGTTGAACTCACAATTACTGCCTACATACATGTATACTGTTGGACCCGGTGTTATTCACACGTAGTTTCAAAACTAACACAGCGGTACCTCTAATTGCTGGGGCACAGGGAGTCGCGAGACATCAACAATGGAGGTGTGATAAATTGACTTCGAAGTGTCCGCTATGCATGCTAAGCTTGGATTAGGCTGGTAATTTAATGAAGCAATTGATTGAAGGGACCGAGAAGCGTACTCGAAAAATTGGATTATAGAGACTTGGATTACACTGTGCATAGTTGTATTGAAATAATAGAGTTCATGTCCAGACCATACAAATTCCCTCGGATTAGACCATATACTCGGAAAATCGCTTCTCGGATTATCACCGTTTTACTGTAGTTATAAAAATTCAGCCGATTATGTCATTATTTCTTACATAAATATTCATCATATAAAGGGTTAATTGAAAGACTTATCATTAGCATAACTGATCACATTTTTCCAAGGTGTTTTGACAGACATCATAGCAGTATTTTACAGCCGATGTAATTGTTTGTTAGCTTTCAGCTTTTTTTGCCAACCCCCCCCCCCCCCCCCCCCCCTCCCTTTCCCCCTTTCAGGGGGAGGGGGGCATATTGTTTTTGCCCTGTCTGTACGTTGGTTGGTTTTGTGCACAACTTTAACGTTGGCGATAATTTTGTAGCCATTGCACGTACATACTTGGTATACATGTGCACCTTACGGAGGCGAACATTTTTAAGGGTGACTTATTAAGGTCAAGGTCATACATCAAGGTCAAATTGGGGCCATAGTGTTTCACAAACACATCTTGTTTCTTAATCTAAAATGACTGCAGACTGTCAGAGTTTATTGATTTTATGAATGCCATTGGAAAGAACTTTATTCAGAATAAAAGGAGATCATTTCCTGCCAGACTATAGCTACAAAGTTGTGTCCTTAGTGAAAAGACATTCATGTCCCATGGATACATTTCTGGTTTCAACAAAATTTAACCTTTAACCCAGTCCCTCATATCGACACCTTTTGATGCCTCTGTAAAAGTCACTTTTTGAAACCATTGTGGTAGGAGTAAATGCTCTTTTTATCACAATGGTTTCAAAACTGCACAATTCTAAAAAAAAATCCTTTTCTCTAGAAAATGCTCCGTTACGGTAGATTTATTCAATGAGGTTGGGCCTAACAATAGCATATGAGGGAATGGGTTAATACTGAATTGATGAGGTAGAAAATGCAGCATTCCTAGCATTTACCTTATTGTGATGCCTTTGCAAACATCATAGACCTAGATCAGACAGGAGCTGTCTGATCAGGTTCTGTTCTTTTTGCTAATGGAAATATATAGATTTTATTCTACAGTCTCTGCTATAGCCAAAAACTCCCATATTAAAATATCAGTCAATATCAATAGTTATATTGGCATGTCTTACATGAGTGTTCATCGGGTAAAGGGTTAACCCTTTACTCAATGAATATTCATATTGAAAATAATGGCAACATGAATATTATTAACTGAATTTTATAATGGCATATAAACACAAATATGATTGGCCTTGCTAGAATTTGTAGATTCATAAGTATGTAATCCCATAAGCAAATAGAGCAGACCCTGATCGAATGGCTCCTACAGGAGCCATCTGATCTGGGTCTACTCTGTTTACAAATGCATGAAGAGGCATTTATATGGAATACAATGATTTGCCCCTTTCTGTTACAGTACAGAGGAGAGCTATGACAAGAACCCTTTGCTGCGTCACTTCTACGTGTACCTGCAGGTGTTCCTAAGTCAGGCTTTGGAGCCGGGGTTTCTGGATGAAATAAAGAGAGCTAAAGGTAATATAGTAGACACCACGGCTCAATGGAAGTCTAGTAGTAAGTCTTAAAGACATGTGGTACAGTAAAACCTCTCTATAACGGCCACTAAATTACATCAAGTATTTTGTGTTAAAGGCAGGTGGCTGCTCAAAGCAAGGTGAAAGTAAAACAGAACTCTCCTATAGGAGCGTTCTGTTTTACTTTCATCTTGCTTTAACCCTTTACCTGATAGAAGCGGCTTTTAGCGTGTTTGATTTATTCCTCCGCTGAAGAAAATAGTTCAAATTCATACAGTCATGAACATATTGCATAATAAATATTTTCTATATCCTAGTAGGTGGTAGCTTAAAGCAGGCTGAAAGTAAAGCAGAATGCGCCTTAAGGCGCATTCTGCTTTACTTTTAACCTGCTTTAAGTGGTCATATGTCTTCAAAACTAGAAACAGGCTATTGGGTAAAGGGTTAAGCAGCCACCTGTCCTAAATACCAACTAATTAACACAATTTAGTGGCCATTATAGAGAGGTTTTACTGTAGCTTAATTAATTCTGGAAAAGGGGAAGGCAGAAGTCTCTCAAAGGAGCTCTCTGCATTATATTTGTTCTACATTAAGTAGCAACCTGCTTTGTATGTTTGTTCAGTAAGACGGGTTTCCAGGGTCAGGGAAAAGTCAGGGGGAAAATTAAAATTTTGGCAAAACTAAGGGAAATTTGGAATCAAAAGGAAATGAAAGAAAACAGTGAAGGAAATAGAGAAATTGAAGAAAAATCTTCAGGAGCTTTGAAATATCCTATTTCAGAGATCCTGAAGGGTTTTTTTGTCAAGTAGTATTGATGAATTATATACATGTATTTCTCTTTCTGCCTGATGCATACTGCTAGTTATATATAGTGACCATACCAAGTAGAAATGGGTCTTATAGTTGAGCAAAATGTGTTTATTTAGATCAGCCACTATGACTACACTACCATTCTGACAAGGTTTTGGATTTTTTAGCCAAGATATATCAATGTATTAACCCTTTCCCTCATATAAACGTGTTTTCACGCATTTGCAAACAGTGTAGACCCAGATCAGACAGCTCCTATAGGAGCCGTCTGATCAGGGTCTGCTCTGTTTGCTAATCGAGTTTAATAGACCTTTTTCTTTACTTTCCAAATTGGCCACGATGTTCCACCCTCCATGTTTCATTATAACTATTTTGTTCATGAATATTCAGTAGGTATTGAAATTTGAAATAAACATAGAACAGGGAAAGGGTCAAGTATGCTGACTAGTATAGGCACTATTCATATGCTTGGGGTTTTTTTAAAGAAAAAAATTCATGCAAATGTTATGAAACTTCACACACTTGTTCACTGTCACAAGGGCTACAATGGAACAGACAACCATTAGCACTTGCATGTGGTGCTCTTGATTGTATTACTATAGGACCCATTCAAAACTACAGATAAAGGGGTCTACTCAAATGCTAAAATTGTCATTTCTCCACCAAACCCTACACTGTGACCACTCTTTAGAATCTCTCTTTTCATGAGCAAACAGAGCAGACCCTAATCAGATGGCTCCTACAGTGTCATCTGATCAAAGACTGCTTTGTTTGCAAAGACATGAGATGATCCATTCCCTCATATTGATGCCTTTTAACGCCTCTGTAAAAGTCACTTTTTGAAACCATTGATAAATAGAGCATTTGCTCCATAGGAACAAATGCTTTATCACATTGGTTTCAAAACTACAAAATTCAAAACATTTCCTTTGCCCTAGTTTATGCTCCTTTTCGTTAGATATTTTTGGGTAGATTTTAGGAAAAGTGATTGGATCTAAAAATTACCTATGAGGGAATGGGCTAACCCTTTCCCTGTTCTATATTTATTCCATATTTCAATACCTACTGAATAATTATGGACAAAATAGTTATAATGAAATATGGAAGGTAGAGCACTGTAGCCATGTTAGAAACTAAAGAAGCATATCTTTCATAGGAGCCGTCTGATCTGGGTCTATACTGTTTGCAAATGCGTGAAAACATGTTTATATGAGGGAAAGGGTTAAAGGATGATTTAAACATTGTTTCATTGCATGTTTTCAGATACCACATATGTATTTCCCCTTGGCGAGATTGATAAACTAATCAAACAGAAAACCACCAACATAGAGAGAAAAGTTAGATGGACCAAAAAGGCCAAGGTAAGTTATTCTAGTATTAATCCTTTCCATCATGAATATTATTTTAAGAATTTATTACTGTTTGGATATTCACAAGGATTGTTTTAGTTGTGACAGAAACTTCAGAATCAGATCTATATTATTCCACCAGCAAGCATAGCAGACCCAGATCAGACAGCTCCTCCTATAGGAGCTGTCTGATCTGGGTCTAGTCTTTTTGCAAAGGTGCCAAAAGTCATCTGTATTATGGAAAAGGTTAATTTTACCCCTGCAAACGAAGTTTGAGAGGGGATATATAGGAGTCAATGTGTTGGTCGGTCGGTTAGTCTGTCTGTGGCACAACCTGGCACAAATCTTGTTTGATTTGCAATCAAGGCAGCCAGGCGGGGGTATTTCATCCCCTTTAGTGCTAGTTCTAGTTTAATTTGGTTTGATTGACAGGAGAACATTGTAGTATATCTGCTCTGTTGGCATGACCCCTATAGTTTTTGACGTCACTAGATCAGGGGGTCTGGTGGGGGTATACATGTTTTACAAACATCTCTTGTTTCTGTTTGCAATGGCTTTAGAGGGTGACTTGACAAAGAAAAGGGTTAAAACATGTTATATCGATGTGTGAGCTTCAACCCTTTTCCTATTAAATATTCGTGTAAGAAATAATGACATTGTGAATATTTACTAGCTGAATTTTTACACATGCATTTTGGTGTCAAGTCAGATCTGTTAGGATTTCATTACCATACAGAGCAGGCCTGATCAAACGGCTCCTGTAGGTGCCATCCTTATATTGGTCTACTCTGTTTTCCAGGGCATGAAAAGGCAATTGTTTGAAGGAAGGAGTTAACCCTTTTCTCCATAAATACACCTTTCTACGCCTCTGTAATAGTCACTTTATGAAACCATTGTGATACATAGAGCATTTGCTCCATAGGAGCAAATGCTCTATTTATCACAATGGCTTCAAATCTACACAATTCTGAAATTTTCCTTTTCGCTAATTTATGCTCCTTTTCAGTAGATTTATTTAAAAAGGTAGGATTTAAAAATAGCCTAATGAGGGAATGGGTTAAGTAAATACTCAAAGTTGTTCATATCAATTAAAAATAAAACAGTAATAACAAGGAAAGTACAATGTAGCGTTTGTTTTTCAGGATGCCTTGAGTAAGTGCCCATACTTAAGAGAAGTAAATAAACCAGATGCTAAGAAAGTTTGTGAGGTAAGAGCCCATTCCATTTCATTGGATTCAAATTCAAGTGTAATAAATATGAGGAATAGGTAAGATGTGCAAATCAGAATATTTTCATGTCTCCCTCTGAAGAAAATGGGTATACAGTAAAACCTCTCTTAAACCAGATGTTCAATTTTAGTATAAATACCGGTATTGGATTTTAAGACGGGTGGCAGCTTAATGCAGGGTGAGAGTCATGAAGAAAGCTCCTATAGGAGCTTTTTACATGACTTTCACCCTGCATTAAGCAGCCATCTGCCTAAAAGTATCTAAATTCTGATCTACAACTAGGGCATGCTTTGGCCCAAGATCCTGAAACTTGTTAGAGAGGTTAGACATGGTCATCAGATGACCCCTATTGCTTTGAGGCGTGGTGGGTCATGACTAGCTGATGACTCTAATTGATTTTTAGATAATTGGGTCAAAGGTCAAGATTTTTTAGACGACTTTTGGCGCCTCTGTAAAGGTTATTTTTGAAACCATTGTGGTTAATAGCGCTAATTCTGTATTTATCACAATGGTTTCAAAACTAGCCAATTCTTAACTTTCCCTTTTTGCAAGTAAATGCTCCTTTTCGGTAGATTTATTCAAAGAGGTAGGATCTAAAAATAGCCTATGAGGTAATGGTTAACTAGGTACTCATAATGTATTTCTGTTGTTAGGCTGTCATGGAGAGCACAGATACAATCGAGGAGACCGTCTTCCTGTTTGGTTCAGAGTACAACACAGAAACCCTTAAACAGTCCGGCAACAGCCTCTCATGCCAGGTAAACCTTCCCAACTAAGTGTTTTTGAAGAGTCATCAGGGTCTGCACTGTTTGTCATGTTACACTTTTCTTTAGAAAAATCCCTAAATATTCACAGTAAGCTTGACCTGTTGTAAGGGTTAAGGCACCAGTGGATATCTGGGCAGAAACATTAGAACCAGATCTTCAATCATGTTTTAACCTTTTCCTTCAGATAAACCCTTTTTCATGCCTCTGCTAGACCCTGATCAGAGAGCTCCTGTAGGGGCTATCTGATAGGGTCTGCTCAGTTTTGTTATGAAATTATAATAGATCTGACGCTACAATTTTTACCATTACCAAAACCGCCTGTGTACATGTGCTTTGATAGAAATGCCACTTATAAATATTTGTGATGTTATTATTTCTTACATGTATATTCATTGAGGAAAGGGTTAAATGCAGCAATTTATCATACTTACTGTTTGCAACCAGTCAGAGCATATTCTGTTTGCTGACTTAACAGTATAGAATGTTTAAAATGTGGCAGCTGATCTATACAGTTTGCAAGACCTATATGTGGTTTTCATGTAACAACTCTTTTACTTCATGTTCAGGGCTCCAGGTAAGATGCTTAAATTAAAATATTTTCAAGAATAACTTCTTTATTTCTCCAACAAACCCTATGTTGTGACCACTCTTTAGAATCGTCTCGAAGAGACGATTCTAAAGAGTGGTCACAACATAGGGTTTGGTGGAGAAACTACAATTCTAGTACTTGAATATGCACTTTTATCTGTTGCTCTGCATGTTCATGTTTCTTGGTTTTGTTGCAGGAGTTTCGATGTGGAAAGACAGCAGTATCACACATAAGTACATATCACCAGCTGTGCCATTTCAAGTTCAATTTGTATGATAGATGCTTGGCTAAGGTAAGAAGTTCTTTACTGCTTAAAACCAAAACATACAGAATATTGACATTAAGAGTTCGATTTTTGGCAATATGAATGGAGTGTGCATCACTTTCGTTTGTACAAAAAGTCTTTTAATGCCTTTGAAAACAGAATAGACCCAGATCCAATCTTATATAAATATTTTGTGAGGTTAAGGGTAGAATTCTCCATTTAGTAATTGACACATCTTGTCAAAAATAATACTTCACTGTTGGCCCCTGCCAAAAAGATACGAGAATTGATCATGAGGTGCGAAAATTCGTATGACAGAAATTATCATAATTCCTAATTTACAACTATCGCTATTACTCGAATACCCAAAGTCGTTGCACAGAAATGTACAACAATAAAGGCTAAGTACAACAGAAATCATCATAAATTCTCTAAAGACATTGTTTGCAATCGACTTAGGTTTGACCTTACGTCCTTGGCGCATGAATGTTAATTAGCCTCATATTAGCAAGGGAATGGTTTACCATGGCAGAAACTGTAGAGTCATATCTGTATAATTCCATAAGCAAACTTAGCAGACCCAGATCAGGTGGCTCCTAAAGGAGCCATCTGATCTCGGTCTTCTGTGTTCGCAGACGTGAAAAAGCGTTTACATGTATATGAGGGAAAGGGTTAAAAAAATAAAATAAAAATAGAAATGAGAAAATTTAACCTGATAACAAATTTTGCAGGCATATATTTGCAGCAAAAGAGAGAAAGTGACTCCTTAACCCTTTCCTCTATGAATGTTCATGTAAGAAATAATGACGTCATGGATATCAATAAGATTAATATGTTATAGTAGCATATGGACACAGGAATTTTTATCAATGGCAGAAACTATAGAATCATATCTATATTATATAAAATAAGCAAACAGTGCAGACTCTCTGTCCACTCTATTTGCAAAGGCATAGAAAAGCGTATTTATGGAGTAAAGGGTCAATGCAATATGAAAATACTAAATACTAGAGAAAATATTATATTTCTTCAGTTATTTATTAACTTACCACTATAAAGCTTAGAAAGGATTCAGTTGTGTGGTTGTTAGCTCGTCTGTTTCTATGAAATCACGAGCTATTGTCGTAACTCCAGCGTCCGCGTCGTCGTTGTCGTCATTGTCCTCGTCATCCGAAATCTTAACATTGACCATAACTTCTTCAATTTTTCATTTACAACCTTCATTTTTGGTATGCATGTTCATCTTGACAATGTCGACAGACGAGCGTTGGCACCCGCTTGCGGTGCTTTTGTTTATTTCTCCCACTATAGTGGGTAGGGAAATATTGATTTTGTACACTCTGTCTGTTGGTCTGTTAGTTGATCTGTCTGTCACTAAGTTTGTCAGCGCTTCTTCTCCAAAACAGATTTCAATCAAACTTCACAGCATTAATCACCATGAAGTGTAGTTGGGCAAATATCCAGGATAATCTGGTTCGATTATTTACAAAGTTATGCGCCCTTGAATGATACAATATTTGCATAAAATTTAGTTTCTTATAAATGGCAGTGCAGATTTCAGTAAAACTCTACAGCAATGATCACCATGAAGTATAGTTGTGCATATACCCAGGATGATCTAGTTTTATTTTTTTTTTATGTCCCCTTGAATGATAAAAAAAGTGCATTAATATCTCGTATATGGCTGGTCATTTTTTGGGAAAAAAACACTTCACAGCTGTGGTCACCATGAAGTGTACTTGTGATGGATATATTAAGGGTGTTTTTTTTTTTTTTGGCAAGTAGATGGGAGGGAGATATGGGTTGTTTTGTTTTTTTCAGAAACAAGCTCTAGTTTGTGTGTTGTTTCAGATCAAGATGATACGGGAAACGTCTAAAGAAGAAATGAATGTAACAAAGATCATGGACAGTTGTCTAGGAAACAAGGCCTGGGTCTTACAGGTAAACTTTTGTTACTGTAGTAACTTGTCAGCTTCATTATCTGCCATACAGCACATAGTGGCAGTCTTTAGAACTATTGAAGACTTACTGTGACACAATTAGTTCTGGTTCTGTTAACCCGTTACTTCATAAATATGCCTTTCTACGCCTTTGCAAACAGAGTAGACCCAAATCAGACAGCTCCTGTAGGAGCCGTCTGATCAGGGTCTGCTGTTTGCTTATGAAATAATATAGATATGATTCTACAGTTCCTGCCATGGCTTAAATTTCATGTGTGCATGTGTGATTGTAAAAAATAAACTAAAATATTCATTATATGTCATTATTTCTTTCATGAATGTTCATGGAGTAAAGGGTTAATGCTGTTGCCTCCAGTAATTGACTTTACACAAAGAATTTGTGAAAACTGTGAAATGTTTGAATTCAGAGGAGATGTTCAAACTATTTGACACACTTAGCTCAGATTTGACATACTGAGGTTAGATTTGAATAGGAAAGGAAAAAAAAAAGAACATTGAAAATGAAAATAGACGATCATTTTTATACACCCACCTAATAAAGGTGGTCATATATTGTCGTGTCCCTGTCTGTCCGTACGTTCGTCCGTCAACATTTTATTTGTCCGCTGTTTTCTCGGAAAACTATTTGTCTGATATTAATGAAACTTCACACAAATGTTTAATGCATCAAGATCTGAAGCTGAGTTGATTCAGAGGTTCATTTGATTTGTCGTTTTGGAGTTATGGCCCTTGCACTTAAAAAAATAATGCAAATATGAGGATGGCCGTAACTTTTTCATTTTAGATGATATTTACTTCAATTTTTTTATGATATTACCTTAATATGGATTTTCACATATATTACGTGTTTTTTTTTTATATGTCATTTTATTTTAAAGTTATGGCCCTTGAACTTTGTGTGTTCATTGCTTTGTTTGCCGGTCAACTTCTACTTTGTCTGTTGTTTTCTGGAAAAACTATTAAAAGGATATTAATGAAACTTCACACAAATGTTTTATGCAACAAAATCTGAAGCTGAGTTGATTTTGAGGTTCAGTCAATATGTTATGGCCCATGCACTTTACGAAAATCTGCAAATATGAGAATGGCCAGAACTTTTTTATTTAATAAGATATTCACTTTTTTTTTTATATATAATATCACCTTAATATGGAGATCAAGATCTGAAGCACAAATTAGAAAATGTCAAAACTTGTATAACAAGGCATATTGAATCAGAAAGTTTGCAAGAGGGCGTATCATGTAACGTACGCAGTACTCTTGTTGTAGTTGATAGTAAATGTTGCAACTTTAGATATGTGGAAAAGGGTTTACTGGTATTTGCAAAAGTGTAGGCCCAGATCAATGCCAGGGAACAAAATTAATACATGCTTACCTTATAACTCTCTTCTTGCAGAATTTCGAAGAATTCTTGAAGTTGGTGGAGCTTTCCTAACACAGAGTTTTTTTGAGGGGTCATAATGAAATGGAGAGAGATCGAATGAAGCAGAGTTGTGCAGCAAACACATTCATGCGATATATATGAATGACAGAAATGTATACAGAATATCTTGCACCCTGTTATATAGGACTAACATGTTAATAGTTTTATATGACAGTAACAAGGCATTATTTAACAAATTGTTTATCGATGCAGGCTTGGTGAATACAAAATGGCTCTTGAAATGTTTGGAGAACCGGCTGTTTTGTTTTGTTCAAACAGAAAAAAAGTCGGTAATTACTCTGACAGATATAATCATCTTTATGGAGGTAATTAACTCTGTGCACTAATTAATTATCATCTGCAAAATTTGTTGTCTGTTACAAAGTTCTAAAGGAGATTTTATCCACTGTTTTTCAAAAAGAATGTTTGAATAGTTTGGATCCTGATAAGATGCCAAGTTACTTGATGTCTCATCTGGGTCCAGACTGTTTGTATAGGTTATCACGGTTTCTTTTCTAGTGTGCAGAGTTAAATGATAAAATAATGTGATATGTCATGTACTGGATGTATGTTGTTTGTACAGTAAAACCTCTCTATAACGGCCACTAAATTGTGTTATTTAGTTGGTATTTAGGGCAGGTGGCTGCTTAAAGCAAGGTGAAAATAAACAGAACGCTCCTATAGGAGCGTTCTGTTTTACTTTCACCTTGCTTTAAGCAGCCACCTGCCTTTAACACAAAATACTTGATGTAATTTAGTGGCCGTTATAGAGAGATTTTACTGTATGACAAAGTGAGCAAATATATCCAACCTGCCTATAGCGACCATATAATGAATAAAAAAGGGGGTGCAGAAGAGCAGGTGGCTGCTTAACCCATTCCCTCCTAGACTACTTTTAGACCCAACCTCTTTGAATAAATCTACTGAAGATGAGTATTTTCTAGTAAAAAGGAAATGATTTATAATTAAATAGTTTTTAAACCGTTGTGATAAATATTTATCACAATGGTTTCAAAACATAAATTTGTCAAAGGCGTCAGTAAGAGGGAATGGGTTAGTGAGGGATGAAAAGAGCTTTCTGCAAAATTTTCATCCTGCATGAAGCTACTACACATGTACCTGTCTTAAAAACCCAGATTGGATCTAATTTTAAAATGGTCACTGTAGTCAGGTTTCACTGTATAAAAGCAGCATTAAGAAAGAGAGTGTTTGAATTTTGTGGTTTTTTGTTTCATTTCAAGCTCATGGTGAGCCACCCAACCCATTTGGTTCATGTGGGAGCCAAAACTGCTGTGGCAATTTTATGTTTTACATTTTTACAAATACATGTAGTTTACTTAAAAAGTCAGAAAGACAAAGATTTTTCTGATTCTTATTTCACCAAGGGCAATTTTTAAAGCCAAAAAGACGGGAGGTTTATGGCATGCAAATCATTTCGCCAATAGTTCTGTTTTGAGCCAAAATGATGTTGAAAATTCTGGAGCCGAACACAAAGTGAATTTTTAGCTCTTTCGCTCATCTTTTTTTTTTTCAAAGAGAAAAAAAAGAGCTATTTACGTAACTCTGGTATCAACATTGTCATCATCTTTGTTGCCTCATGCTCAAATCTCTACTTGGGTGTTTACGGGTTTTCCATTGAAATGAAAACTTCCGAAAAAAAAATTCTGGTTGCAGGTCGATAGAAATCCATTTATACATAAACGTCCTTACATTGTAGAAGTTTTCTAACTCTTTCCCGTATGTAAACACCTTTTCAAGCCTTTGGGAACAGAGTAGACCCATATCAGACAGTTCCTATAGGAGCCATCTGCTCAGGGTTTGCTCTGTTTACCAGTACCAAAACATCCTTTGTACAAAGGCTTAAAAATTCAGCAAGTACATATTGATGTCATTATTTCTTACAATAACCCTTTCCCTGTTCTATGTTAGAAATAATTACATCATGAATATTTCATAGCTGAATTTTTATATTGTAATGGTTTCAAGGGAAATTTTTGCTTTGACACAAACTGAAGATTTGGATCTATATCGCATCAAAAGCAAACAGAGGAGACCCTATAGGAGCCATCTGATCTGGGTCTACTCTGTTTGCAAATGTGTGAAAAGGCATTTATATGAAGGAAATGAATAATACTCGACAGGGAAAGGTTTAAGTCAAAATTTAACCTTTTTCTTTTGAATTGCTCATCAGTGTTGAGTCTATAGAGGCTTTTTATTATAGGATTTTGAATAACAAACCGTGCAGACTCTGATCAGAGGGCTCTAGGAGCTCTCTGATGTGGGTCTACACTGTTTGCAAATGCTAGTACACTGGTTTCCCACATTCAAAGTGTTAACCATTACCTCATAGGCTATTTTTAGACCCAACCTCTTTGAATAAACTTAACGAAAAGGAGCATTGACTAGAGAAATTGAAAATTTTAGAATTGTGCAGTTCTGAAACCATTGTGATAAATAGACCATTTGCTCCTATTGAGCAAATGCTCTATTTATCACTGGTATCAAGAAACAAATTTTACAAAGGAGTCATTAGGAGAGAATGGGTTAATAAGTAAAAAGGATATACATGTATTATTGTGAACATGGCAACCCTTTCCTACATACAAACACTTTTTCCTGTAGGAGCCATCTGATTGGGGCCAGCTCTGTTTGCTTATGACATGATATAGGTCTGCTTCTACAGATTTTTTCAAAGCAAAACATTAACTTGAAAATTTTACATTGGAAATTTCAGCTAATGGATATTCATCATGTCACTATTTCTCACATGAATGTTGAACAGGGAAACATGAATGTTGAACAGGGAAAGTGTTATGTGTTGATGGCAGGATTGCAGATATTGAACAAAAGCAATCACTACTGTCAGATTACAGCCTCTGCTCAAAGAGTAGAATAAAATTCAATTAAAATGGAATGCAATTGCCCCTTTGAATTTAATGCCATGAAAGTATTCAGTTACAGATAAGATACGTAAATTTAAAGATTTTCTATTAGCAAACAGAGCAGACCCTGATCAGATGGCTCCTCTAGGAGCTGTCTGATTTGGGTCTAACTCTTGTTTGCAAATGCCTGAAAACACGTTTAAATATGAAGGAAATTGAAGGAAACTGAGTACATCGACTTCGATTTCATGGGAAAGTGGACTTTCAGATGATTGCTGTAGACCTTTTCAAAATATGATGTCTGAATAGTGTCTGTATTTTTTTATCATTAGCAAATACATGTATACAGTTGAACCTGTCATATGTGGCCATGCATTTATTGAACATAGGAATCTTAAAAAGCAAGTGGTTGCTTAATGCAGGGCAAAAGTAATATGGAAAAGCTTTTTTTGGCATTTCTTTTGACCTGCATTAACCCTTTCCTTCTTATAAACATGTTTTCACACATTTGCAAACGGAGTAGACCCAGATCAGATGACTCCTATAGGAGCCGTTTGATCAGGGTCTACTCTGTGTGCTACTGGAATTTGAAAGATCCGTTTCTTTACTTTCTGAAATGGCTACAGTGTTCCACCTTCCATATTTCATTGTAACTATTTTTTCCATGAATATCAAGTCGGCATTGAAATTTGGAATAAACATAGAACAGGGAAGGGGTTAAGCTACCACCTGCCTTAAAGACCCATAATTAGACAGCTTTCTGATGGCGGCTTGACAGGTTCTATGTTGGGTTAGTATAGATATATATAGTCATATAAGAGTTCTCATTCATCAGATATCCTGATAGGGATGTCAGCTGTTTGCAGTGGTCAGCTGTTTGCAGTGCTCAAGTGCTCTTTTTCTATTGACTGCTCAGTTCATGGCAAGAAGGGTGTGCTGTTTGCAAAGGCGTATTTATGGAGTAAAGGGTTAAAATATAATGTCTTGTGAAATTTAAAAATGATGAGCATATAATCATGTGATTTTCTTTTTCGCCAACGAACACATTAAATAAGATGAGTAGGGGGAATGTTCTATTGACCAGTCTATTGGTTTCCTCATACAAGTGCTTTGCAGAATCCATTGATACAGTTAAACTTTAATATCTCGAACTTCAAGGGACCATGCAAATTACTTCGAGATAAGTTTGACTCGTCCGATTTCTAATCTGGACAAGTTCTCAAGTTCACAGCTTAATGCAGTTCTAAAGTAATGCTCAAAGCTCCTGTAGGAGCTTTCACCATTAATTTTGACCTGCATTAAGCTGTCACATGTGTTTCTACTTTCTAGATTTGCGTAATGATACAGTTTAGAAGAATTCTGTATTGTAAATTTGGAAGGTGCAATCTTTTATTTCGAGTTATACCGAAGTTCGAGTTATGGAATTTTGAGATATCAAGGTTCCACAGTACTTTCAAATTTGTGAGCATTGAAGTATACATGCGAATTTGTTTCAAGGAATCTGTTGACATTTTGATTGGATAGCATTATTACAATGTTGAAGTGTTTTACAGAGCTACAGATAAAAGTGCATACCCAAATACTAAAATCGTCATTTCTCTACCAAACCCTATGTTGTGACCACTCTTCGAGACGATTCTAAAGAGTGGTCACAACATAGGGTTTATTGGAGAAATAAAGAAGTTATCTGTTGAAAATGTTTTAATTTATGCATCTTATCTGGAACTGGTTTTATCATCCTTGATAAGTTTAGTTTTTGCAAATAGCAGTATTCGAGTTATTTTTGGCAATTATTTGCACTTGATTGAAAGGAAAATATTGTGCTCTATATGTCTAATATTTCATTTTGGACGAATACTCATGTACGGTGTTTTATTTTGTGTTGTACAGTAAACATGGTTATGCTTCATTCCGCATTTTTGCTTCACTTACACTCAGGTATATATTAATTATCCTACATATTCTCCTCATAGACATAGGCAAATAGTGCAAACCCAATCAGACAACTCCTGAAGCAGCTGTTTGTGTGAAGATCTACATTAGAATTTGAGTTAAGCAAATATGTTAAGCAATTTATGTGGAACACATTTTTGTAAGTTCACTTATTTACATAACCCTTTGCAATAAAGCTTTGAAACTTGGAACAATTGTTCACCATCAGAAGCTTCATCTGTAGGCAACAGTAAATAACTCTATCAAGCATTTAGACAGAATTATGGCCCTTTTTAATTCAGAATTTTTGGTTCAGGTTTTTTGTTACAAGTACACCCATTTACATAACCCTTTGAGATAAAGCCTTGAAACTTGAAACACTTGTCTACCATCACAAGCTTCATCTGTTTGAGAAAAAAACAGGACGTATTATGTAATGGCACCGTCTGTCCACAACATCTCTAACTCACATTCTGCTTAGTGGGAACAAGACCTCGACGGGCGTAGATTGAACCCACTGGCACTCGTTTACGAATGGTTAGGGTAATTAAGGAAATTAGTGATATTTGAATTTGCCTGATGTTAAAAATTAATTGTTTACCTGAGACTCTTTTATAGGTCTTTGCAAACAGAGCAGACCAAGATCAGACAGCTTCTGTAGGAGCTGTCTGATCAGTGACTCTTTTGTTTACTTTTGAAATCATAATAAACTGATTCTAGTTTCTGCATTGGCAAAATAATCATGTTTATGTGCTATTACAAAAATTCTTCTATTTGATATTCATTGTCTTCATGAAGGGATGTGCTGCAATTCCGAAAGCTATAAGTATCACACCTCACATGTATATTCCACAGCAAGATTTCCTTCAATCTTGCAGTTTTGTTTTAGTTAGTTATCTATGTATGAAAATACAGTAAAACCTCTCTATAATGGACACTAAATTACATCAGGTATTTTTTGTTAAAGGTAGGTCGCTGCTTAGAGCAAGGTGAAAGTAAAACAGAACGCTCCTATAGGAGCGTTCTGTTTTACTTTCACCTTGCTTTAAGCAACCACCTGCCCTAAATACCAACTAATTAACACAAGTGGCCGTTATAGAGAGGTTTTACTGTACGTAGAGAGGATAACGGAAATTTGCGAAATAGGGGAGAGGGTGTTAACCATTTACCTGATACAGATGTTATTTGACACCTTTGCAGATTAGATCCAGATCACAGATCACTCATTTAGGAACCATCCGATTAGGATCTGCTACGTCTGCTTATGAAATAATATTTATCCGATTCTAGTTTTCTGTCATTGTCAAAAATTCTCTTGTTCATAATGCTGTTATAAAGTTCTGTTTATTACTACTTGTATTCATATTGTCATTATTTAACACTTTACTCCATGAATATACATGTAAGATATAATGACATGATGAATATTAATTAGATTAATTGTTACAGTAGTACATTGACACAGAATTGTTGACCATGACAGAAACTGTAGAATCATATTTATACAGGGTTCCCACGGACAGTGAAAAGTCAGGGAAAACATTTTTTTTTTCAAGGTCAGGAAAAAGTCAGGGATTTTTCTAATTGGTCAGGGAAATTTGAAATTTGGCAAAAGTCAGGGAAATTTGAAACCAAAGGATGAGGGCTGAGGAATTATGTCAAAAAGGAGAAAGAATGAAAATAAAAGGCTAAGGCAGTTTCTTCAATTTTGACTAAACCAAACATCTTTATACATCTTTGATTAGCTTTGTATATTTCACATCCAAATTTTATAGTATATCTGTCATGGAGTCTGTTAAAACAAAATCATTGGAGAATTCTGGCACCTCTGCAAGACTCCAGCATCTGTTTGGACAGTGCTAGAATAGGGCAGCAATGCTAGATATTGGACATTCTACTGTAGTGTTTTCACTTGTTAGGACAGGCTGGGCAGCAGTGCTAGATATTGGACATTCTACTGTACTGTCTTCACTTGTAAGGGCAGCAATATTTGGTCTGCTATTATGAAAACAGTGAAAATGCAGACCCTTTTCTGGCGTCTAGAGACCCGTTAAAAGGACCTATTTTTCCCAATTTGGGAAAAACATCCCAAGTCATGCAAAATTTTGATTAAATTGCAAAACAAGAGAGCCTGAAAGGCCCTGATATCGCTCACCAGAGAATCATAGGAGAAGATTTTTCAAAGTTTTCACTATGTCATAATGTGTTTCTATAGATAACTCGCCGGCCCTGGGGCGGGGCCAATTTTGACCCCATTTTAATAGCATGCTATGTCAGTGTCTTACACACTGTATGTACTATTTTAAAATTCAGCTTACACAGAAAAACTGAAAGATTAACCCTTTCCACCATAGATACACATTTTATCACCTTTGCAAACAGAATAGACCCATATCAGGCAGCTGCTGTAGGAGCTGCCTGATCAGGGTCTACTCTGTTTGCTTAAAAAAATATCAT
Source organism: Azorinus chamasolen (assembly GCA_963576725.1). Classification (NCBI taxonomy): domain Eukaryota; kingdom Metazoa; phylum Mollusca; class Bivalvia; order Cardiida; family Solecurtidae; genus Azorinus; species Azorinus chamasolen. The sequence goes on along the minus strand of OY755246.1, from coordinate 44,042,725 downwards.
AAATCTGAGTTTTTACTTTAGTACCAAAATATTTCTTAACTTTGCTTAAAAATAAAATTTTACTTAATTATATATTCATAGTAGATGGAGTCTCTAATAAAAATTCATGGAAGAAAGGGTTAAGAGAGGTAGTAAAGATTCAAGAGACTTTATACTTAGGGTGCATATTAGGACATGTTTGGCATCATGCATGTTACAATATTGTAATATTGAGCAATTAAAAATGAAAAGTCGAAAACATTTTTTTTTTAAATGATCAAAATACTACTGCTGTATATAGTTGTCATAAAGAGAGAGGTGGTAAGGATTGGCTGATGGGGAGGACGGAGGCCAACATTTATTGATCATGCTCATAGATGACCAATTAAACTTCTGTTAACATGGGGTCAGGGAAAATTGAAATTCGGTCAGGGTAAATCAGTGAAAAGTCAGGGGATTTTATTTTTTCTGTTTTGTGGGAACCCTGTTATATTATAGCATAAGCAAACAGAGTAGACACTGATCAGTCGGCTCCTATATGAGCCATCTGATCTGGGTCTACTCTGTTTAGAAAGGCGTATTTATGGAGTAAAGGGTTACTACATGAATATTCATCAGGTGAAGGTTTAACAATTCTGAAGGCAGCTAGCTGTGAATGACTAGTGTCATGTGAATGACTAGTGCCAATCTGCTCTCAAGAGAAGTGTTTTAGTGTCTTGAAGAGCATAAAATGTGGGCATTACAACTAGATACATCACAGCAACAAAGATGACGTCAACCCTTTTAACTCGTGTAAATGTCTTTTCATGCATTTGCAAACAAGAGTAGACCCAGATCTGGGTCTGCTCTGTTTACTTTTGACATGATATAGATCTGATTCTACAGTTTTATTCAAAGCAAAAAATGTCCATGAAAAGTTTACATTTTAAAAAATTAGCTAATAAATAAACCCTTTTAAATAATTAACCCATTATTTCATAAATATATTTTATGAATGAAATTCTTTTTATCGAGATTTATCATTTATCGAGATGGCAAGGGAATAAAGTCTGCAACATGTTAGCAAGCAAAGCAGACCCTGATCAGATAGCTCCTCCAGGAGATTTCTGATCTGGATCTACCCTGTAAAAGGTGTAAAACAATGGAATTATGGAGTGATGAGTTAACTTTCAGCAAGGTCTATGATTTTTTAACAATTTGATGTTATGATTTGATGTAAATATCAATTGTATGTACATGAGCGTTTGTTACAGCAAAAGAAAGCATAAAAAATTTAATCTGTTGGGTATGTGTTCTGAGTTCTTACTACTTTCATTGCTTATTATACCCCTTCAAACGAAGAGGGGGTATATAGAGTCAGTGTGTTGGTCGTTGGTCTGTCTGTCGGTGGCACAACCTGGTTAAGTCCAATTATTTACATAACCCTTTGAGATAAAGCTTTGAAATTTATACACTAGCCTACCATCACAAGCTTCATATGTAGGTCAAGCATTTTGACAGAATTATGGCCCTTTTTATCTTAATTTTTATCTTGTCTGTTTCTAAGAAATCACGATCTATTCGTCGTAACTCCGGCTTCCGCGTCGTCGTCCGAAATCTTAACATTGACCATAACTCAAAAAGTATAAGAGGTATCAACATGAAATTTCATAGGTTAGTAGATCTCATTGAGGGGAAGGCCCTTACATTAGAACCATAACTCTTGATTTCAAATTTTTGGAGTTATGGCCCTTTATATTGTTTGACAATGACGACAGACGAGTGTTTGCACCCGCTTGCGGTGCTCTTGTTTTTGGTTACGGTTTTAGTTAAAATCCACTTATCTACATAACCCATTGGGATAAAGCTTTCAAACCTTACACACTTGTTCACCATCACAATCTTCATCTATAGTCAAGCATTTTGACAGAATTATGGCCCTTTTTAACTTGGAATTTTGAGTTACAGTTTTTGTTAAAGTCCATTTATTTTCATAACCCTATGAGCTTTGAAACTTGGAACACTTGTTCATCATTACAAGCTTCATCTGTAGGCAAGAGTACACAACTCCATCAAGCATTTTGACAGAATTATGGCCCTTTTTAATTCAGAAAAAAACAACCTTTTGCTTAAGGTTTTGTTTGATTTGCGCTCAAGGCAGCCGAGTGGGGGTATTCAATCACCTTTGGTGATAGTTCTAGTTGTCCTTAAAATCCCTCTTGGAAATTTGTCCTGAGCTTAAACTCTTGTCAGCTTCCTTTACAACACTATGGACCATTTTGTGATGATCATGGCAAAGTTTGGACCAAGATGAGACACTGACAAAGTTGGCATCTAACAAGAGCCATACTTTTTGTTTATTAACCCATTCCCTCATATTGACGACTCTGTAAAAGTCACTTTGTGAAACCATTGTGATACACAGAGCATTTGCTCCTATAGGAGCAAATGCTCTATTTATCACAATGGTTTCAACTTACAAAATTTTAAAAAAAATCCTTTTCTCTAGTTAATGCTCCTTTTCGGTAGATTTATTCAGAGGTTGGGTCTAAAAATAGCCTATGAGGTAATGGGTTAAAGAGATTCAGGAATGTACTTTCCAAATTGAAACAATTATTTTTGCTGAAAAAGATTACCTATGTTAACCCTTTCCTCTGTTCTTTCCTATTTATTCCAGATTTCAATACCTACAGAATATTCATAGACAAAATAGTTATAATGAATATTCATAGACAAAATAGTAATAATGAAACATGAAAGGTGCAACATTGTTGCCATTTTGGAAGTAAAGAAACAGATCTTTCAAATTCCATTAGCATGTAGGAACCATCTGATCTGGGTCTACTCTGTTTGCAATTGCATGAAAACACGTTTATATGAGGGAAAGGGTTAAACTAAAATGGATTAAGTCAGGTTTTTGAGAAACTTTTGTACCAAAGTTTGAAACTGCACCCAAGCCATTTGCAAATTCCAAATTATGTTGCAGTCGTTAATTGCAGGAGAGTTGAAAATGTAATTGCAGGAGAGTTGAAAATGTCTGCTTTGTAATTACATGTATGTAAAAGAAATTTCTCACTGCACCCAAAGTAATATTCTGTCAGCAAAAGCCGTCATCTGCTTATTTTTTCAAGGTAAAGCATCTCATTTCAAAACACAAACAGAATCCTAGGAGAAACTAGACAACTGACTCAGAGAGGGCCCTGTAGATGATCTTTTGTTGAATATGGCATTTCTGATAAATCAAGGGCATAACTCTGCTCATAGTGATCTCATTCAACCCAAAAACTTGCTCTCAATACTAAGCATAATGCCCTCAATATGAACCAAATGTGTGAAGTATCACATCAAGTGTTGACAAAAGTTTATGGCATTTTTGATGAATCAAGGGCAGATAACGCTAGACAGTGATCTGATTCAACCCAAAAACTATAGGCGTCTTCCTCTGATGATTCATAGCATATGCCCTTAATATGAAACCAATATGTGAATTACAGTTTGAGTTGTCACGCCACATCAAAAGTGTTGACAAAAGTTGATGGCATTTTGATAAATCAAGGGCAAATAACTCTAGACATTAGTGATCGGATTCAACCCAATAACTATAGGGGTCTTCCTGTGATGATACTAAGAATATGTCCTTATAAACAATATGTGAAGTACTGTTTGAGTTATCGCGTTGCATTGACAAAAGTTTATGGCATTTTTTTATGAATCAAGGGCAGATAACTCTAGACATAGTGATCCGATTCAAACCCAAAACTATAGGGGTCTTCCTCTGATAATACTAAGCATATACCCTAAATATGAAACCAATATGTGGAGTATTATTTGAGTTATCGCATCACACCAAAATTGTTGACTGATGAACGAACAGACAGAAAATGTAGTTATTGCATCACATCAAAATTGTTGACGGATGGACGAATAGACAGAAAATGTGATTCCTATAGGGCTCCTGCATTTTCATTGAAGGGCCCTAATGACAATTTTGGAAATGCAATCATAAAACTTGTACCAACTTAGTTGTCTCGAATTAATGTCTGGTCCCAGCGACTTCGACATAATGAGATTCAACTGTATATGTAATATGTATATTGAATCATAATTTACATTGTACACCATACTGACCCTTGCAACCCTAAAAGTAAATGTCAACATTTCATTTTGTACAGTTCCAAATTATACTTTCATTACGAGTTGAGCTTACCTCAAAATCAGGTCTCCTTAACAGTCCAACCTGATCTTGATATAAATTTATTTGCATTAGTAGTACTTTAATATACAAAACATATAAATAGAATTGAAAACCCAAGCTGACCCTGTCATGTGGACCATATTGAAAATTGGTCTTGTACCAAATATGTAATCCACTTAAAATAAAGTCGTTATTATTATTATTATATTTGAGTCGGCCATTTCTTGTGCACATGTCTTGCGACATGTTTTTAACCAAACAAGAAATGTGCATAACACTACTCCTTGCCCTATTATTCTTCGAAATATCATTCTTTTTTTCCTATCAGGTGTCGTGTTAAGATGGAGCATTTGCCAGTGGTGCATGACCATATCAACTGGCATTTAATCTGTGTCTGCAGTCAACATCTGTCCTTGCGTACTTAACCCTTTCAGCCCTAAGTAAACTTCAGCTGTTACAAGGCTGAAAGTACATTTGTGTCACCTGCTTTAGCAAGGTGACAGTGTTGCCATGCACCAGTGAAAAGTCGGTGAAATTGAATCAAGGTCAGGGAGTTTTTAGAACAGTCAAAAAAAAAATGAAAGTATAGGCAAATGTCGGAATTTGGGGAAAAAAGAGTTTCAAGGGCGTGTTAAAAGATGCTACATAAATTATGACAGAATAGACCAAATGGCGCCATGTAGTTTGTCAGGAAATTTTAAAATAATGTCTGGGAAACGTCAGGGAATTTTGATTCCTCTGGTTTGTTGCAATCCTCAGTGATAACTTTTCTGTTCATCTGTCACTCATTTAATTTGCCATAACACGTAAGCCTTGTTGGGATTGCCTTCACACTTGGAACACATACAGATGACAGGTACAAGTGAACAGGACATGGGTCATCACTTGGCACACCTACATTTTATATCATTCTTCTTTCTTGGGATCCAAACGTTTTTGAAATGTCATCACAACTTGGTTAATTATAATTATTAAAGGTTTTGTCCAGACCTATTGTCACAATTATAGGAGTGAAATTGTAGCCTCCAAAATTTGGATGGAGATCATACTACCAGATTAACTTTGCATCCAGTTTCCCAATTGCTTAGCTTGTCTGATCACCTTTTAAACCCTTTGCTTCATGAATGAAATAATATCATGAATATTTAGTTAGATGTTATAATAGCAGACACGAATTTTTGGCCATGGCAGTAACATTAGTATCACAATTATATCACAAGAGGGTCACAATGGCCCTGATATTGCTCACCAGACAATCAGAGAAGATTTTCAGTTTTCACCATGTTTGTATAGAAAACTGGTCACCCCTGGGGCGGGGCTTCATTTGAACCCTTGTGCACAATTCATATATGTTTTGTAGAGGACTTCAAGATGATGCTATGTGCCAAAAACTTCCAGTTTAAGGAGATTTCTAAAGGTTTCACAATATGTTTCTATATAAAACAAGAGGGCCATTGACAGTGTTAATTTTTCAGCAGACATTTCTAACAGATGAAAGAAACTCGGTGTTAACCCTATCACTACTGAGCATGACGTGACTGAAATTAGCACAGTTTGGATTCTGATCCGACGCATATATATGTAACTTCATATGTGGTTTGTACAAGAGAGTTAATTATAAGATTGGTATGTACAGTATTAAAAACAGTGTGAACAGACAATAATTCTGAAGCAGACATTACAGTACTGCTAGAGTATAGAACAGGTGAACTTGACCTCTCCAATACACTAACGGGTTAGCTGGATCAGTCCTTATGGATAAGGGGAAACCTTTATACTGTACAAGTCTATTTTAAAGTATAACCCACAGGACAGGGCCAATTTTAACCTCAGAACTATGATATTAACAAAACTCATAAGGTATACTAAGTAAATCTATACACCAAATATCTAAGCTCTGGGACATGTAGTTTTTGGCAGGAAGATTTTTAAAGTAATCCCTAATGAACCCAGCAGTCTGTAACAGAAAACTTAAGTCTGCTTCTTAAGTCTGGGGCGGGGCCAATTTAGACCCCAGGGGCATGATTTATATAACTTTTGTAGAGGGCCTGAAGATGATGCTATGTGCCAAATATGAAAGCTGAGAACCTTCCAGTTTCAGAGGAGAAGATTTTCTAAGTTTCTATTGAAAACTTGACACCCCCAGGGCGGGGCCAATTTTGACTCCAGCGGCATAATTTATGTAACTTTTGTAGAGGACCTATAGGTGATGCTATGTGCCAAAGATGAAAGCTGAGAACCCTGTAGATTCAGAGATTTTTAAAGGTTCAAATTGTTGACGACGCATGCCGCACGACAAACGTCGACTGACACCAGGCAATCACAAAAGCTCACCCTGAGCACTTTGTGCTCTAGTGAGCTAATAAGCAAACGCTGATCAGAAGCTCCAGTTGTCTGATCTAGGGTTTTTTTTCAAAGGTGCAGGAAGGTGTATTTATGGAGTTGAAGGTTAATCCTTTACTCCATGAATACACCTTTCTAAGCCTTTGCACAGTATACCCAGATCAGATGGTTTCTATAGGAGTCATCTGATCAGGGTCTGCTCTGCTTAGGATATGATGGATCATTTTTTGCAGTTTCTGCCATGGCCAAAACTTCCTGCATCCACGCACTATTAATATTATAACAAATTAATATTCATGATTGCATTATTTCTTGCATGAATATTCGTGGTGGAAAGGGTTAACCCATTACCTCATAGGCTATTTTTAGATCCAACCTCTGAATAAATCTACCGAAAAGGAGCATTAACTAGAGAAAAGGAAATATTTTAGAGTTCTGAAACCATTGTGATAAAAGGAGCAAATGCTCCATTTATCACAAAGGTTTCAAAAAGTGACTTTTACAAAGGCGTATTTATGGAAGAAAGGGTTAATTTTAAGAAAAATATACATCAACCTGGAAAATATTCAAAGCAGATTACTGTTTAATCCTTTCCCTGTTCTATGTTTATTACTAATGTCAATACTACTGAATATTCATGGCAAAAATAGTTTTAAAAATATGGAAGAAGGAATATTGTAGCCATTTAAGAAAGTAATACAGACCTATCAAATTTCATTAGCAAACCCTGGTCAGACTGCTCCTATAGGAGCCGTCTGATCTTGGTCTACTCCATTTGCAAATGCATTTATATGAGGGAAAGAGTTCTATTACATGCGCGGATACCCGGGAGAATTCTTAATCCTTTTACTCCATGAATATTCTTGACAGAAATAATGACCGTTTTAATATTAAATATAATTTTTATAATGGCATCAAGAAGAGGAAAATTTACTATGGCAGAAACTGCAGAAATAGATCAATGTTATTTCATAAGCAAACAGAGAAGACCCTGACCTGACAACTCCTACAGAAGCCATCTGATCTTGATCTGCTAAAATGATGAAAGAAGTGAAGAGTTAAGCATACCCCCGGGTTGTGTGTGCAATAATTTATATTTTTGAAACACACCCCCCCTCCAGTGGAGAAGAGAACACTACCTATTGTCTGCTTCAATCCAACAGCAAGTGCTTACTTACAATGGGAGACTACCATCAAGTCCCGACTGCAGTTATGAAACACTTTCTGTACCAAAACTAATTGTGTTTTCCAAAAATCTGCTGTACAGATTATACAGTCTGTTATCGATTATGGCAAAATTACTATTGATAGTAAATCGAAAATACTTTTTCGATCAATCAACGATTATCGGAACAACACTACAACAAACTTCATTTTTTCTTTTCCACAGTCATTTAATCACATCTGAATACACAACTCTAACAGCAGTTATTGCTAGGTCAACAAACAGCTAGCCTGGTTCATGTGTTACAAAAGTTCATGTAGCTCCAGATGTGTACCAAATGCACTGTGGCAGCAGCCAGACTGACACATTATATCTTCAACTTTGTCCTCCTCCAGTGACGCCTCTTGGCATTGTATCTACAATGAAAAGATAAAATGATTTTAAGCATGTTACATGTATTTATTTCATCCAACCGACTTTACATGGTAAAGCCATCCTTGCAAATCAGGATCTGCTGTTTGCTCATGATATAATATAGACATGATTCTACGGTTTCTGCTATGGTAAAAAAAAATCCCTCGTTTCATAATGCCATTTAATTTTCAAAATCAGTTTTCATATATTTAGTCATTATTCCTTGTATGAATATTCATCAGGAAAAGTGTTCAACATTGTTTTTACACTACAGCTTAGCCTTACCCATATGCAAACAGAGCAGACCAAGATCAGACGACTCGGTTTGGTTTTGGTTCTTATAGGGTTTTAAGTCGCTTTTAACAGTATTTCAGTCATATCACGACGTCAAGCTAATTAGTAATTACATGTGGAGGAAGACCCCAGAAGTGGTTCTGTGCACAGAACAAATTGCACTGTTTCATGCACAGAAGAACATCCAGGTAGAACCACCGACCTACCACAAGCCAGCTGGAAGGCTTCCTCGCATCATGACATGAAAAATCAAAATGCCCAGATTGGGATTCGAACCCACAGCGGTGAGGGCTAATCGACTGTCAGTCGACTCGATCACCATAACCACTCAGCCCCCCGACAACTAGGAGTTGTCTGCCGTTTGCTTTTGGAATAATATAGGTATGACCCTACAGCTTCTACCATGGCAAAAAATTTCCGTGTTAATGAACTATTTTAAAAGTGCATCTAATTAATACATTATATCTATGCTGTCATTATATAAATACTCATGGAGTAAAAGAATAAAAGGTTAATAAGATAGAATATAAGTACAGGAAGTTTAGGCTATGATATGGGTAGTGGTATCTTTTAGCCACACTGTACTGTACATGTATATATATCTGCCACTGCACCGACACTTTAACCCTCTGGTCTAACTTTTAAGTCACATCCAACTATTTACAGGTGGAGGAAGCCCTCAGACATTTTCCTTGTATGGAACAAATTGCATGTTTGTGCATAAACCACCTGGGAAGAACCACTGACCTATCGCAAGCTAACACATTTACTTCCTCATATGAAAAGGTCAAATGCACAGGCCGTGATTGCTCAGGAGTGCCTTGGTTAAGCCTCTCCCGTCCAGTCTGTAACCACATTCATCACAGTACTGGGAGGCAGGTACCTGAGCATCTACCTTCACAAAAAAACAATGAACATGCACGTTGCTACCACTGCATTTAGGTTAACAACAGCCTTGCCTTCCTCAAGAGAAACCCGACAAGCTGCTCTCAAGAGATTAAGGCCCAGGTTACCAAATCCTTGAGTATGTTAGTTCAGCCAGGGACCCACACACCAAACTAACATCTCAGTTTGGAAGCCATCAAATGCTGTGCTGCACATTTTGTAAAGGACTAGTCTCCTCAATGAGCTGTAAGACAGCATGCTATTTTTGTGATGGTTGCCGTCATGGCAATACATCAAATAGGGGTTGGAAATCATTAATTTTCTAATTTACAATCTGGTCATATTGGACCTACATGTAATTGTCAATGTAAATCTGCACTTTTGTAGCAATTACATCGTTCAAACAACAACTGATCTCAGATACTGATACGCTCATAAATCCACACTGCAACCCACACTGTTATTGTAACATGATGCGAGTGTATACACACAAGTGCAAAATGGTGGTTACTGTAACTTGTAAGCGCTACATGGAAATGGATTAAGTGGATTATAAGCAACCAAAAAATAACTGACTTCGAAAGTTTTCTTGTCAGGTACCTACATTTAATACATGTTTATACTCCTGCATGTCTTTATTTAAGAATAATGTCATATAATGAAAACCATTGGCATTCTAGTTTTTTTCATTGCAAATTGCATGTAAGTTTTCTGTGATAAGATGGGCTCAGTGCATTTTTCCGTAATAAATTATATTTTGCTATTTAATGAAATTATGTGATATACTATTTATTTCAAATACTAAATCTACTTTTACAGGTTTCTATTTTATAGGTTGTTTGTAATTGTTACTGGATAATCTGATTATGCCGGACAATTGCTTCAAAGCTAGTGTTTATTTGTTGATGTAAACCAACTATAAACTAGAGGTTTTTGTCAAAAAAACGGATGTCTCCCCTCTAATAAAAACAATATGTAAAGGGAAATCACTAAAAATGTTATGGTCTTGATGAATGATACTTCCCCTCATTATGCATTTTCCACACTACATTTTTCAAGAAGAAAATGATAACAGCTAATAACTCCAAAAATACTGATACCAGATTTATGGCCCTTGTGCATGACACTTACTTTCATCATGCTCTTTCCAAAAATAAAATGTCATTCCAATAGCATCAGTCGAACAGGAGTTATTGATCGGCCAAAAAATGTAACAAAGGGCAATAACTCCAAAAGTATTGAAGCCAGAATTATGGCCCTTGTTCATGACACTTTCTCTCATCATGCTCTTTCCATGTATGAAGTTTCAATACGATGGCAAGAGCCATGTAGGAGTTATCGTCCGGACAAGGAAGAATTAAACAAATGTACAAGGGCCAATAACTCTAAATTTATTGAAGCTCGAGTTAAGGATCTTATGCATGACACTTTCTCTTATTATGATCGTTCCATGTATGAAGTTTCACTCCAATGGCATGTGTCACATAGGAGTAATCATCTGGACAAAAAATTGAGATTGTTTTTACAAAGGGCAATAACTCCAATATTAGTGAAGCCAGAGTTATGGACCTTGTGCATGACACTTCCTCTCGTTATGATCTTTCCATATATGAAGTTTCAATCCAATAGCATGAGCCATATAGAAGTTATCGTCCGGACAAAAAAGTGTGATTTTTTTTACAAAGGGCAATAACTCCTATATTAGTGAAGCCAGAGTTATGTACCTTCTGCATGACACTTCCTCTCGTTATGATCTTTCCATATATGAAGTTTCAATCAACTGGCATCAGGCATATTGAAGTTATTGTCCGGACAAAAAATTATATTTTTTACAAAGGGCAATAACTCCTATATTAGTGAAGCCAGAGTTATGGACCTTGTGCATGACACTTCCTCTCATTATGCTCTTTCCATATATGAAGTTTCAATCAACTGGCGTCAGGCATATTGAAGTTATTGTCCGGACAAAAAATTATGATATTTTTTACAAAGGGCAACAACTCCAATATTAGTGAAGCCAGAGTTATGGACCTTGTGCATGACACTTCCTCTCGTCATGATCTTTCCATATATGAAGTTTCAATCCAATGGCATAAGCCATATAGGAGTTATCGTCCGGACAAAAAAGTGTGATTTTTTTTACAAAGGGCAATAACTCCAATATTAGTGAAGCCAGAGTTATGGACCTTGTGCATGACACTTCCTCTCATTATGCTCTTTCCATATATGAAGTTTCAATCAACTGGCATCAGGCATATTGAAGTTATCGTCCGGACAAAAAGTGTGACAGACAGACGGACAGACAGACAACTCTCACAAAAACAATATGTCTCCCCCATATAAATATTAGGTTAGATCCCCTGTACTGTTGCCAGCGCTTTATCTTGAAACAGACTATTGCAATGTCGAATTCCGCTTGTTATAACCAGTTTCATTATTTATACTTATTTACCTGTATATGTCCATGGTTGGAAAGAGATAGTGAACCGGTTTGGGAGTGTCTGATATATGCGTGCGAGGATAACGTGGCTACTTTAGTGATTTACGGACGTTTCGGTAAATGACCAGTTCGGTAAATTGATTTTATATAGTGATTGTTCCGGACGTTTCGGTAAAAAGGTAAATTATAGTAATTAAAGGTTTATATACCGGTATATCACACCTTTTGCTGGCGGTTAGCGTTTGATCTGTAGTCACTTTTATCATTATATGTGGGTTGGGTCTAAACTATACGATGTAGTTATAGAAAGGGTAAATTTTTATGCCGAATCGGAATAATCGTTATGAAAGCGGGAAATCGAAAAAAAAGAAGAAGAAAAAAGTGAAAATTGAGTGCCATTTTAATGTATTTGCAACCCAAAATTAAAATTAGTCCTCTGATCAGGATCTACCATGCAGACAGGGAATGTAATAAAAACACGAAAACCCCTATTTGAGTTGAAAAAATTAGAATCTACTTTAATTTAAGCGAGTTTAAAATTTTGTTTTCCTCAAATATAGAAATAAGTTTATTACAATATTTATGATTATATCATTATTCTTATAATTATTAATATTACGATTATTAATATCAATCATTTCACCTTTAGGATTTATACCAGTTTTGCTTTATATTAGAATTATTAAAAATAGGACTGGATCATGTTATCCTGTCACGCATATTTATATAAAAAAAATTATTTCAGACCCCGAAGCGTGGTCTGTAAATGCGGCACGTCTTTAATTATTGTTTGCCATTAATTGTGCCGTCGCCTGTAATCAATTAATTAATTAACTAATTAACAACCTCGCTACACCCAACACTTTAATAAGATGAGCACTACTTCATTGTCAAAAAGTTTAATCCTGACACCGTGTAACTAGACGACTGATCAGAATCCAAAGTTTTTAACACACAAAAAGGGTATAACAACGACTCCTTCACTGTCTGGTAAAACAGTGTAGACCCAGATCATCAATTGGTTTAATCCTTTTACTGCCTTATTTGCTAACAGTTTGGATCCATAAAGCGATGACTGATCAAAATTCAAAGTCTTTCACACACAAAACGAATATATAACAGTTGATTTGACTCATTGGGCAATAGTTTTTTTGCAAACAGTTTGGAGTCATTTATAGGTATTATTGAAATCACGAAGTATTTACTTCGTGTTGAAATAGTGTATATAATTATTATCTTATTGCAAAACTATGTACATATATTTTATGGTGAATATTAAATATATATCCAGTACACTTTTCGTTATCAATTATTTTGCCAATATATTACTATATTTAAAAACCACAGTTATTTTCAACACCCTTCGCATGTCCATCATATTCATTGTTAGATCAGGATCCATACATAATACAACTAAAACACAGCTGCGAACGTGTTACAAACATCGTCGAACAGTTTCATTGTTACTGGGAGAGGTGCGATATAAATCTACTTAATCCTTTAATTAATATAATTTACCTTTTAACTGAAACGTCCGGACCATTCACTATATAAAATCAATTTACCGAACTGGTCATTTACCGAAACGTCCGGCACCCACTTTAGTCACGTGACATGAGTTAACGTGCAACATCTCCTTTAGCTCCCACTCTCATTCTGGCTCTAACTCTTCTAGCGAAGACATCTACTTATATCTTTACTTCACTAGTACTTTTAATTATTAAGCAGGCTTCAGTCCGACCAGCTGGTGAGTTTACTTGGTTTATTTATTAGTTAATTATATCGACTCGCTTGAATATTGTTACTGTATGTATTTATATGTATTTGACAATGCTCAGGGTTACAGATAAGGGGAGTATTGGGGTATTTACCCAATTAAAATTGTGGAAAAAGCAATTGTTTTTCAAAACAATGAGTAACACAAAGCAAATAAATATAGCAAAAAGCAAAATAAATTTAGAATACCTAATGAGAATATGAATAATACCCAATTACGAAAATTGCAATTACCCAATAAAAATTGCAAATACCCAATTCTGTAAAAAATCAAGGAGTAAATACCCAATTGCATAAAAACCTTATCTGTAACCCTGATGCTGCATTTACTGACTTTGTTAGAAATAGTTGTTTCTCTGAACTTATATTCTGTTTATCTGTTTTGCAGACCCTATTCATGTATATACTCCATTACTCTACAACTCCACTATTCTATACATTATTGTTGGAGAATACACACAACAAACTCCACTAGGGTTTTGTCATCTATTTATACCCTGGTTACATAAAGATTATCTTAATTTGGTGTGGACAGATTCTAAAAATGCTCCACAATTTAGATGCAATATTTTCTTATTCATTTGAGACCATCAATACCAACTGCAAATGCATACCTTATAGTGTTGCCAGTTTTCATCCTAACCCACTGGGGGATTGGTCTGTTTTGTTTCTGTTTCTTGGCAAGCTTCATCTTCACTCTGAAGGACTTGTGAGCAGCCTGAAATTCGGTTATTCAATATTATGAACAGTACGAGACAGATAAAGTTATGCTATATTTCACAGAAACAGACACAAATGTATGCTTTATTTCACTGACGTTTCTAAAAATACGTCATACGTGTGGTGTTAGAACTCCGCAAACGTCGCTTTTCCCTAGTTGTTATCTGAATTTATTAGGTAAATTCAAACTTGATTTAATACATGATTCAACAACATCTACGTTAGATCAACATCAATCTTGGATGTGGAACTCTTTGTTGTTAATATCAAGCAAAAGGTTCCACCAAATAAACGTTTATACTGGTGGTAAAAACAAAATGCATGACTGCGTACCATTTTGTCCGGTAATGTGTTTATTTTTCTTAACCGGAAAAGGAAAGATATAAACTGGAACGCAGTGAATATATCTAATTTCTATTCTTCGTCTACGTACTATAATCTCCGGTATCAAAACATTCGGAAAACTCAGTGCTGAACGTCTACGGTAGTCTGCAGAAATTTGTTTTGATTTGAGTAGACAACACTAGTCAAAGGTAATAATTCAACAAATGAAGCATAGCATTGCATGATTTTATATTTCTATTTTCATTAAACGCCATTTTGCCCAATGACACCAATATATGTGACTGACAAAACCTGTCAGTTTCATAAACATAATTATTTCCAATATTCGTCCCGTTTTAATTTCGCCCCTGAAGCATATAAAATTATTACAATATGTTTTAAAATATACTCCACCGTCAACAAACGCATCGTAATTCCGAAGCTTCCTAGCGAATACAAATTATGTTTCGAGGTCCATACCCAATTACTCAACGATTGCAGAACCATTGACAATCCAAAGACCTATGATAACATCACAGGTCTTTGGCCAGTCTGACACGCAAAAACACCAAATGGAAAAGGGATGCTGAAGATGAAAATGCATTCAAACTGTTGTAATTGGAATTATTCTAAGGGAGGAAAAGTTACTGGCCTCTACCGGGATTCGAACCCCAGACCTCTGGAATACTAGTCCGACACTAACCATGTAATGATGTTGCTAAAGGGTTAACCCAACAGCAAGGCTGTTGAAGATGCTTTACATAGGCCGATCACTACACTCCCATCCCTCTTAACCTTTAGGATCCAGGCACATACCCATGCCCTGCAAACCTGCATGCACCTTTAGAAGACTTTACATGCATCCCCACATACAAACCGTATTATCCTTGTCGCCAATGAAGTAGCCCAGTGTTTGCTCTGGAAGTCTACTCTAAACTTACTGACTAGCGAGAGAGTATTATAGACTAACTCACAGTTTGTAAGGACAAGCCTCACCTGTCCAGTCCGGTTGGCTGTCAGTAGGCAACTGCACAGAGTCCAGTCTGACGCTCGCACGCTTCGAATCAGCTGACTCGGATGTAAACAACACACCGCACATGCACGTCACAACATAATCAAGGATAGCAATAATGCTACAGAAAGTAAAGGTCGTCTGCTATGCAAGCAAATCACTTGCTGAAGTAGAGAGCGCTACTCGCAGACAAAAAAGGAAAGCCTAGCACTTATATGGGCAATTGAACACTGGTACATATAATAATACATGTAATAATAATACTAATTGGAAATCCAAAATCAAAATTCCAAGTATGACTAGAACGTTGGAGAATGAGACCTCAAGCGTATGACTACAATGTCATATACAAGTCAGGTGAGACAAACATGTGACTCGTAAGTACATAAGTACTGTAAAGTATTGTAAATTAGTTTCAATATTTTATCCAGCGTCTTCACATAATCATCATTTAAATGATGGTTACTCGTCGAAGATTGCAGAGGAATACCTGTCATTTATTGTATATCACTGCGTTCTCAAAGCAATGACAATGGACACTTATGAAACGTCCAAGGACACTGACCAACAAACAGCAATTTTGGATGTAAAAAATGATACATGGAATAAGTCATACAAATCAAACAGCACATTTGATACATTTACACACTGCAGAAATGACCTAAGAGTTGCCACATACTGTAGATCAGGGCGAACTGTTGCTTCACAAATCCAAACTGGTTATACCCAAATCACTGCAGAAGAAAGTAATTTCGTTCGCATATGAAGATCACCAGAGAATAGTTCGAATGCGAAAGATTCATACGTTCAATTAGCAAGGCAATTAGATCACTGCATACTCAAAATGCACTGCATACTCAAAATTCATCTTGGAAACAAGAGATATATGCTTACTTACACAACTATCGCGCTACGTCACACGCAACGACAATAGGAGTCATCTGATCAGGGTTTGCTCTGTTTGTTTATAACGGAATACATCTGATTTTTCACTTTCTGCCTTGATTAAATATTCCTATGTTCATATGTTTTTTTATAAAAAAAAAGCTAATCAATATGTGTGATGTCATTAATTTATTTCTTACATGAACATTCATGGAGTGAAGGGTTAATTTGGAGTGCTTCAACAAAATTAAATCAACCAAATGTTTCTAAAAATTCATGTTTTTCATTCCTCAGAGAGTACAAGCTCCATCTAGCATTCAGTCTGTCAGATAGATTAGCATCTTTATTTTTGCCAACAAAAAAGCATTCTGTCCAAAATGTACACATGCCTCAGGTTTTGTTCATGTATATTGAAACAACATAAATACTGGCTGTTTATTTTCAGAGCTGGCATAATGCCAGGTAAAGTAAAAGTGCGGGTAATTGCAGCCAGAGGTCTGCCAGTGATGGACAGGTCGACAGATCTTACTGATGCCTTTGTAGAGGTATGGATGAATCAAGCCAGGGAACAACTCTTTTGAGCTTTTAACATGTGTACAGTAAAATCTCTCTATAACGACCACTAAATTGTGTTAATTAGTTAGTGTTTTGGGCAGGTGGTTGCTTAAAGCATGGTGAAAGTAAAACAGAACGCTCCTCTAGGAGCGTTCTGTTTTACTTTCACCTTGCTTTAACCATCCACCAGCCTTTAACACAAATTACATTTAGAATTAAACCGTTTGCTAAAATTATGACAAAATATTCATAATATTTAAAATTTTATAAAGAGGAATGGGTTAACCTTTAGCTTGCTATGGGGGGATGAATGAATACCTATGCAAACAGTTTGGATCAATATGAGACGCCGAGTAACTCTGCGTTTCATCAGGATCTAAGCCGTTTGACACCCTGATTGCATTTTGTTACATGTATACAAATTGATTATAGCTTGAATTTTGAAAATGTAGTAGGTGAAAAATTCTGTAAAAATAATTTGCTCAGCAGGCTAAAGGTTAATACGTTATTTGGTTGCATTAGCAAGACTTTACTGTAATTCACTCAAATGCTTTTGCTTTGTGATAAATGGAAAAAACAAAGAATTTAACAATGCACACAGTAATTTTTTCAACATGCTCAAGATCAAATATTTTTCAGATGTGCTCAACGTAAGTAAAACCTGTAAATCCACAGTTAACCTTGTAGTAATTGTCATCTGCAAACATTTCCATCTGCTTCATTTTCTAAAAGTACTTTTTTCTTTCATTTTTAATTTTTAAAAACAAAGAGTGTCAGAGTGACAAAGAGTTTGGATCCTGATGAGACGTTGAGTTACTTGATGTCTCATCTGGATCCAACCTTTTCACAAAGGTTTTCACAGTTACCAAAGTTCTTAACCCGTTCCTTCATATAAACGTGATTTCACGTATTTGCAAACAGAGTAGACCCAGATAAGATGGTTCCTATAGGAGCCATCTGATCAGGGTCTGCTCTGTTTGCTAATGGAATTTGAAACATCTTGTTTCTTTACTCCTTAAAATTGCGTCAATGTTTGTACTTTCATATTTCATTATAAATATTTAGTCCATTAATATTTAATGGGTATTGAGATTTGAAATAAACATAGAGCAGGGAAAGGGTTATGGTTAAATTGTTTTATGCTGATTATAATCCTTTTGATTTCAGATCAAGTTTGGTAGTGATGTACAGAAGACAGATGTTGTGAAGAAGTCACTCAATCCCCAGTGGAACTCAGAGTGGTTCAAGTTTGAAGTGGAAGATGAAGTTTTACAGGACGAGCCACTAGAGCTACGGTTGGTATTGGGAGTTACCAGTATGACCTAATGAGAGTCATAGACTTTGATCAACTCTTTGAACTCCGTTCTAACAATTTGATCCATATGAGACACTGAGTAACTCCGTGTCTCATCATGATCTCATGGTATTTAACCCTTTCCCAGTTCTATGTTTATTCCAAATTCCGATGCCATCTGAATATTAATGGACAAAATAATTATAATCAAATATGGGAGGTGGAACATTGTAGCCATTTTACAAACTAAAGAAACATATCTATCAGATTCCTTTAGCAATAGAGCAGACCCTGATCAGACGGCTCCTGTAGGAGCTGTCTGATCTGGGCTTTCTCTGTTTACAAATGCATGAAAATGCATTTCTATGATGGAAAGGGTGAAGAGTTTTTATTGGTTGAAACATTTTGCAGATGACAATTACTTAATCTAAAAGCTGAAAAACTTCAAGTATTTGTTGGTTTTCCATTTTTTTCACAAATACAGTCAAAGTATCAAACGTCTTGGATCCGGAAGAGACATCCAGAGACTCGGCCTCTTATTTGGATAAAAAATGTTTGCAAAAGTCATGACAAATTTTCCCACAGAAATGTAGTTTTTTTTTCTAGATTTGCACCAAGGTTTTGGAATATGGTGCATATACAGGTACACATAGTTAATTTGTGTGCCTCAGTTCATAAATTGGTTCCTTATTCAATTCTTTGAATGTGGGAAACAGGTGCACATACATTTATAACAATGTAGACCCAGATCAGAAGGCTGCTAAGGGAACTTTTTGATCAGGGTCAGTACTGTTTGTCATTCAAAATCAGCTCGCAAATTACACAAAATACCCTTTCATATTGAATGGACTGTATCATTGAGGCATGATGGACCATTCCACTCTGAAAATTCAGCATTCAGTGGGTTAGCTATTACCTTTCTCATTACAGAGTGCTGGACCATGACACATACAGTTCCCATGATGCAATAGGCAAAGTGTATTTAGACCTCAACCCGTTGTTGGTGAAGGAGAGTCCGACCATGATCAATGGCTGGTTCCCTATCTATGACACTATGCATGGTATTAACCCTTTTCCTTTTTAATATTCATCTATTAAAATGAAACTATGAATATTTATTTACTGATGTTTTATAATAGGATATGAACAAATACGTCTTTGGTATTGGTAGAAAATGCAAAATCAGATGTACATTATTTCATAAGCAAACAGAGCAGACCATGATCAGACGGCTTCTACAGGAGCGGTTTGATCTATTTTATAATAGCACATGAGCTCAGGAAAATTTGTAATTGTGTAAACTGTGGAAGAGAATTATTTTTTTCTATAAGCAAACAAAGCAGACCCTGACCCTTCAGGAACTGTCTGATCTTGGTCTCCTCTGTTTGTAAAGGCATTAAAAGTCATATCTATGGAATAAAGGGTTAACTAAGATATGGTAAAATGCAGATGACAGAATACAATGATAACATATACAGACAACATTTGTTCAGTTCACTAAAGATAGTTTATGATTAGTCAGATCTTTTTCAACCAAGTGACTGCTGTTACAGGTATACGGGGTGATCTGAATGTGATTGTCAAGATTGAATTGTTTAGTGACTTCAACAAATTCCGACAATCATCTTGTGGAATCCAGTTCTTCTGCAGTAAGTAGCAACTTACAATATTGTAACTTTTTCAATTTATAGTAAAATGCAGTGTACATTTTATGATAGCTACAAGAAAAGAGGTCTTTTGGCTTTTGTAAACAGTATAGACCTGGATGAGCAGCTGCATGACAGATGCATCATTTGATCAGGATCTTCACCCTTTAACATGTTGGATAACCAAACTTGCAGTTGCTTGCCATATAAATGTCAAACACTGTAGAGATGGATCAGATGCCCAGTCTCTGAGGCTACAGCTGTTTTCTGATGAGATTGTTCATTTTTATACACTCCCACCCCTTTGAAAAAGTGGGGTACATGTACATGTATTTTGTTTTGCTTGCCTTTTGATCCATCCATAGGTAGATAAAATGGTTTCCATTGAATAAATCATAACCATTTACTTGGAGACTTCATATTTGGAATAGAGGTCATTCCTGGTGTATAGACGACCCTTAAATTTTGAAATAATTACCGGTAGGTGAAATGTCAGTCATATTTCAAGGCCAAGGTTCAAACTAGACCAAATGGTTACTGACAAATAAGTCATCAAGTCACCTTTTAGCCGACAGTAACCAAACTTTCCTGTGTTCACATGCCATGATAGAAAATAATCTTGTTATTCATGATGTGATTATTTCTTAAATGGATATTCATGAGGGAAAGGCAGAGCTCCAGATAAAATGCTTAAATTAACCCATTCCCTCATAGGCTATTTTTAGATCCAACCTCTTTGAATACCTACCAAAAAAGGAGCATTAACTAGACAAAAGGAAAATTTTAGAATTGTGTAGTTTGGAAACCATTGTGATGAATAGAGCATTTGCTCCTAAGCTAAGGAGCAAATGCTCTATTTATCACAATGGTTTCAAAAAGTGACATTTACAGAGGCGTAGAAAGGCGTATTTATGGAGGAAAGGGTTAAAACATTTTCAAGAATAAGTCCTTTATTTCTCCACCTTTTGGTGGAGAAATGATGATTTTATTATTTGGGTACGCACCCTTATCTGTA
Source organism: Azorinus chamasolen (assembly GCA_963576725.1). Classification (NCBI taxonomy): domain Eukaryota; kingdom Metazoa; phylum Mollusca; class Bivalvia; order Cardiida; family Solecurtidae; genus Azorinus; species Azorinus chamasolen. Next base: position 44,021,804 of record OY755246.1, on the reverse strand, counting down.
GCTCTAGAAAGGGTTAAGGGCAGTTATTGCTGTGTTTTTCTAGCTGCTGAGGTGCCCAATGGCTACAGACTGCAGTATGTCCATGGGTTTGTGGAGGAACTGGTTGTGAACGATGACCCGGAGTACCAGTGGATCGACAAGCTGCGCACACCACGAGCTTCAAATGAGGCTAGACAGAGACTCTTCTCCAAAATGTCAGGTGAGTCCAGCACAGACCATAAATAGCTGCCAACCAGTGTAAGGCACAGAACTAGATTATATGCAAAGTAAAAAATATCGATACTACGAAATTTTACTAATGAAGAATTTATGTCTTTGTAGGCAGGTGGCAGCTTAATGCAGGGATAAAGTCATGCAGAAAGCTCCTAGAGGAGCTTTCTGCATGACTTTCTTCCTGCATTAAGCTGACATCTGTGTTAAAGATCAATAATGGTGCGTATTTGAGCGTTCAAATAATCGAGTTTTCAATGTATATTGTAAAACATACTACAGGGACCTTTGATACGAAGTATCATTGATGTCTACAAGACAGATAGCTTAAACCTTTTACCTGATATAGATGCTTTTTGATGCCTTTACTTGCAGAGCAGATCCAGATCAGACGGCTCCTGTAGCGGCCATCTGATCAGAATCGGCTCTGTTTGCTTATAGAATCATAGAATAAAAAATATGATTTCTACAGTTTCTGCCATAGCTGAAAAGATCTTTTCATGTGCCTTTATAACTATTCATTGATATTTACGATGTTTATCGGGTAAAATGTTTTTGAGGTACAAAAGTTCCAGTAATATAAAAATTACCCTTTCTATCTGTACACTTTCATTCTTATAACTTTTAACACCTTTGCAAACAGAGAAAACCAAGATCAGACAATTCATGTAGGAGTCGACTTATCACGCCATCATCAGCATCTGCTCTATTTGCTGGTGATATAACCTAGATCTGATTCTACTGTGTCTGCCATGGTGAAAATTTTCTGTATTCTGTATCCATGCTTATAAAACTTTTAGTTGAGTCTGAGTTTGTTCTCAAGTTTTTGATTGGTCAGATTTGAGCCTTTGGCTCAAATCTGACCAATCAAAAGCTTGAGAACTCAAATCTGACCAATCAAAAGCTTCAGAACGAACTCAGACTCAACTAAAAAGTTTTATAAGCATGGACCCATATGTCATTATAAAATTAAACTTATTAACCCTTTACTCAATAAATATAGAATCATGATATGAATTAAATGTTAAAAAACCACATGGACACAGGAATTTTTGGCCATGACAGAAACTAATTTCATATCTATATTATATCATATTAAGCAAATGGAGCAGAACCTACAGGAGCCTTCTGATCTGGGTCTACTCTGTTTTCAAAGATGTATTAACCCTTTCCCTGTTCTATGTTTTATTCCAAATTTCAATAGCTACTGAATATTCATTAGCAAAATAGTTACAAAGAAATATGGAAGGTGGAACATTGTAGACATTTTAGAAGGCAAAGAAACAGATCTATCAAATTCTATTAGCAAACAGAACAGACCCTGATCAGACGGCTCCTCTAGGAGCCGTCTGATCTGGGTCTACTCTGTTTGCAAATGCGTGAAAACACGTTTGTATGAGGGAAAGGGTTAAGACATATTTATGGAGTAAAGGGTTAATATGCATGATGTCATTATTTCATATATGAATATTCTTGGAATAGAGAGTTAGGTTGCCACCTACCTGTAAAGACCTCCGTGTTTGTTCAATAAGAGGTTGTTTGAAAGAGATCATACCATATCTACAAAATACCCTGTATTTTGCCAATACATGCTGATGACTTGTAACTGATTAGAAGGACTATGTGGTCTGAATGCACAGAATTTGTCTGTATATTATTTGAGCAAGACTTTTGCCTTAAGTTCACTTCCTTGCTTTTTTTTGTCATCAGTAGTGTTGTCTCTTTAAAACCTTTCATCTGTGACTTTACTCCTTAAAGGCTTTGCAAACAGAGTAGACCTAGATCAGACCGGTCCTGTAGGAGCCATCTGATCAGGGTCTGCTGTATGCATATGAAATAATAAAGATATGATTCTGTGATTGCCAAATATTCTGTGTTCATGTGCCATTATAAAAAATAATGGCGTCAGTGTTTATGATGTTATTTCTTACATGTATATTCATGGAGTAAAGGGTTAATCCAATTGTTTGTCAAGGAGTTTCGGAGAACATGTATTCTGACTTATTTCAGGGCAACTTACAAGGAAAATTGGATTGAAAGTACTAGAGATGGGAGGAAGTGCTGTGATTGGGTAAGTATACAAACATGGAGTAAGTGAATGAATGGTGTTTAGCACCCATTAACCCTTTTGCTTCTATATAATGTCGTCTGCTAAAATTGTCATCTGCTGCAATTTTGAGTCTTGAATTTGCTTCCATTTTCTGTCAAGAAATACAATCTTTTCAATAAATAGTTTGGATCCTGATGTGACATGGTTTTACTCTGGATCTCTTATGGATCCAGACTGTTTGCATAGGTAATCATGGGTTCATCATCAGCAACAAAAAGGTTAACTCCACAGAACAATTGAGGAAATTTATTCTCTGCTAGTTGCAAGTTATCCCTTTTCTCCCTACATATTGGTGTAAGCAATCATGAATATTAATCAGATTTATTGTTATAATAGCATATGGACACTGGAAGTGTTGGCCATGGCAGAAACTGTAGATTCGTATCTATATCTTATCATAAGCAAACAGAACAGATCCTGATCAGACAGTTCCAATAGGAGCCATCTGATCTGGATCTTCTTTGTTTGCAAAGGCGAGCGAGTAGGGTTTTACGACACTGTAACACTGAATAGGTCATGTAGCACCGATGAATGATGAGATGACATGATGAGGGATGATTTGAGGAAGATGATTTCAGCTAATCTCATTCGCTGGAAAAGCATGGGATCAAAACCACCGACCTGCCTTCCTTTTCGTTCTTGGCAGAGGGGATAATCTCCGTCAAATAATCAAAAACATCCCCAGTGACAATTAAGCCCCAGAACCATACATTACTTTTTTTTCTGGTAAATGCTCCTTTTCAGTAAATTTATTCAAAGAGTGCCACACCATTTTGTGAGAGAATCAGTTAACCCTTTACTTAACCATTTACCATTGGCTTCCTGAATACACATCTGATCTGTGACTGTGTGTTCATTCTCATTGCATAGTTACAACCTGTGCTTTGACCTGGAAGGGGAGTCTGGGATTGTGATCCGTGGGATTGGTACAGCTGTGACCTTGAACAAGCTGCGGGATGCTCCAGCCTCGCCCCTGGGCATGTCTCCCTTGAAAGAGTAAGTGTTGACAGGACACATTGTGAGCAATCACTCAGACATGAACATTTTCTTGAGGTATAATCTTAGATCTCATGGTCAGCTAAAACATTGGACATAAAAGCATTAAAGGATGTAAAGACAAGGAAAAATAGGTTTAACCCATTCCCGCATATTGACGCTTCTGTAAAAGTCACTTTATGAAACCATTGTGATAAATAGAGCATTTGCTCCACAGGAGCAAATGCTCTATTTATCACAATGGTTTCAAAACTACACAATTCTGAAAATTTCCTTTTCTCTAGTTAATGCTCCTTTTTGGCAGATTTAATCAAAGAGGTTAGGTCTAAAAATAGCCTAAGTGGGAATGGGTTAATGGGGGAGGGGCTTTTTGTGCATTTTGAGTTCAAATAGGTAGTTTGTTGAATTTAGCTCTTATTTTGCTTAGCAAGCTGGCTGGAATTTGCAAACAGCCTAGATTTGGTTGAAACATTTCATCATGATCCAGGCTGTTTGACACTCCCATCAATAGTTTCTCAAAAGCTTGAACAAATTGGAAATAAGGGGAAAATTCAGATCAGAGTTTGAGCAGAAATATTTTTTCAGCATTAGGGTTAATGCATAATTTTGCTAGTCACTTCATTTCTTTTTTGATTCAAGAACTATTTATTTCAATAGAAAAGAAGGTAATAAAGAAACTTTGAATTGAAAGACAGTAAATATTTCAGAATCAATGTGCTTTTGAAAACAATTTTTTTTTGAAAAAGTATCTATTGGTAGAGGGATTCAGCCTTTTGAACTGTACTGTAAGCAGTTATTGGTTTTGGAAAAATAAACATCTGTCTTAACTCAAAGCATGATGAGAATGTCAAACAGTTTGTATTCTGGGTCCATGCTTATAAAACTTTTAGTTGAGTCTGAGTACGTTCTCAAGCTTTTGATTGGTCAGATTTGAGCCTCTGGCTCAAATCTGACCAATCAAAAGCTTGAGAACTCAAATCTGACCAATCAAAAGCTTGAGAACAAAACTCAGACTCAACTAAAAGCTTTATAAGCATGGACCCTGATATGAAATTGGTTACCTTAAATTACCCTAAGTTTTCAGAAAATAAAACTAGCAGTAAATAGTGTAGACCCCAATCAAACAACTCCCAAAGGAGCTATTTGATCAGGGTTTGCATAATTTACTGCTATGCCAGTTTAGATTAAAATTATCAAAATGATACCAATTTAAATTACCCTATTTACCCTCAATATTTGGACACTCTATCTCCCCACCCCGTCCATTTGTAAAGCTGAGTATTTAGTGCCATTTTGATTTAAACTGACATACTAGCATATAGCGCAGATCTTGATCAAACTGCTCCTTCAGGATCAGTTTGATCTGGGTCTGCTCTATTTGCCAATATTTGTCTGTCCAAATACTTGATGGAATTAGGGTAATAAGGCTTACAAACAGATGGAGAGGAGAGATTCAGATAATTAGGGTACCCTGTCTCACGTCTGTTTGAAAGGGGTTATAACATATTCACCTATAAAGTACTGCAGCTTTAGATTAACGAAAGATTCTATTCAAGATGAAATGGTACAGATTGCAAGAGGATTTTGAATAACAAACAATGCAGACTCTGATCAGAGGGGTCCTGTTTTCAAATGCCATTACACTCGTTTTCAGCATTCAAAGGTTTAACTGAGATACCAAGACTATGCACTCACGAAAATGCTTCATATTGATTGCGATGTATGCAACTGTTTAATCAGAAAACAATATAACAGAATATGTATACATATGTTAAGGTAGTACAAAATTTAAACAAAACTTAAAATTTCTACATGAAGTTAAAATTTCATCATTACTGCTTAGCATTTATACATATAAGCTATGTTTAAGAAAATGGTCAAATATTTTAATCAGTGTAGATCCAGATCAGCTTATGCTGCAGAGATGCTGTAATTGGTAAGGGTCTGCACTGTGTGCTGTTATAGTAGACAAAATAGAGGAAATAGTGAAAAAGTGACAAGTAACAAATAGTGTAGACCCAGATCAGACATTTTAGCCCAGTGTGATGGTTGATCTGAGTCTGCACAGTATGCAGTCATTCACCTATATGCTGTGATGCTGATGAAAGATTAAACATTGTATTTTGTGGCTATTAAAGCCTCTTTTCTTTCCTGGTGACATTGAGCTGTGATGGTTGCATATATTTAAAGAGGAAAATAATGGATCTGGGTCCAAGGTTATTAAATTCAATATGTACACATTTCTACACCTGACAAGAGCTTGTATAGTGATATTAATCACATTCATTGATAATTCCAATTTCAATTGAAAAGTTCTAGTTTCAGTTGAAAAATGAAAGAGTCAAGGAGTTTGGGATCTTGATGAGATATTTATTTAGTTACTCGGCATCCCATCGGGATCTAAAATGTTTGCTACGGTCTTCACAACATGGCCACATTGATTATAATTACAACAGGTTTGCACTACACCATCAATGTTGAGATGTTAACCCTTTACTCCATGAATATTCATGACAGAAATAATGTATGTATGAATATAAATTAGATTAATAATTATAGTGGCATATGAATAAGAATTGTTTTGGCAATGGTTATAAATGTAGTCTAGAGTCAGATGTATATGAGCAGACCCTTATCAGACGGCTCCTACAGGAGTCATCTGATCTGGGTCTACATGGTTTGCAAAGGGGTAGAAAGGTGTATACAGTAAAACCCCTCTAATGTGACCACCTAAAAGAGGTATAATTCTGGGTGATAGAGGCAGGTGGTAGCTTAATGGTGGTAGCTTAATGCAGGATAAAAGTAATGCAGAAAGCTCCTAGAGGAGCTTTCTGCATTACTTTTGTCCTGCATTAAGCAATCACCTGCTTATAATGACAGTCATGTTTATTCATTAAGTGGTCACATTAGAAGTGGTCTACTGTATATGGAGTGAAATATTAACTCTTTACTCCATAAATATGCTTTTTAACATCCTTGCAAACAGAGCAGACCCAGCTCAGAGGGCTCCTGTAGGTACCATCTGATCAGGGACCACTCCAAGGGATGATATAGATTGTGATTCTGCAGTTTCTGCCGTGATCAAAACTTCCTGGGTTCATATATCATTATCAAAATTCATGTTCTTGATTTCTTAGATGAATTTGCATTGAGTAATTGATTTCTTTTATATGAATTTGCATTGAATAAAGGGTTGATTATTCATGGATATAAAATCAAAATAGGTATGCAATATTAGTCCTAGAACAAGGATTTTAACACTACATTGTGGAAGTTTGTTTCAGCATGTTACCATGGCAATTTTTTCAGGTAAAATGATAAACTGAATAATAAACCCATCATTCATCATATGGCACAGTTTTAGCTTTAATCAACAACATACGGTGTTAGCCTTTTATTACCAGTACTAATAACTCTGAAATAACTCTAGTCCTATTGCTAACTCTTCAACACTGGAAACAAATTTGTGATAACTTTTGCTAATAGTTTAGATCCATATGAGACATATTTCTTTACTTCCTAAAATGGCTACAATATTCCACCTTCCATATTTCATTATAACTATTTTGTCCATGAATATTCAGTAGGTATTGACATTTGAAATAAACATAGAACAGGGAAAGGGTTCATTCAAACAAATAAATTTCACAGGCTAAGTATTCAAGGGGTTATGGTGACTATCCCTTTCACCTGGCAGGTGCACCTTTGCAAACGGAATAGACCCAGATTAAATGGCCCCTATAGGAGCCATCTGATCAAGGTCTGCTCTCTTATGAAATTATATAGCTCTGATTATACTGGTTTTGCCATGACCATAAAATCCTGTTCTTGTATACCAGTATAAAAAAATCAGCTAATAAATATTCATTGTGTCAATAATTAAAACTTGAATATTCATCTAGTAAAGAGTGAAATAGTGTCACAGTTATAGTACAAAATTAGGGTGGATGTGTTCTTCTGATATTAAGGAAAGGGGTGTGACCTGACATATTTTTGGATCCAAACTGATAGCATAGGCTATGATGAATTTGCTGCTAGTGTACAATGTGTTATTATATACATATATGTAAATATTTCTCATGTAATATCTTAGTAATAATGTCTTAATAATGTTTCTATATGAGTACTGTAATGATACTGATATTTAGAATATGATCTGTAACATTTAGCATGCCAAGTAAAAGATTTGTGGATAGAATTTTTTTTCTAATGCAGACATCAAAGAAGACTCAGAGCAAGAGATGCATGTAATCAAATACTAAAATCGTCATTTCTCCACCAAACCCTACGTTGTGAACAGTCTTTAGCGAGACAGACGCTTCTAAAGAGTGGTCACAATATAGGGTTTGGTAGAGAAATAAAAAAGTTATTCTTGAAGATGTTTTTAAATTACACATCTAATCTGGACCACTGAGACTTTTCTCCATTTCTTTTGATGAGAGGCGTAGTTACACTAAGTCTTGTCTAGATGCAAATTACCAGTATCTGCAAAGATTTGCCAGTGGGGTGATAGGAGCTAATTTAAATGACAAGTCATCCTTTTGTTTAGTTTGCTTTTCTGACCAAACTTCCCAGTTTAAAACACTGATTATTAATACCTGTGATTGTACCAGTGAGAGAATCAGACAGTTTGTTTCAGATGAAACACTTTTTTGAAAAATGAGATAATAAAGAAAAAATATTTGCATGTAGTCATAGCTGCCTCAAGAAAAGTCAATGTTACTTTCAACTAGGACAGAATAGTTTCTACTGGAGAACTTAAAAAAACAAAACTGTAGATCAGAGGATTGCTGTTTTTACCCTTTCCATCATATAAACGCTTTTTCACACATTTGCAACGAAAGTAGACCCAGATCAGACGGCTCCTATAGGAGCCGTCTGAACAGGGTCTGCTCTGTTTGCTTATGACATGATATAGATCTAATTCTACAGTTTCTGTCAGAGCAAAAAAAAATTCCATTGACAACATTACATTATAAAAATTCAGTTAATAAATATTCATGATGTCATTATTTTTATATGAATATTGAACAGGTAAAATGTTAACCCTTTCTCTCATGAATATTCATTTTAGGATTCATGATTATGTTAATATTAATTAGCTGAAGTTTATTATGGCATTGTAAACAAGAAAATATTTTACCAGGGCAGAAACTGAAGAATCATGTCTTTGTTATTCCATAAGCAAACAGAGCAGACCTGAAGACTCCAGAGCCATCTGATCTGTGTCTACACTGTTTGCAAAGTTGTGAAAATGCATTTCTATGAGGTTAAAGGATAATTCACTTATTTGTCAGCCAAGCCCTGTGTTCATGTTACTCATTGAAATGCCTCTGACAAAGTACCAACAAGCCAGGATTTGCCGAAGAAACAAAGAACATATTTTACCTAATTGTTTTAACCCTTCACTTGCTATTCACGTCAATATACGTACCTGTAAATAGTGAAGACCCAAATGAGACAGCTCCTGCAGGAGCTGTCTCATCAGGGTCTGCACTATTTACAAATTGATTGTGCAACCAATGCTCTCCACAGCAGTGATTGCACAGGGAAATAATTGTAGACAGTGAAGATACATTTGTATATGTAATTATACAACAGGGCATGAGTAAAGAAGAAGAAATGTATTTTAGAATTCAGCAAGAGAAGGGTTAATTATTTCTCTCACCTACAGCTATATAGAGAGATTTAATCTTTTACTCCATGAATATTCATGCTAGAAATAATGACACCATGAACATTAAATAGATGAATTTTTTATATCAGTACATGAGCACAGGATGTTTTAGCATAGTATATCATAGCATATCTACACATGTATTATATTAAAAGCAAACAGAGCAGACCTTGATCAGACTGCTCAAAAGAGACCCATCTGATTTGGGTCTACTGTGTTTGCAAAGGCGTAGAAAATCATATTAATAGAGAAAAGGGTTAAAGACACTGATACTTGGTTTCCACGGAACTCCCATGTATCTTGATATATTACAGTAGCTGCAGGATTAGTTACTTTGATTAGAAATTTTACCAGAGATTAGGTGCACTTTCATGAGCCGGTGTGAGGTTTGTATCTGTAGATTTTGTCCAGTGTACAATGTTGTAGTTTTCCATTTAACCCTATACCTCATGAAGATTTATAGAAGAATTCATGACTTCATGAATATTCATTCACTGATTCTGATATAATGGCCACTAAACAAAGGCATCCTTTTACCAGGAACAGTAGAATCAGATATAATTATGTTGTATCATCAGCAAACAGAGCAGACCTTGATCAGGGGACTGTGTTTGTAAGAGCATGAAAAGTAGTCCCTATCTGGTGAAGGGTTAACCCTTTACTCCATGAATATTTAGGTAATAAATAATAACAGTATGAATATTTATTTGCTGAATTTTTATGATAGTGCAGTAAACAAAATACATGTATTCTTTATCATGGCAGAAACTGTAGAATCAGATCTTTTATATAACACAGCAGACCCTGATCAGATGGCTCCTACAGGAGTCCTCTGATCTGGGTCTACCCTGTTTGCAAAGGCATGAAAAAAGTGTACTAATGAAATAATGGATTAACCCTTTCAAAACCTCATAAATTTTGTCTGCAAAATGTGTTGCCTGCTGCAGTTCTGAAAGGGTTTCAAACTGTTTGAATTCTGAGAAGATGGACACATGAATTTTTGGCCACGGCAGAAACTGTAAAATCATATCTATATCATATCATAAGCAAACAGAGCAATCCCTGACCAGATGGCTCCTGCAGGGTTCTACTCTGTTTGCAAAAGCATAGAAAGGCGTGTTTATGGAGTAAAGGGTTAAAGTAGTTAATCCTTTGAAAGCTGAATTTTGGAAGTGGAATAGTCCATCATTGTTGAAAGGTAGAGTCAAAGATTCAGGATTAGAAGAGGTTTTTGATTTACAAACATTGCAGACCCTGATCTGGGTCTACACTGTTTGGTATGTAATGAGATTAATTCTTTTCCCACATTCCAGATAGTGAAATTATTCTTATAACCTTGTAAATTGTCCATTAGAATTAATATACAGTTAAACCTCTCTACAACGGCCACTAAATTGTGTTAATTAGATGGTATTTAGGGCAGGTGGCTGCTTAAAGCAAGGGGAAAGAAAAACAGAACGCTCCTATAGGAGCGTTCTGTTTTACTTTCACATTGCTTTAGGCAGCCACCTGCTATTAACACAAAATACTTAATGTAATTTAGTGGCCGTCATAGAGAGGTTTTACTGTACATGTATCGGAATAGTTGTTGTTGTGGAGATGTCTTATGTTCTGTAGTGAAAATGTTGTAAACATATTTTACCCTAATTAGCCTAAATCTTCGGACACAAAGTCTCCACTCTTCATGGATTAGTAAAGCTGAAGAATTCGATAGGACACTACAGTTGAACTTCGATATCTTAAACTTGGATGACTCGAACTTCGGGATACCAAATTTTACAATACAGAATTGATCTAAAATGTATATCTAGAAACACATGTGACAGCTTAATGGAGGTCCAAAGTAATGCTGAAAGCTGCTACAGGAGCTTTCAGCATTACTTAAGACCTGCATTAAGCTGTGAACTTAAGAAGTTGTTCAGATTAGAAATCAGATGATTAGGACCTGTTATTTTGAAATAATTTGTATGGTCCCTTCAAGTTCGAGATATCAAAGTTCAACCGTATTTTTATAGCTTTTGAATGACATAGTAGCAAATAGTGTGGACCCTGATCAAACTATGAGCAGCTTGATGTGGGTCTGCACTATTTGCCTATGTTCCTTGTGTAATTAGCCTATATTATATACACATGTATTTAGATATCACTGTGTTGTAAGTACTCGTTACTGATGAAATCATTGTTGTCACCACCAGAATTATCAAATACTAACCTAACCTAGATTTGGTTGCTGTGCATGATTGATCTATCTATAACATATGTTCTGAAAAGCACACTTGATTCTCTATCTCTTTGAATGTAGCCAAGAAGAATGGAAGGCATGCAGGTTTGCAATAGCAGATGAATAGGCAAACCGTGCTACTCTGCCTCAACAGTTTCTTTACTACTGTTACTTCTTTTGTTCACAGAGTTACATGTACATTATAACATACATAAGAGGAATACCAAAATTATATATTTTATACATCCAATCTCTCCTCTCAATCAATTTGTGAACCTGAATAATTTGATGTTGCACCATTTTTATAATTACATAATTTTGAAATAGTGTAGACCCTCATTAAACTATTCCTTCAGGAGCAATTTGAACTGGGTTGCACTATTTGCCAAAGATTTTCCGTTCAAATACTTCACCCTTTCCTCCATAAATACGCCTTTCTACACCTCTGTAAAAGTCACTTTATGAAACCATTGTGATAAATAGAGCATTTGCTCCATAGGAGCAAATGCTGCATTTATCACAATGGTTTCAGAACTACAAAATTCTAAAAAAAATCCTTATCTCAAGTTAATGCTCCTTTTGGGTAGATTTATTCAAAGAGGTTTGATCTAAAAATAGCCTATGGAGGAATGGGTTAATTAGGGTATTTAGGATATCTTGAGAAAATTTCTACATTTCTCCACCAAATACTATCTTATTTGTATTCATTAAAATTGCCTTAAAGATGTGATTCTAATGATTACCAACAATGTAGCTTTTGACAGAGAAAATAACATTGAGATAGAATGCGACTTAGCAATAGCTCTGGTTCAGCCTTTTGAATGCAGGAAACAAACAAACTGGTGTTTAATAGCCAACACTGTAAACCCAGATCAGATGACCTCTAATGGAACCTGCTGATCTGTGTCCACAAAGTGCTATGGCATAATTAGTAGAAGACAAGTTCTGTTAACAAATCGTTGCTCTGATAAAGTTTAATCGCCTTTTGTGACAGTTAGATTTAGGATAATTTTATTCTTTGAATGTTATTCTAGTTTCCCTGTTGTTTACTCTGTGAGTCGTTAACGTTTTTAAAGGCTGACTTTTCAAGGTGGAATGTTATACAAATAAACCATTTAGACTGAACAGATTAAATATGCTAGAAAAAATTTGAACAACAAACACTGCAGACTCTAATGGAAGAGCCCTGTACTCTACACTGTTTACAAATACCAGTGAATATTTTTCTCATTCAAACCTGCAATACTATAATGAAATATCACCTGCAAGTGCATAGTAAAATGAATAAACAGTGGATAGATTTAACATATTTTGATAGTATGAACCAAATTGATTGACTTTTTAAAGTTTTCTTATAACTCTTGTTAAATTCTATGTTAACCCTTTACTTCATAGAGATGCCTTTGATGTGTTTGCAAACAGAGTAGACCCAGATCAGAGGATTCCAGTAGGAGCATAATAATGGCATATGCACACATGATGTTTTGGGTATTGGTAAAAACTATAGTCAGATCTATCATGATTTCATAACCAAACAAGGCAGACCCTGATCAGACGGCTCCTATCGGTCTACTCTGTTTGCTATGTGTGAAAAAGCGTTTATATGAAGGAAAGTGTTAAACATTGGTTGTGAAGTTCAAAGGGTGGCACACAAAATAATAACATAGGTGCGTTGTGTAAGTTGTTCTTGATTAACTCAAAAGGTATTTTGTTAAGTGTTTGTCAGAATAACAAAGTTTTCTGTACTATGTAGGATGATAGATACACCTAAAACAGAGAGATTGAGAATGAAGAATGATTCATTGGTAGATTAAAAGCTTTATAAGGGTTAAAGAACTATCACTTGCAAAAGTAACATTTGCTACAGGTGTCAAAGTTTATCTTCTCTTCCAATTCCTGTTTTGAGTGTCAAACAGTTTGGATCCTAATGAGTTACAGAGTTACTTGGCATCTTTTCTGGATCTAAACTGTTTGCAAAGGTCATCATAAATAAGATATGGTAACTAATGTTATTACTTAATGTTGAAAGGGTTTAATAAAATACAGTAAAACTCCCGTAACATGACCGCCAAAAAGGGGGTCTAATTTTGGGTCGGAAATGCAGGAGATATCTTAACCCATTCTCTCCTACTGACACCATTAGGTGCCTCTGTAAGTGTCCTTTTTTGAAACCATTGTGATAATTAGAGCATTTGCTCCATAGGAGAAAATTAATGCTCTACATGTATTTATCACAATGATTTCAAAACTATGCAGTTCTCATATTTTCCTTTTCTCTAGTAAATGCTTCTATTCATTAGATTTATTCAAAGAGGTTGGGTTTAAAAATAGTCTAGGAGAGAATGAGTTAGTGCAGGATGAAATTTATTCAAAAGCTGCTTTTAAAGGTATCTATGTCAATTCATAAAGTGTGTCGCCTTAGAGTGATTTCACTGTAGCTGTAGTGTTGTAAGTGCAGCATTTGATATATATATACATGTATACGAATACATTTACGTAATGTGAAAGAAAATCAAAGCTGTTCTTGGTCAGTGCACTTTCTGCATGATATTTAGCTCTTTGCATGCTTAGTAATTTTTTGTCTGCAGCAATTGTCTGCTTCCATTCTAAAGATAAGATGATCTCATTTCTTTGCTAAAATATGGTCAAAGTGTCAACAGTGTGGATTCTGATGAGACACCACGTTATGCAGCATCTCATCTGGATCTAAACTGTGTGCATAGGTAATTGCAGTTTTGCCGCGAGCATGCAAAGTTAGTTCTTCCTTTTATTGATAAGCTGAGCATTGTTCTTTACTTTGAATGAATGAATTTCACCCTCTGCAGTCTGAGCAATTGTCGTATGCAAATGCCAACATCTGCTTCAATTGTAAAAGTTAATTTATTTTCATTTCTTTAACCCTTTCCTTCATATAAAAATGGGTTTCACGCATTTGCAAACAGAGTAGACCCAGATCAGATGGCTCCTATAGTAGCTGTTTGATCAGGGTCTGCTCATGATAAGACACCAAATTATCTCAATCAGAACTGTTTACAAAAGCTATTAAAAAAGCAGAATATTGAAAATGAACAAAGTTTAGAATTTAGGAACATCGATTGACCTTTTAAAGGCCAGAATGTTTCAGTTATCATAAATATCAGCAATATTTCAATTTAACCCATTCCTTCATACACTATTTTTAGATCCAACCTCTTTGAATACATCTACCGAAAAGGAGCATTTACTAGGGAATAGAACTTTTTTAGAATTGTGTAGTTTTGAAACCATTGTGATAAATAGAGCATTTACTCCTATAGAGCAAATACTCTATTTATCACAATGGTTTCATAAAGTGACTTTTACAGAGGCATAGATAGGCTTATTATGGAGGAAAGGGTTAAAGAGATCTTTTTGGAGATATTGCTAAATCATGTAGGGACAATAGCTCAGCTTGTATATCTGTGACCTAACCTCTAACCTTTCCACTTAGCATGTGTTTTATCTGTTTTTATTTCAGCAACCATCGGCGAGGGGCATTGCCTTTGTACATCAGCACCCCAGTGGTGATCAGTACCCACTCCATGCCCAGCACCCCTGTTCGCCATCCCCATTTGCCCTTCCACTACAACCCCCTCACTGCACCCCTGCCCTGCTCTCCCTCCCACCCAACAGCCTCACAGTCCCATTTTGCTTTTGATTTCACTTACAGCTCTCCAGTCCCAGAGGAAACTATAGCACCCTCATCCCCTCCCATGCAAAATGCCAGGAATTCCACTTCTCCAGTGAAGGTCACTGGCCCCACCCCAAACCGTAGGTCATCAGATTCAGATGTTAGCACCCCACCAAAAGGTAAGAAATGATAAACATATATAAACAAATATTAACCCTTTCCTCCATAGATACGCCTATCTATGCCTTTGCAAACAGAGTAGACCCAGATCAGAAGGCCTCTATAGGAGCCGTCTGATCAGGGTCTGCTCTGTTTGCTTGTGATATAATGTAGATATGATTCAACAGTTTCTGCTATGGACAAAAAATCATGACTATGTGCTATTATAACAAATGCAAGCAGCATCTATTTAATATTCATGACATCATTATTTCTTACAGGAATATTCATGGAGGAAGGTTTAAGTGAACAGACACTTTGTTCTCCATCATGTTGAAATTAGATGAAAAATAAATATATAACATATATATGTTAAATGAGCAGAAACTTTGTGCAACATATATACATGTATGTAAAATGAACAGACACTTCATGCAGCATATATATGTGTAACATGTACAAACTGTATATGTTATTTATCACAATGGTTTTAATCTACAAAATTCTAAATTTCAAAGAGGTTGTATCTAAAAATAGCCTATGAGGTAATGGGTTAACAGTATTTCAGTCTGCTCTGTTTGTGAATGTGTGAAGAAATATCTATCAGATAAAGGTTGACCTTGACCTAATGAATATTCATTTAAGAAATAATGACTGTAAGTGGCAATACCTTAACAAAAGAAATTGTTAACCCTTTACTCCATGAATATTCATGTATGAAGTAATGATTATGTCATCATGAATATAAATTAGAATATTTTTTTTTTAAAAATTGCACCTGAACACTAGAATATTTGGTCATTGCAGAAACAGTAAAATCAGATCTATATAATTCAAAAGCAAACAGAGCAGGCCCTGGTCAGACAGCTCCTACAGGAGCCATCTGATCTGGATCTACTCTGTTTGCAAAGGCATTAAAAGGAATATTTATGGATAAATGCATGAAAGGGCATACTGGTATTTATGGAGTAAAGGATTAAATAACAGAATACTATTTACTATGAGGCATGCTTTTTTTCTTTTAAGATAAAACTACAGTAAAACCCTTCTAGTAGAGAAGAATTTTGATACTTTTAGGCAGGTAGCTACTTAATGCAGGGTGAACATCTTGAAGAATATTCTTATAACAGCTTTCTGCATGACTTTCACCCTGCATTAAGCTGTCACCTGTCTCTATGACCAATATTTATACTTAATTGAACATTCAGTTTATAGAGGTTTTACTGTACATTTTTATTTGTTGATCAATTCTGGGATAAGGTTCAGTATTTTACATATAAATATAATTTTGTTGATCTAAACATTGTAGAGTGCTGAGCTCCGACTCGCCACCACCTTTTGCGGGGAAAATAAAATATATTAGTGTATAATTATTTCAAAGTTACTGAATACTAATATATTATCAACTTTGCTTTGTTTCTTAGGTAACAGTTTAGGTGGCAGTAGTGGCAGTGGTAGTGGAACAGGAAGTACCGCCAAAAACTTCCCGAAACCCTGTTCCCAGCAGATTAACATAGAGCTAATGGTATTACCTGCAATGTTGTAATTCAGTTTATTTCACAAATTTTATTACTAAGTCAAAGTAAACCTGTTTAGATTCAAATCAGATGGTTTGTGGAATGATAGTCAAGGTCTTTGCTGTATTTTGAATGATTTTCAAAGCTGTATATTATTGTCAAAGTTGTATACATATGTACACTGTATACTATTATCAAAGCTGTATACACTGTATACTTTTGTCAGAGTTGTATTCGCTGTATACTATTGTCAAAGTTGTATACACTGTATACTATTGTCAAAGTTGTATACACTGCATACTATTGTCAAATCTTTATACATTGTATACTATTGTCAAAGCTAGCAGTATACACTGTATACTATAGTCAAAGCTGTATACATTGTATACTAATGTCAAAGCTTTATATACACTGTATACTATTGTCAAAACTATATACATTGTATACTTGTATCAAAGCTGTATACTTTTGCAAAGCATTTTGCATATGCCATTACAAAAGTGCACCATATACGCTGCACATTAGTACCACTTAACAAAATGTTAACTCTTTACCTGATAAATATCCATGTGAGAAATGATTACATCATGAATATTTATTTTTGTGTCACCTGCCGAGAGGCAGTGTGTCACTTAGGGATCACTTTTCCGTCGTCTATCTGTCTGTCACACTTTCATTTTTATGCTCCAGTTGATGATAGGGGGCATTATGTTTTGAACATGTCCGTCCGTCTGTCTGTCCGTGTGTCACGCTTTTACGTGCAGTTGGTTGTCACAGTTTTTCAAGTATTATATGTTAGTAATTTCTACATTTATACACATGAAACTTAACATACACAGTAATCACCATCTGTGCTATCATTTGCCACCCCACCGATGCTGCCCACAAGCCCAAGGTCAAATGACTTGGAAATTTTACATGCTGTTGGTTGTTACATTTACGTGCAGTTGGTTGTCACAGTTTTTTCATTGTCTTATATCTCACTAACTACTATAGCTATTGGCATGGAATTGCATATACACATTGAACACCATCCATACTTTCATTGCACTCCGAGCCCATGCTGTCCGCAAGCCCAAGGTCAAATGACTTAGGAATTTTATGTGCAGCTAGGCAAGCACCACCACGGGGGCATCGCTGTGTCTTACAGACACAATTTTCTAGTTTGACCGTCATTTCTTAACTAATCATTATAGAGCTTTCAAATTTCATATATGTCTTCCTTTTGATTGAGGACCATCGATGTAACTAAGGTCCATCACTCTAGATGCAATACATTTTTGAGTTATTCCCCTTTGTTCTGATTTTCTGCGAGCAGGTGACACATATGTTCCTCCGAACACTTTTGTTTATAATGGAAATTGAACATAGCATTGTTTTGACCATGGAAGAAAGTACAGAATCAGATTCTAGTTAATATTCATGACATCTTTCACAAATATTAATGGAGGAAAAGGTTAAATACATCAACATACACCAAATATTTATATTTACTAGGAATTTCCCCTGTTTACGATGAGCTCTTTTCCTGTTGGATTCATTGTGAGTCTTGGTGGTGTTGTGGTGGCTCGGTCGGTCAAGTTACTGGACAAAATACACAATCCAGGTAAGTTGGAACAGTACTGTAATTATCTTAACCCATTACCTCATAGGCTATTTTCAGACCCAACCTCTTTGAATTAATCATACAAAAAGGAGTATTAACTACAGAAATGGAGAATATTAGTATTGTGTAGTTCTGAAACCATTGTGATAAATAGAGCATTTGCTCCTATGGAGCAAATGCTCTATTTATCAAAATGTTTTCAAGAAGTGCCTATTACAGAGGGGTAGAAAGGCGTATTTATGGAGGAAAGGGTTCAAATATATCGCGAGACAAATGTAGGCAAATAGTGCAAACCCACAGGAGCATAGAAGCTGTTTGACGAAGGTCTACATCATTGGCTACTCCATCATTTTCATTTAACCCTTTTCCTTTGGTATACCTGTTCCAAATTTCCATACCTACTTAACCCTTTCCTCCATAAATACGCCTTTCTACACCTCTGTAAAAATCACCCATTGAAACCATTGTGATAAATAGAGCATTTGCTCCTATAGGAGCAAATGCTCTATTTGTCACAATGGTTTCAAACTACAAAATTCTAACATTTTTCTTTTCTCTAGTTAATGCTCCTTTTCGGTAGATTTATTCAAAGTGGTTGGATAGAAAAATAGCCTATGAGGGAATGGGTTAATATTCATTGACGAAATTGTTATAATGAAATATGGAAAGTGGAACATTGTAGCCATTTTAGAAAGTAAAGACACAGATCATCATAGTGTCTTAAATATAAGTAGCTGTTTTAACCCTTTCCCTGTTTAATATTCATGAAGAAATAACGATGTTATGAATAAGCTGATCTGGGTCTACTCTGTTTGCAAATGCATAAAAAAGTGTTTATATGAGGGAAAGGGTTCAGGCAGTTGGCTGCATTAATGCAGAATTAAAAAAGAATGCACAAGGGTATTTCGAAAGCCTTCTGTATTGCTTCTGTCCTGCATTAACCCTTTACTCCATGAATATGTATGTAAGAATTAATGACATATGACATGAAAGAATCATGAATATTGATTAGATTATTTGTTACACTAGCATATGGACACAGGAATGTTTTGCCATGACACAAACTGTAGAATTATATCTATATTATATCATAAGCATACAGAGCAGAACCTGATCAGATGGCTTCTACAGGAGCCCGTCTGATCTGGGTGTACTCTCTTTGCAAAGGCGTAGAAAGGTGTATTTATAGAGTACAAGGAGTTAAGTAACCTACTGCCATAGATACTAGACTTGTTTTGAACAGCCACTGTATAGAGGTTTTACTGTATAAGATATAACACAGGTTTGAATTATTTCATACACCAGAGGAGCCAGAGACTCGTGATACTTGGTGGACCGAGATAAGGACAGAGATCCGTTCTCACACCCGAGCCATGGGCTGCCATGCTGTAATAGGCTATACAGAACAGACTTCAATTTGGCAAGTCTTATTAAATGATAAATAGTGCATACTCTGATCAGAGAGCTCTCTAGGATTCTATTTTCTAGGTCTACATTGTTTGAAAATTGCAGAAAAACTTATTTCCATCATTCAAAGACTAAAGGGCCTTTTGGGCTTCATGGTCTCAATGACTTGCTAAATGCTTTAAAAATAGTAATAAGACAAAAAAATAATTTTTTATTTAGGTTATCAAAATATCATCTCATAGTTTTAGGTATTGGCATAGATTTTATCAGGCCGTGGAATTATCTACATATTCCTAGTTCAAAATTAGGTAAAGAGCAATATCAGTTTTAACCCTTTCCTCCATAAATACGCCTCTGTTATAGTCACTTCTTGAAACCACTGTGATAAATAGAGCATTTGCTCCATAGGAGCAAATGCTCTATTTATCACAATGGTTTCAATACTACACAATTTTAACATTTTCCTTTTCTCTAGTAAATGCTCCTTTTCGGTAGATTTATTCAAAGAGGTTGGGTCTAAAAATAGCCTATGAAGGAAAGGTTAATAGCCGGTGTAAATTTGTTTGTTCAATCTGTGTAGAAGGTGTATTTTTTTCTGTTTATTATGGATACGCATATTGTCTTTTATTTTATACTGATATATCATCAGCACTCATGTTATGAAAAGCTTTTTTGATTTTCAGTGATGAGATAATTGTATTGTCGGCCACTGGCACAGCAGCCAAGGTGAACCTAAACATGGAGCAGTACCAGCAGTCCGTCCGTCCTAGTCCCCAAGCTCTGGCCACAGCAGTGGACAAGCACCTGGGTGTAGTGGACAAGGGTGGAGACCATGGCAAGAAATTGTTTGTGGATGTGAACCTTGCCAACCAGGGAGGAGGAAACCAGAGGTGAGTCATGCCTAACTGTATCTATTTGCCTTGGAAACTAGGTAAGTGTTTTTAGTTGGTGCTTAAAGCGCATTGCTTGATTTAATATGAATCACTAATATTTTTTTTATAAATATTTTTTAGCTGAATTTATGTAGTTGCATTAGAGTAACTTCGGGTAAATTCGACAGTCGGGCAATTTCGACACATACTTTGTTATCCATTGGTGTTTCATTATAATTGTGCTGATCATTTCTCTGTGTGCAAAAATTATGACGTAATAACATTCCATGACATCATAAGAACGTCATTGATTCTCTTGATGGTTTCTTTTGAAGAAAGATGAGTCATGTAAATATTGACCTAGTGACGTTACGCTATTTTTAGACGACGTTATAAGATTTCATAAGAAGGGACAGTGTGTTAGGAGTGCTATATCTTTAACTGTGCACTGTACTTTGTCATTTTTTCGCAAGTTAAATCTCACGCAGACATTGTTTTTATCTGTATGACCTTGCTTTTCAAAGAGTAATCGTTTGCAAGCTATGATCAGAGGGGTGTCGAATTTAGCCGACATAATCTTGCATAAGCGGGTAATTTCGTCACTTACTGTAAGACAGTACACATCCACTTTTTAGATATCTATGTGGCAATTTAATTTTTTCTAAGAAACATAATTATCAATTAAAGCTTATTAGAAGTAACCTACTACCTATTACACCTTCTATACTACCACTACTAACTACTACTAGACTCTACTACTACTTTACTAAAGTAGATCTAGATTTACCTTAACAAAAGTAGATCTAGATTTCCTACTAACTACTATTGACTACTTACTACTACTAGATCTAGATTTACTACTTACTTCTACTAACTACTACTACTAACTAGATCTAGTATCACTACTACTACTACTACTACTACTACTACTACTACTATACTAGATCTACAACTAACTACTACTACTACTACTACTAGATTTATCACTACTACTTACAAATTAGATTTACTAACAATTACTACTAATTACCACTATTACTACTACTAGCTACTAACTACTACTAATTACTATCACTACTAACTACTACTACTATTTGTTATCACTACTAACTACTACTAACTACTAATTAGTAATTACTATCACTACTAACCACAAACCCACCTACTACTAACCCATCCACTACCAATCCACCTACTACTACAACTACTAGTAGTCCACTACTACTAGTAACTACTACTACCTCCTACTGCTACTACTAGTCTACTATTACTTCTTCTAAGTACCACTTCGTACTGCTGCTACTACTACTACTAAAATATACTACTACTAACAACTACTAAATCTATGTACATCTACTACTAATACTATGTATTATACTACTTACTAATACTTCTGCTTAACACTTCCAATACTTCTGCTTAGCACTTCCAATACTATCTCAACTTTTTAACAGATTCATTTGTAACGAAAATTGGGATTTTGAGCGTGTCTTCATCTCGAGTAAAGCCATGCACGTTTAATTAATTCTAGTGAACAAATTTATTTGGCGACAAGACCTCGCATCACTTTTGAAACGAAGTTTTTAAACACATATGCGGATAGTGCTATGTAAAATATGTGCTCTGTAAAATATGAATAAGGAGACTTTAATTTGTTTAATAAATCCTTTCTGGACAAGCAATTTGACAAGTGTCGAAATTAGCCGAACAGTGTCGAAATTACCCGAAGCACAGTATGTACAACCGTTACCCATCACTAGGCAACTGGTGGTGTTTTATACATTCATATCACTCGAAAATGTTTGGAACTTATCGTTATATACCATTTCGAAGCGATTTGTCGGCTAATTTCGACATGCATATTTTTACAAATTATTAAAGCTTAAGGTGTCGAATATACCCGAAGTTACTCTATGTACACAGGGTTGTTTATGTATTAGTAGAAACTGTAGAGTCAATTCTTTTGAAATTCCATAAGCAAACAGAGCAGACCCTGATTCTGATATGATATACTCTGTTTTCAAACACGTGAAAAGGCATTTGTATGAGGGAAAGGGTTGTGTAGAAAAGGTGTGTTAAAGATCAGTGGCTATAATCTGTCTAAAACATGTCTCAGTCTGTTAGAAACCAAAATCCTTTATATTATTTGTTTTTAACATGTTTGAGTATTTGCGTCTTTTGTCTCGCCTCCTTTAACAGGGTGACACTTAGAGAATAATTATCCATTGTCTGTCCGTCTGTCTGAATGAATGAATGAATGAAATTAATGAAAGACTTTATCAGAGCTACAGATAAACATGCATACCCAAATACTTAAATCGCCATTTCTCCACCAAACCTTTTACTGTGACCACTCTTTCGAATTGTCTCTTTGAGACGATTCTGAAGAGTAGTCACAGTACAGGGTTTGGTGGAGAAATAAAGGAGTTATTATTGAAAATGTTTTAATTTAGGCATCTTACCGGAGCACTGGACTTTATATATCTGTGTGTCCATCTTTCTGTCTGTCTTTCACACTTTTGTAATCTCGCATTTTAGTAACACTTCTGTGAGCAGGTGACACACATTTTCCTTTGAACACAAAGTTTATATATCAAAGATTAATTTTTGAATAGTATTTTTCTATATTGAAAGTGGACAATTGGTTTCCATATGAGGCCATCATGGCCCTCTCGTTATTAATATCATATTCATTGGGTTTATTTACCAGCTCTGAGGACAACAGCCCATTGTTCAACTGTTCGTTATGCCACATTCCATACAGAGCTGGCAGTGTACCATTCCCAATCAACCTGTCTCAGTGCTCCATCTGCAGGTAAGACAAGTTTATATAAGGAAATTATTTACATGTTATCAAATTAGGTATGCCAGTCACTTGTTACAAATGTTAAGAGTGAAAAAAATGCTTATGCAAAATATAGACAGATCTACAGGTGTTTTGATTACAGCGGAATTCAAATTTCTATACCTACTGAATATTCATGGGCAAATTAGTTATAATGAAATATGGAGGATGGAACATTGTCTCCATTTTAGAAAGTAAAGAAACAGGTCTATTAAATTCCATTGGCAAACAGAGCAGACCCTGATCAGATGGCTCCTATAGGAGCCGTCTGATCTGGGTCTACTCTGTTTGCAAATGCATGAAAATGTGTTAATATGAAGGAAAGGGTTAACATCAATCCAAATGTTAACCCTTTACCTCATAGACATGCCTTTGGTACAGTTGCACAGAGAGTAGGCCCAGATCAGAAAGCTCTTGTAGGAGATGTCTGATCAGGGTCTGTTCTGTTTCCTTATGGAATGATAATAGATCTGATTATATAGTTTCTGACATGGCCAAAGGCTTTTATGTTTATATATCATACAATTAAGCTAATTAATGTTTATACGTTCATAATATCTTACATGAATATTCATCAGGTAAAGGGTTAATATACAATAACATATTTAACAAAAATATTAAACTTTCAACTATAAACTTTGGAAATACAATTGAACTTTGATATTTCAAACACGGATAACTCCAACTTCCAGATAACTAGTAATAAAAGGTTGGTCTTTCCAAAATTTACAATACAGAATTGTTTTAAAATGTATCGCTATGCATATCTAGAAACGCATGTGAAAGCTTAATGCAGATCCTGTAGGAGCTTTCAGCATTACTTTAGACCTGCATTCAGCTGTGAATTCAGATTAGAAATTGGATGACTTAAACCTGTGTTATCTCAAAGTAATTTGTATGGTTCCTTGAAGTTCAAGATATCGAAGTTCAACCGTGTATTTCTGAAGTTAAAAATCGGAGGAGATTAAGTTTAATAGCCATACAATACCTGGTATAAATAAGTCATTAAGCCTTTACTCCATACAGATGCCGTTCAGCACCTTTGCAAACAGAATAGACCGAGATCAGATGACTCCTATAGGAGCCATCTTATCAGGGTCTGCTTTGTTTGCATAAGAAATAACATAGACCTGATTCTACAGTTTCTACCATGGTAAAATTGCCTTTGTCATGATTTTACTATAAAAAATCAAATAAATAATATGCATACAGTCATTTCATGGAGTAAATAGTTAACCCTTCGCTTGCTATTCATGTCAATATACCTACCTGTAAATAGTGAAGACCCAGATGAGACAGCTCCTGCAGGAGCTGTCTCATCAGGGTCTGCACTATTTACAAGTTGATTGTGCAACCAGTGCACGTGAAGATATATGTAATTATACAACAGGACATGGGTAAAGAAGGAGAAATGTATTTCAAAATTCAGCAAGCGAAGGGTTAATAGGAAATATACATGTAAGATGCAGTCTTGTTTGTTTGATACTTCCTTCTGGTATATGTCACAGATATTACCCTACACTATTTGGATGGATATAGCATGTCGCAGCATGTTATAAAATTGAACAGTAATTGTGTTAGAACTGCTTTGGTTAACTTCTTAATTATTTCTTATCTCTACCTCTTTAAGAAAATATGTTGCTCTTGTTCGCTTGTTTATGATATGTTTGATTTTGCAGGGGGAAGTATGTTCCTGATGTGTTGTTTACTACAATAGACCCTCCCCAGGAGATACAGACACTGGGCAAGGCGGCATTCATACAAGCCAGGTAACATACAGTCACAGTGCTCAGTCTACGCTTAACACTTTACATCATGAATATTGGAGCAGTCTGATCTTGGTCTAATCTGTTTGCAAAGAAGTATTTATGGAGTATAGGGTTAAAACACTGGTTGAACTCGGTCACCTGCTTTAGCTTTGAGATCACTTCTCCATCGCTTGTCTGTCTGTCTCTCTGTGTGTCTCTGTCTCTATCTGTCTGTCCATGTATCATGCTTTCTATGTCATGCATTCCTCCTCCCCCCTCTGCCGACAGGTGGCAACTATGTTCCTTAAAACTCATGTTACTGTTGATACTTTTACTAAAAATTTAGTCAAAGACATAAGAAGTATACACAAACCTAAACCATAGGTTGAATATATGGTACATGTATTAAATGTATTGTAGACCCTGTTTATAGTAGCAATTTTACAAATTGATATGGCTGCGTTTAAAAGCAGGAGGTTGTTTAATACAAAATGAATGTAATACAGAAAGCTCCTGTTAGAGCCTTCTGCTTAGTTTTCATCCAGCATAATGATGAGAAATAATGATGCCATGAATATTAATAAGTTTAATTTTTATAATGACACATGAATCCAGGAATTCTTGGCCATGGCAGAAACTTTAGAATCATATCTATATAATTGCACAAGCAAACAGAGCAGACTCTGGTCAGACTGCTCCTATAGGAGCCATCTGACCTGGGTCTACTCTGTTTGCAAAGGCGTAGAAAGGGTATTTATGGAGTAAAGGGATAAATACTCAATTTTCTTAACCTGTTCTATGCTGAATACTAATAATGGAATGACCCACCAGTGTTTAGCTATGGGGTCCATTCAGTATGAAAGGGTATAATTAGGGTGACAAACAGTGCAGACACTGATCAGAGGGCTCCTCTAGGAACTCTTTGATCTGGATCTACACTGTTTGCAAATGCCAGTACACCTGTTTACCGCATTCAGTGGGTTAGGGATTTTTAACTGTAATGCAATACTGTACTTTATGGTTGAGATGAGAAAACATATACATGTACATGTATTTTTCTTTCTCAGGGTGTGTAGACCTAAAGCAGACAGCAAAGCAGAAGCCAATGCCAAAGAAATCGGTGATGTAAGTACACCACAGTAATTAAAAAATTACAAGACATTCTAGTTATTAAACCAGTAAAACCTTTTTAAGCAAACACTCACTGATTAAACACAGCAGTCCATAGCTCCTAAAAGAGGTTGCCTAATGCAGGAAGCTTGATTACTTTTGTATTACATTAAGCTTTTTTACCTTAACCCTGCACTCTATAGATATGCCTTTTAATGTTTTTGCAAACAGAGTAGACCCCGTTCTGATGGATCCTGTCTGCTCTGTTTGTGTACAAAATAAAATAGATCTGATTCTACAGTTTCTGCCATGGCCAAACATTTCTGTTTTCATATGCCATTATAAATAATCAACTATAAACTAATATTCCTGATGTCAATATATCTTGCATGGATATTCATGGAGTAAAGGGTTAAAGACCCAGATTTAAACCGTCAATATACCTACCTGTAAATAGTGGAGACCCAGATGACAGGGTCTGCACTATTTATAAGTTGATTGTGCAACCAGTGCACTCCACAGCAGTAATTGCACAGCGACATGTTTGTACACAGTGAAGATATATGTAATTATATGTAATTATACAACAGGGCATGGGTAAAGAAGGAGAAATGTATTTTAAAATTCAGCAAGACCATTTTTCTTTCAAATCAGATGAGATTGTAAAATGTTATGACAGAATCAGTTTTATCTGTTTACAGATTTTGCCATTTATGGAGTATGAACTTCACAATCAGCTGGTGAATAAACTCAAGGTAGGTGTGACCAAGGAGTTTTTTGTGTCTAGTGGAAGTACAGAGCACTGTGGTGAGCTTCATGAGCTTCTTGTTTAACCATTTTCCTTTATATTAACATGTTTTCAAGCATTTGCAAACAGAGTAGACCCAGATTAGACAGCTCCTTTAGGAGTCATCTGATCAGGGTCTGCTCTGATTGCTAATAAAATTGGAAAGATCCATTTCTTTACTTTCTAAAATGACTTCAATATTCTACCTTCCATATTTCATTGTAACTATTTTGTCAATGAATATTCAGTATTGAAATTGGAATAAACCTAGAACAGGTAAAAGAGTTAACCCATTTTGACCTGTACCTCTTTAATAGTGAACTTATTTAATGGGTTTGTTACTGGTTTTATTCTTGTATTCATTTTGGAAATCAATTGTGAAGCAAATAGTGCAGACCCTGATCAGACAGCTTGATCAGGAGCCCTCTGGTTTGAGTCAACATTTTTTTCAAATGTCCATAATAATCCTTTCCCTGTTCTACGTGTATTCCATATTTCTATACCTGAATTTTCATGGAAAAAATAGTTACAACAAAATGTGGAAGGTGGACCATTGTAGTATTTCTAGAAAGTAAAGAAGCAGATCTTTCAATTTCTATTAGCAAACGGAGCAGACCCTGATCTGGCTCTTCTCTGTTTGCAAATGAACTAAACACATTTATATGAAGGGAAAGGGTTAAAGGACACTGAGCACAAATGGGTTAATGGGTTCTCCTTCATGGTTGTTCTACAAATTATCTTCATTATTTAGCTCACATTATGAAAATAATTTTTAGATTAGTTTTGAGCATAATAAACCGTCCTCCATAAATACGCCTTTCTACACAAACAGCAGACCCAGGTCAGACGGCTTCTACAGTTTCTGTTTTGGTGAAAATTTCATATGATAATATGCCATCTTAAATATTAATGTAATTAATATTCATGATGTCATTTTTATCCCCCCCCCCCCCCCCCCCCAAAAAAAAAAAAAATCAAAGGGGAGGGGGGAGCACATTGCTTTTGCCCTGTCTGTACGTGGTGCATTTGTTTGTTGGTTTGGCCCCTTAACTTTAGCGACAATTTTGTAGTCATTTTGAA
The DNA here is from genome assembly GCA_963576725.1 of Azorinus chamasolen. Lineage (NCBI taxonomy): Eukaryota > Metazoa > Mollusca > Bivalvia > Cardiida > Solecurtidae > Azorinus > Azorinus chamasolen. Next base: position 43,993,810 of record OY755246.1, on the reverse strand, counting down.
GCAATGACCATAGGACTTCCATATTTGGTATGACCATGCCAAAATATTTGCCCTTCTGACCTTCACCTTTGACCTACTTTTGCAAAAATCTTTAATTGCCTATTACATTGGAACCAATAAGCATAGGGCTTCCATACTTGGTATGTATCTTTCTTGTTTAATAATCTTGCTGAAAATTGGTATTTGGTTGCATTTTGGTTCTGATATTGATGCAGTTAACTTTAAATTTAAAATTGAATTATATTTTTTGTTCAATATGACACAATTTAGACTTGACTTTTAAACAGGCGAGAATCAGGTGGCTTTGACACCATTTCTGGTTATATAGATGTAGATATTTTAACCCTTTACCTCATACACACACTTGTTTTTACACCTTTGCAAACAGAGTCGACCCAGATCAGTCTACTTCTGTGGGAGCTGTCAGATAAAGATCTGCTCTGTTTACAGATAGATTTATATAAATTTGATTCTTCAGTTTCTGATCATTAAAAATTCCCTTTTTCATAATGATGTGATAAAAATTCAGCCCATTTATAGTCGTTCAGTCACTTTTACGTATATGAATATTCATCAAGTAAAGGGTTAACCCTTTACTCCATGAATATTCATGTAAGAAATAATGACATAAATATTAATTAGATTAATTGTTATGATAGTACATGGACACAGTTTGGCCATTGCAGAAACTGCAGACTCATATCTATATTATATCATAAGCAAACAGAGCAGACACTGATTCTATAGGAGCCATCTGATCTGGGTCTTCTCTGTTTGCAAAGGCGTATTTATGGAGTAATGGGTTAAGTAGATAGTGCTGTATCTACTGTATGTCTGCATCAATTTCCCCAAGTATGGTATTACTCCTATGTATTTACAGATCAGAAGTATGAATGGTTTGTTTGGTCTCAAGGTGCAGATTGTGGTTGGTGAGAGTATGGTCATAGGAATAGCGGTGAGTACTGTATTACTATTGCTACAGTTAAACCTTACGAGAGTGACAACTTAGCGAATAAACATGCAGGTGTATAGGAAAAGATGCTTGCTGAACCTTTTCCCTGTTCTAAGTTTAGGCCAAATTTAAATACCTACTGAATATTCATTAACAAAATAGTTACAAAGAAATATGGAACTTGGAACATTGCAGACATTTTAGAAAGAAAAGAAACAGATTTATCAAATTCTATTAGCAAACAGAGTAGACCCTAATCAGACGGCTCCTATAGGAGCCATCTGATCTGGGTATACTCTGTTTGCAAATGCGTGAAAACACGTTTATATGAGGGAAAGTGTTAATGAAGATTGAAGCTCCAATACTGCCTGTCTGAAAAAATCATAAACATCTTTTAAGTGCTTGAAGAAAGGTTATACTGCATTAAAGTTTTTTTTCAAGAGTTACCTATCGGTATTTTTAGCTGGCTTTGAAGATAGAATTGATTTTATAGTACATGTATATTTATAAAAATTCTGTATGTCCATTATTGACTGTTGGATATAAATATCATCATTGAATATTTTATTGTTGTTTTAATAACATGACTATTTACATCCTAATCTGACAGTTACTTCATGATAAAGCAACAAATGTAATTAACCCTTTACTCCATGAAAGTTCATGAAAAAAATAATGACATCAATATTGAGCAGTTTATTTTTTATAATGGCTTATGAACATAGGAAATTTTGGCAGTGGCAGAAACTATAGAATCATATCTACATTATTTCAAGAGCAAGCAGAGCTGACCCTGGTCAGACGGCTCCATTATTTTATTTTTGTAAATAAATATAAAGCACCTAGCACAAAATTGAAGTTACTACAATCAACAAGGCGAATATGTGAAAACCTTTGCAATAGTTTAATCCAGCCTCTCATCTATCTAAACTGGCTGTCTGAGTGCAATTTTTTTAATAAATGAAAAAAAAACACCATTGTCTTCAGAAAATAAAAAGCAGAACTTTTAGAAACTGCTTACAAATGTTACAGAATGTAGTTAATAACACTTTACCCCACAGATACACATTTGCAAACAGAGCAGACCCTTATCAGAAGGCTCCACCAGGAGCCATCTGATCAAGGTCTACTCTGTTTTCTTATGAAGTAATACCAATTGATTCTGCAAATTTTTGCCATGGCCCAAACTTCAGATGTTCTCATGTCATTATGAAAATTCAAACAATTAGTAATCATCATGTCATTATTTCTTACATGAATATTCATAGAGTAAGGGGTTAATGGTTTTGCACTAAGTGCTTGATATGTCAAACTTAAAACTTCTTCCAATTTTCATTCTGATTGAAACAGGTTACGTTTGGTCTGATGTCAAAGTTCGTTTTTATTCGCAGACTGCCACAGGTGTCTACCTTCTGCCCCTTCCTGCAGCTCCTGTCCCCAAAATCATGGGACAGATCACATCAGAGGAGGAGAATGTGGTATTGATAGACCTACAGAAGCGAGTTAAAGAACAGCTACAGAAATACAAAGACGTGTACCAGCTTCAGGGTGTGGTGAGTAGGAAGGATATATCAACAAGCCACCATCTATCTGTCTGTAGTAGTCAGAATGTCTCTATAGTGACCATTTGAAGGAACTTTTGTCCTGCGTTACTTTAGAAATCTTCCTATTTACACCTTTGCCCTGTCTACTTAACCCGTTCCTTCATATAAACGCATTTTCACGCATTTGCAAACAGAGTAGACCAAGATCAGATGGCTGCTATAGGAGCCGTCTGATCAGGGTCTGCTCTGTTTGCTAATGGAATTAGATAGATGTTTCTTTTGTTTCTAAAATGGCTACAGTGATCCACCACCCATATTTCATTATAACTAATTTGTCCATGAATATTCACTAGGTATTGAAATTTGAAATAAACATAGAACAGTGAAAGGGTTATACATCACATATCTGATTCTCTACTTTTTACACTGGCAATTAGAATTCAAGAATTGAATTATTCAGTTGATTGTCTGTTCTAAAATAAAGTTAGCCCTTTTTCTCATACAAATGCTTTTTCGTGCCTTTACAAACAGAGTAGATCCAGATCATATGGCTCCTATAGGAGCCATCTGATAAGGGTCTGCTCTGTTATGAAATTATAAAAGATCTTACTCTACAGTTTCTACCAGTACCAAACAATTCTGTGTAAATATGCCATTATAAGGTTTCAGCTAATTAATATTCATGATGTTATTATTTTGCACATGAATATGCAACAGGAACAGGAAAAGGGTCAGCTGTTTTCTGTACCAGTAAACATGAAATAACAATTACTTAACAATGCATTTCATGTTTATAAAGTACAAAAAGGAAGTTTGAAAGCCAAAATCTGTTAAAGAAGATTTGACTATGAAATTCCCTGTACACTAGTTGGAAATGATGTATACCAAAAAACAAGGTAGATTTTAAATAGATAACTATAATTAAAAGATTTTCAACAAAACTAATAAATAACAAAAACAAGATCACAATAAATAAATTGTCAGTGACAAGACATGTTAACATTGCAAGAACACTTGCCTTCAAGGTCATAAAACTTAAAATGAACTATATGGAATGATGGTCTCTGGACAACAGCTTTAACAACTTGGTTTTCAAATGGTTTGCCTTGACATAAAAGTTGGGATTGCATTTTAGTGGTCTTGGGTCAATTTCAAGATCACTGTTACTAAAAATAGAAAAAAGGGTCAAGGTCATGAATACTCTAGTGTTCATATTTGCCACGTCTCGAGTTTATGGATTTAAGTGCCAATTTATTTTGTCTGCATAATAAACTTCTTGATAATCTCCGCAAATACTTGTAGTTTGAATTTACATCAGGCTCTGAGTAATTATTGCTCATCATATTGTTTTTTATTAAATCTTTCAAGACAAAAGTTAACTCGTATCTGCAGAACTTGTTTTGTGCTGTTATTCTAAAAATTCATTTGTATTCAATGTCTTTTGCAAAGAAAACAGCGTCTTGATGAAGTTTGGATGAAGTTCCTGAGGATATAAAACTTCTTGCTTGAGTTTGACATCATTTTCAGGTATCTGACCAATCAGATACTTGAGAATGAAATCAGACTCTGGAGTTTTGTAACCTCGAAGCTTGATTAGCTTCCTAGTTACTCAGCATCTCATCTAGATCCATACTGTTTGCAAAAGTCATCAATTATTGGTCCATGATACAGTAAAACCTCTCTATAATGACCACTAAATTACATCAAGTATTTTGTGTTAAAGGCAGGTGGCTGCTTAAAGCAAGGTGAAAGTAAATATAGGAGCATTCTGTTTTACTTTCACCTTGCTTTAAGCAACCACCTCCCCAAAATACCAACTAATTAACACAATTCAGTGTCGTTATAGAGAGGTTTTACTGTATTGAAAAAGGAAAAATACAAGTACAGTAAAAGCTTGATACTACCAACACTCAAATACTTACCAATACTGATCTTTAACACAGGTGGCAGCTTAATGCAGGGTGAAAGTCATGCAGAAATCTCCCTAGGACATTCACCCTGCATTTAGCAGCCACCTTCCTACAAAGACATAACTTCTTCATTAGTAAGATTTCGTAGTATCAAGTTTTTACTGTACATTTAAACCTGTGTAAACCAAACGCTCAATTTAGTATGAATATTGGTCTTGGAGACAGATGACATCTTAATGTTTTCTGCATGACTTTCACCCTGTATTAACCCTCGCTTGCTATTCACGTCAGTATACCTACCTGTAAATAGTGAAGACCCAGATGAGACAGCTCCTGCAGGAGCTGTCTCATCAGGGTCTGCACTATTTACAAATTGATTGTGCAACCAGTGCACTCCACAGCAGTGATCGCACAGCGAACTACTTGTACACAGTGAAGATATATGTAATTATACAACAAGGCATGGGTAAAGAAGGAGAAATGTATTTTAAAATTCAGCAAGAGAAGGGTTAAGCAGCCACCTGCCTAAAAGTTTCTAAATTCTTCGCTATTAGAATTCTGGTTTAGAGGGGTTTTACTGTATGTTTTAGAATTGAAGAAAGGTTTACGACATTGCTATTGAATTCGCGAAATGAGATCATTTGCATTTAGAAATGGTGTAGACTATTTTTGGTGAGCCTTCTGATTTGGGTCTGCACTGTTTGTCGTTTTAACTTTTTTTCTGTGCAAATGTTGCAAATATAACCCTGTCCTACCGAATGGACTCTAATTTTAACCAGTGATGGACTATTCTATTTTAAAAATTCAGCTTTAAAAGGATAAATGATGGTGTTACTTTTTGTCTCCATTGTCACTGGTATATTTTTATACTTTCTCTATCTTAGATTTGCTTCTCGTTAGTCTGTCAAACACACTGAGTCTCATCCTCCTCTTGTGCTTTTCACTGAATTCCATTTTGTAGGTAGCTGGGTATTTGTGATCTGTTTTCGATTTCTTTTTCTTCTTCTTTTTCTTTTTTGATGTCGATGACTCACTGTCATCATCATCATCATCATCCTCTTCTGAGCCAGTTTCCCCTTCTTCTGCTGAGTTGTTTCCATTGTCATGTTCGGTCTTCTCTTCTGCTGGGTCATTGCTGTACTTTTGAAAAAGTTCTTTTATTTCTTGTGTTGCAGCATAAAACTCTGCAGGCTTATTTATCTGGAATAGGAGACATATTCATTTGATATATAAATGTTTATATATTATACACTTCAATAAGCCTTTCCTTCATATAAATGCATTTTTATGCGTTTGCAAACAGAGTACACCCATATCAGATGGATCTGATAGGAGCTGTCTGATCAGGGTCTGCTCTGTTTGCTACTGAAATTTGAAAGGTCTGTTTCTTTACTTTCTTAAATAGCTGCCTTCCATATTTCATTATAACTACTATTTTGTCGATGAATATTCAGTAGGTCTTGAAATTTGGACTAAACATAGAACAGGGTTAACCCTTTTAGTGCTAAACTTTCAAAGTGTCCATCTTGGTCTACAATATTGTTCAGACAGAAACTGTTTTTTTTTAACCATTTCCCTGTTCTATGTTTATTCCAAATTTCAATACATTCTGAATATTCATGGAAAAAAATAGTTGAATGTACATGTATAATGAAATATCGAAGGTGGAATATTGTAACCATTTTATAAAGGAAAGAAACGGGTATTTCAAATTCCAGTTAGCAAATAGAGCAGACCCTGGTCAGACAGCTCCTATAGGAGTCATCTGATCAGGGACTGCACTGTTTGCATATGCATGAAAACACATTTATATGAAGGAAAGGGTTAAATACTGATGGACCATACTAGTTTGAAAATTCAGTAATTAAAGAGTTAACTTGAAGCTGTTAGACACAGAATCTGCAAGATCAAGGTCCCAGTTTATTTAGATCAAGGAAGCTGAGTGATGTCCAACAACTTTACAGCCAGTGGGGGAATAGACTATTAAATTTCAGATCCCAGCTGAGAAAGTCACATGTTTAGGCAAGGTCTTTCTGAGGTGACCACACAGAATTAAAGGCATGCAAGATAGGTGGTAGCTTAATGCAGATCAAAAGTAATGTAAAATGCTCCCAGAGGAGCTTTCTTTCTACATTTCTTTGGCCTGTATTAAGCAACCAATGTTTTTTCATTTGTTTGTTTAATTATTGGTGGTTATTAAAACAGAATTTACTTACAAAGTCTAGAATAGTGGCATCTGCATCATTGTCCAGCAGGTATTTTACAATCCAAGGGTGGCCGTTTTTAGATGCCAGATGGAGAGCCGTCATTTCACTGAACTGAGGACATACAAAAATAATCAAGCAGTCTTTTTGGCTCCTCTGAGCCTTTGCTCAAGGTGAGCAAGTTTGACCAATCCAATGTCCATCTGTCTGTCCATCAACGATTTCATCTAACCCTTTACTTCATAAAAAAACATTTTCACGCTTTTGCAAACAGAGTAGACCCAGATCAGATGGCTCCTATAGTAGCTGTCTGATTAGGGTCTGCTCTGTTTGCTTATCAGATTATAATTGAACTGACTCTACTGTGTTTACCAGTACTAAAAACACTGCTTACATGATTATGCTATTATAAAAATTCAGCTAATAATTATTCATGATGTCATTATTTTTTACATGAATATTTAACAGGTAACGGGTTAACCCAGATTAGACACTCTTGCAGGATCTTTCTGATCAGGGTCTGTTGTATTTGCTTATGGAATAATATCGACCTGATCATACAGTTTTTGGTAAGGCCTAAACAAATTTGTTTACATGCCATAATTAATAAAAAAAAAAATCAGCTAATTAATATTCACAGCTTCGTATTTTTACATGAATATTCATGAGGTAAAGTGTGAAATTTGTATTTAAAAGTTTTTTTACTAGTACATTCTTATAAGAATAATATAACATATTCTAAACTATGTTAGATCAAGATGATAGAATTGGTTACTTGGCATTTAATTATCATTCAAACTACAGTAAAACCTTGTTTAATGGAACACTAAAATACGATCTTTAAGACAGGTGACAGCTTAAGGCATGGTGAAAGTCATGCAGAAAGCTCCTCTAGGAGCTTTCTGCATAACCTTCACCATGAATTAAGCAACCACCTGCCTAAAAGGGTCTAAATTCTTCTATGCAGAATATTCGAATAATTGAGATTTTACTGTACATGTATTTTCAAAAAGTCCTGAGGAATATTTCCTGTGATTGTCTGACCACTGACCTGTGTTGTTAGTGTGCTGTCTGCTTCAGCATCCATTAACAGCGGCATTCCATTGTCATAGCCATAACTGGCTGCTAGATGGAGTGGCGTCTGACCATTCTGAAACGTTTTAACTAGGAGGTTAAACAGATTATCTCTCTTAACCCTTTCTATCTTATAAACGCCTTTTCTTACATATGCAAATGGAGTAGACCCATATCAGATGGCTCCGACAGGAGATTCTTTGATCAGGGTCTGCTCTGTGTGTTTATGATATAAATATAGAAATGATTCTGAAGTTTCTATCATGGTCAAAATTTCCTGCGTCCATGTGCTTTTGTAACAGTTAATCTATTTGATATTCATGATGTCATTATTTCCTACACGAATATTCATGGAGTAAAGGGTTAACCCATTCCCGCATATAGATGCCTTTTGACGCTTCTGTAAAAGTCATTTTCTGAAACCATTGTGATAAGTAGACCATTTGCTCCGCAGGAACAAATGCTCTATTAATCACAATGGTTTCAAAACTACACAATTCTGAAAATTTCCTTTGCTCTAGTAAATGCTCCTTTTGGGTAGATTTAATCAAAGAGGTCGGATCTAAAAATAACCTAGGCGGTAATGGGTTAAACCATTTGCACATGCACCCTTACTATTTGGACATACAAACAAACTTAAGCAAATAGTACAGACTAAGACCAAACATAATCCATTGACACTACTAATTTTCACCATTTTGAAATTGATTGGGGTATGTTAACCCATTCCCTTAAATTGACTCCACTGTAAAAGTCACTTTTTGAAACAATTGAAACAAATGCTCAAAATGGTTTCAAAAAGTGACTTTTACAGACATCAAAAGGTGTCAATATGAGGGAATGGGTAAAAGATAAAGCTACAGAATATGGTGATATATGTATATGGTATGTAGAGCTGTACCTTGTTTTGTACGTTTGGGTTAGCTCCCCTGTCTAGCAGTTCTTGTACCATCTCATCATGCTCCCTGTGTACAGCTGTGTGTAGCGCAGTCTCCCCATTCTGCTATGGTAGGAACAAATCACTCATTATTATATACTAGTAGACAATGATAAATTAACAGAAAAATTTACTCTGTCTTTCTTGTCATGTAGCTATAAATGGATATTGGAATACATGTCAATGTAGAACAGGGAACTGGTTAATAAAAATTTCATCTTGAATTCATTGTATGCTATCAGCAATTTTTTTTTATGCCCCCAAAGGCGGGCATATAGTAATTGCATTGTCCGTCCTTCCGTCCGTCTGCACTCACCAATGGGTAGTTGTGTGACTTTTTCTAACTAGTCACACAAGTAAAATCATTAACCTGGCCATCTCTTGTGACATTAACCTGGCCATTTCTTGTGACATTAACCTGGCCAGTTGTGGGACATAGGGTTAGGGTTAGGGTTAGCTTCCAGATCATTCTTTTCCAAAGTTAGAGCCAAAAATAGTTTTTCTTGTGGGACTAGTCCCACAAGAAAAGATCAAAGGAAAAAGTCACACAACTACCCATTTGTTAGTCTGTCTGTCCGTCCGTCCGTCCGTCTGTCCTTCCATCCGTCCCAAATTCGTGTCCGGTCTGTAACTTCTTCATCTATCAATTGATTTCAATATAACTTGCCACAAATGTTCACCAGACAGAGACGATGTGTCGCCTTCAACTCCCTGGTCCATGGGTCAAAGGTCAAGGTCACAGGGTACAATTACTTTGTCACAAATTTCGTGTCCGGTCTGTAACTTCTTCATCTATCAATGGATTTCAATATATCTTGGCACAAATGTTCACCACACAAAGACGATGTGTCGCGTTCAACTCCCTGGTCCATGGGTCAAAGGTCAAGGTCACAGGGTACAATTACTTTGTCACAAATTTCGTGTCCGGTCTGTAACTTCTTCATATATCAATGGATTTCAATATAACTTGGCACAAATGTTCACCACACAAAGACAATGTGTCGCGTTCAACTCCCACGTCCATGGGTCAAAGGCCAAGGTCACAGGGTACAATTACTTTGTAACAAATTTCGTGTCCGGCCTGTAACTTCTTTATCTATCAATGGATTTCAATATAACTTGCCACAAATGTTCACCACACAAAGACAATGTGTCGTGTTCAACTCCCAGGTCCATGGGTCAAAGGTCAAGGTCAAAGGGTAAAATAACTTTGTAACAAATTTCGTGTCCGGTCTGTAACTTCTTTATCTAGGAATGGATTTCAATAACTTGGCACAAATGTTAACCGTACAAAGACGATGTGTCGCTTTCAACTCCCAGGTCCATAGGTCAAAGGTCAAGGTCACAGGGTACAATTACTTTGTCACAAATTTCGTGTCCGGTCTGTAACTTCTTTATATATCAATGGATTTCAATATGATTTGGCACAAATGTTCACCAGACAAAGATGATGTGTCACTTTCAACTCCCTGGTCCATGGGTCAAAGGTCAAGGTCACAGAATACAATTACTTTGTCACAAATTTTGTGTCCGGTCTGTAACATCTTTACCTATCAATGGATTTCAATATAACTTGGCACAGATGTTCAACAGACAAAGACGATGTGTCGCATTCAGCTCCCTGGTCCATATGTCAAAGGTCAAGGTCACACGGTACAATTACTTGTTTATCTGTGAATGGATTTCAAAGGAACCTGGCACAAATGTTCACCACACAAAGACGATGTGTCAACTCCCTGGTCCATGGGTCAAAGGTCAATTTTTGGGGGCATTTGTCACGTGACTGTGACATCTCTTGTTTGATAACCTATGCAAACAGTTTAGATCTAGAGGAAATGTTGAGTAACTCATCATCAACATCCAAATTGTTTGATACTCTGACAGAAATTTGAAGCAAAATCAAAGAAAACGTAATTGTTAGAATTTCAGCAGATGTCAAAAATAGTTTGCAGACAGTATGCAAAGTGGTTAAGATTTTACAGGTATTATTTTGTCATTTTTCTGTCAAGTTTGAAATGCATGTAGATTGTTGTAGTAATTTAGATTTGATCTTAGCCTTTAGATTGTTGTAGTAATTATGTCTTCCCCAGTATATTGGGGAGACATTTTGTTTTTGTGCATGGTTACGTCCGTCCATCCATCTGTCTGATTTTAATTTGTCTGTGCGGTTTCTCCAAAACCTTTGGTCGGATTTTCATGAAACTTAATAGGATTGATCAGCACCATACCTAGATATTCATATCGTATTCCTGTTTCGGTTTGATGATTTTCTGCAGAGTTATAGGACTTTGAATTTTTACTTGAAAACGTTTGTCCTCGCGGTTTCTCCCAAAACCTTTCTTCAGATTTTCATGAAACTTCATAGGATTAATCAGCACTATGACTAGTTGTGCATATCATCTTTCTCTTCTGTTTCAATGATTTTCTGCAGAGTTATTGGACTTTGAAATGAAATTTTTGCATGAAAAAATTTGTCCACATGGTTACTCCAAAACCTTTAGGTACATTTTCATAAACTTAATAGGATTAATCAGCACCATGTCTAGTTTTGCATATCATATTCCTGTTCCGGTTCGATGATTTTCTGCAGAGTTATGGGACTTTGAAATTTTTACATGGAAAATTTTGTCGGGGCGGGGTGTGGTGGGGAGAGACATCAGTTTTTGTATCAAAAACAATTCTAGTTTAGATTTGATCTTAACCCTTTCCCTGTTGCATATTTATAACATCATGAATATTTATTAGTTGAATTATTTTCATGGCATATGTACACAGGATGTTTGTTATTGGTAGAAACAGTAGAGTCAAAACTATTATTATTTCATAAGCAAACAGAACAGACCCTGATCAGACAGCTCCTCTAGGAGCTGTCTGATCTTGGTCTGCTCTGTTTACAAAGACGTCTCCATCCAGGAAAGGGTTAACAGGTGAGGCATGCCCAGTTACATACATGATCTGCAGTGTTGATGTCAATGCCAGTGTCTAGTAGTGTCTGCAGGTCTGACACTACCCCAGATCTGACAGCACAGCACAGCTGCTCAGCATCCCCGTCTATCAGGCAGTAAGACATGCTTGTCAAACCTGAGCACTGTCAGGGAGTCTCCAGTAGCAACAACTAAAATTATACAAATCTGTTCCTGTTTCTCCTTGTTTGGATTCTTATCACCGTAACATTTTAAGTGTCTAAGAGATTTCTTACATTGTTTTCACCAGAATATTTTATTTTGTATGGTTTTAGACCATAATTATATCAAGCTTAAGAATCAAACCATATACCTAATAAATATTAATTTAACCCTTCACTCTATACATACACCTTTCTACTTTTTTGCAAACAGAATAGACCCAGATCGGATGGCTCCTGTAGGAGCTCCTGTAGGCTCTGATCTGGGTCTACTCTGTTTGCTTAGGAAATAATATAGATATGATTTTACAGTTTCTGTAATGGCCGACAAATTTATATATTCATGTGCCATAATAAATACTTTACAGTTTCTACTTTGGCCTTTTGTCAATATGCCATTATAAAAATTAATCAAATTAAAATTAATATTCATAATGTCATTAGTTTCTTACATGAATATTCATGGAGTAAATGGTTAAGAATGAAAAATAATTAGCTGAAATTCTTTAACCACATGCATCATAAACAAGGGATTTTTTGGACTGTGGCAGAAATGATAAATCTATGTTATTGTATAAGCAAACAGAGCAGACCCTGATCCGACAGCCCATAAGGAGCCATTTGATCTGCATCTGCTGTTTGCAAATGCATGAAAATGTGTTTCTGTCAGGTAGAGGGTTAACACATTTTCTTGTATCATCACTGTAGAGTGTTTGTACTATAATTATGTGAACCAATTATTGAAGCACAAAAGAGGAATATCTTTTACTTTTCTTTTTTTGGGACAAAAAAATTATTTATAAGATTTTAAACCCAAAATAACTTTTGTTCAACCTACATACCTGTAAATTCTGCATGATGTCTTACAATTATGTTTTAAATGTCCAAACAGAGTGGTTTTATCTTATCTTTGATCACTGTTGGTCTAACCATGAACTCAGCAAAAGTTATTTTTTGTGCCACTATTCTGATAAGCACTAATTTCTACTATATTAACCCGACTCTATTGTGAAAAAATGTCTGCTCAAATCTGGATGTGGTGCAATTTTAACAATTTCAATTCTAGCTTTTTAGAAACTATTGACCAAGTGTCATGACACCAGCTTTTGAGAAATTATTGACCTACATGTATTATCAAACAGCTTGGATCCTGATGAGAGGGCGAGTTACTCACTGTTTAATTTGGATCCAAGCTGTTTGCAAATACGACTCAGGTCGCAAATAGCTGGATAAAGGTAAAGGTAGTACAAGAGCATAGACATTTTGGAAGGTCAAAATCACTGTCATATGTCCCTGTACTTGTACTCTATTTACCATAAGTATTCAGACACCATATGATCCCTCTCCACCCATCTGTGAAGCAGAACAGCGAAATTTGCGGCATTACAGTAAAACCCCTCTAAACCGGAATTCTAGTAGAGAAGAATTTAGATACTTTTAGGCAGGTGGCTGCTTCATGCAGGGTGAAAGTCATGCAGAAAGCTCCTCTAGGAGCTTTCTGCATGACTTTCACCCTGCATGAAGCTGCCACCTGTCTCCAAGATCGATATTTATACCAAATTTAACGTCCGGTTTAGAGGGGTTTTACTGTATTATAATTTTTATATTACACTGAAAAATAGTAGTAAGTAATGAAGACCCTGATCAAACTGTACTTTCTGGAACAGTGATTTGGTACTGTACTATTTGGCTCAGTCTGTCTCTCCAAATACTCACAGTAATTAGGGTACATAAATATTTAAGCATTACCACTGCCAACAGTGTTGTATTATACAGACAAAAGTAAGCAGCCACGTTGTTGACCTTATATATTACAGACCTACACCAGGTTAAATATTTGAGAGTAAATCTTAGCTTCATTGTAAAACTGTTTTTGTTCACATGTGCTATTAACCCTTCCTTCATATAAACGTGTTTCACGCATTTTCAAACAGAGTAGACCCAGATCAGACAGCTCTTATAGGAGCGGTCTGATCAGGGTCTGCTGTGTTTGCTAATGGAAAATGATAGATCTGTTTATTTATTTTCTGAAATGGCTACAGTGCTCCACCTTCTATATTTCATTTCATTTCATTTTGTCCATGACTTTTCAGTAGGTATTGAAATTTGGAATAAATATAGAACAGGGAAAGGGTTAAATATTTGAAAGTAAATCTTAGCTTCATTGTAAAACTGTTTTCGTTCACATGTACTATTAATATGTTTCCAATTTCAAAAGCACACATTTTTGTAAGATCAGAAACCTTGAGTCAATATTGAGTTGAGCAGCTATTTGATTAAGTACGGAAAGGATACACTTCATTGATTTCATTAATCTGTCATAATTACCATACAAACATGGATTGATAGGACAAAATGAGATTAATCCTTTACTGCCTTTAAATGTCTTTGCAGACAGAGTAGACCCAGATCAGATGGCTCCTGTATGAGCTGTCTAATCAGGATCTGCGTGTTAAACAAAACACCGATGATGATGATGATTCTACAGTTTCTGTCATGGCCAAAAATATATAAATTCATGTGTCATAATAAAAATCTACTTAATTATAAATCATGATGTCATTATTTCTTACATGAATATTCAGGGAGTAAAGGCTTAACTGAAGGAAGATAACTGGTCATAGAAATTTAACCCACAAAGATTAATGGATCACAGAAATTGATAATGATAATAGGTAACCTTATATGTCCTAAATATTTACCCTTTACTCCATAGATACGCCTGTCTACTCCTTTGCATACAGAGTAGACCCAGATCAGATGGCTCCTATAGGAACCACCTGATCAGGTCTGCTCTGTTTGCTTATGACTTGATATAGATCTGATACTACAGTTTTGGTCAAAGTAAAACAATACTGTGTACATGTTCCATTATTAAAAAAAAAAATAATATAGTAAATATTCATGATGTCATTTCTTGTATGAATATTCATGGAGTAAAGGGTAAAGGCAACAAATCCCATCTCCACTGGTTTGTAAAGCTGAATAAGTAATTTCTACATCACTATGTTTCATGTAGTTTTAACCGTTTATCTCATGAATATTCAGGTATGAAATAATGACATCATGGATATTTATTACTGTAGTGGATTTATTATAGTGGTATATGAACATATAATATTGTTTTTTGCCGTGGCAGACATTGTAGAGTCAGATTCTATTAGCTAGCAGAGTAAACTCTGATCAGATGGCTCGTACAGGAGCCTTCTGGGTCCATGCTTATAAAACTTTTTAGTTGAGTCTGAGTTCGTTCTCAAGCTTTTGATTGGTCAGATTTGAGTTCTCAAGCTTTTGATTGGTCAGAGTTGAGCCTTTGGCTCAAATCTGACCGATCAAAAACTTGAGAACGAACTCAGACTCAACTAAAAGTTTTATAAGAATGGATACTGATCTTGGTCTTCTCTTTTCAAAGACGTCAAACAGTGTCTCTATCATGTAAAGGGATAAATAAAATTAATGAAGCAGCAAAAAGTGTCAGACCAACAGATAAAAGTGCATACTCAAGTATTAAAATGTTCATTTCTTCACCAAACCCTATGTTGTGACCACTCTTTAGAATCATCTCAAAGAGACAGTTCCAAAGAGTGGTCACAACATAGGGTTTGGTGGGGGAAAAAAAGTTATTCTTGAAAATGTTTTAATGTACGCATCTTATCTGGACCTCTGAGTGTAATCTGGGTCTGCATTGTTTGCAGAAGTTTGACTAGCCAAATAAATTTAGGTAATTTATACAGCATATTATAAGTTCAATCTGACATTAATGTTTTTGATTTCTTTGGTTAACCCTTTCCTCCATGAATTTTCATATAAGAAATCATGTGTGGATGAATATTAATTAGCTTAATATTTATAATGCCATATGAAAAAGAGAAGTTATGACCTTTGTAAATACTATAGAATCAAATATATGTAATTCCATAAGAAAAGAGAGCAGATCCTGATCAGACAGCTCATACTGTCTGATCTGGGTTCTACTCTGTTTGCAAAGGCATTTAAAAGCGTATCTATAGAGTGAAGGATAAATAAATCATTAAAGGAAAATAAAAGTAACATAGAAATGAAGGAAATATTGAAGGACAGATAGTAAAGATTGAATGAAAAAGAAACCACAAAAGAAAAGATGACAGACTGAAGAAACAGACTGACAGAAAATAGACAAACAGACTGACAGAAAATATATGCCTACAGACAGAAAGATAGATAGATAAATAAACAGACATACACAGACAGACAAGACGAGAAGGCATATAGTCACATAATTAGACTCTCGGACCTTACCTTTATATTATACATGTATATTAAGCCATTATCTACTTGGCAATTAACCCCCAATCTGGAGACCTCTCTCGCTTTTCACACTCTACACTTTACAAGTTTATATAATTTAGGTGACAAATAGCCTTCAAGATATTGGCAGGCTTTTAAATGATTTGAATTTAAAATGAATTTATGTCAAAAGCATGACTATTTGATGACTTGTATATGAATGAACTACAACCTACTAGAGTACCTAATTTGCATAATGCATTTAGTGAAAACTTTTACTTAGCAGTAACAGTACATAAATCTGTCTTCTGATAAACAAAATTGATTTCAGATTTGTTACGGTAAATTGTCACAAGGATTTAAAGAAAATCAATGTTGATACCATTTTGTCCTAATTTATGCTGACTTTAGCATGATTACAGAAAAATTGTGTTTGATATCAAACTTCTGCCATTTGGTTTGTAATAATTATTGAGTTATTTCAACTACATGGAAAATGGAGGTACAGTAAAACCCTGCTAATGCAACCACCTAAAAGAGGTATAATTCTGGGTGCTATATGCAGGTGGTAGCTTAATACATGACACAAGTAATGCAGAAAGCTCCTATAGGAGCTTTCTGCATTGCTTTTGTCATGCATTAAACAACCACCTGCTTATAAAGACACCCATGTTTATTCATTAAGTGGTCGCATTAGAGGGGTTCCACTGTACAAACATATGAATATTCTGTCACAGCATGTTTTTATTTTGTAGTTACGTATTTAACCCTTTCCCTGTTCTATACTTATTTCAAATTTCAATACCTACTGAATATTTATGGACAAAATAGTTATAATGAAATATGGAAGGTGCAACATTGTAGTCATTTTGGAAAGTAAAGAAACAGATCTTTCAAATTCCATTAGCAAACAGAGATGACTCTGATCAGATGGCTCCTATAATAGTCATCTGATCTGGGACTACTGTGTTTGCAAATTCGTGAAAACACATTTATATGAGGTTGAAAACTAGTGAAAATATTTTAGATTCTGACCCAAATTAGAGGTTTTCACAATACTTTAACCGTTTCCCAGTTCAGTATTCATGTAAGATATCATGAATATTTATTAGCTGAATTTTTATAATGGCATATGTGTACATGAGTTTTTGGTATTGGTAGAAAACAAAATTATTTCATAAGCCAACAGAGTAGACCCTGATTGGCCATCTGATCTGGCTCTTCTCTTTTTGCAAATGCATGAAAAGCCATTTATATGAGGGAAAGAGTTAATTACCCAAAGTATTTTGACAAACTTAAGAAATAGTGCAGATCCAGATCATTCAGCTCCTGATAGAGCCGACAGGGTCTGCACTATTGCTACAATGTCAGACTAATTTAAAGTTATAAAATTGAACTATTCGGGTTACAAACTTGTGCATAAGGAAAGTCAGGTGTATGAATACTTACAGTGAAAAGGGTACTATGTCATTTAAAGATCAAAAACTAAATTTGCATAGGCTAAACTGTACAAGTGAGATAGTCCACTTCTATAATTCCATGTTTTCATGGTTAGCCCTGGTTTCAAAGGCAAATTGGTTGATGTTGTTTTCTGTTACAGGGCAAAAAGAGGTCTGGAGATTAACATTCAAAACTTCATGTTCATTAACCCTTTCCCTTATATACATGTAAATGCTTTTTCATTCATTCCTAAACAGAGTAGACCCAGATCAAACAGCTCCTGTAGGAGCCATCTGATCAGGGTCTGCTCGGTTATGAAATAATAATCAATCTGACACTACAGTTTCTGCCAGTACCAAAACATCCAGTGCATATAATATGCCATTAATAGATATTCATGGATTCAATATTATTATGTCTCCGCCATTTATGTCTGTCCGTACATCCGTCCGTCTGTCTGTCACAAACTTGTGTCGCGCATATTTCTGAAACCAGTAGTACTAGAGTCACCATACTTCAGAGGAATGTTGACCAGCATGAGCTGTTGTGCACCTGGTTTTTTTTTATTTGTCTCCCCGATAACTTTGGAGTTATTGCCCCTGATGACTTAAAATTAGACAAACTTTGTGCAGTGTGTATCTCTGGAACTGCTAGGGCTATAGTCTCCCCCTGATAATTGTTTAGTTATTGCCCCTGATATGATAACTTAAAATTAGACTAAATTTGTGTCACACATATCTCTGAAACCAGTAGTGCTAGAGTCACCAAACTTTACAGGAATGTTGACCAGCACAAGTTGTTGTGCACCTGGCATTTTTGAATTATCTCCCCCTGACAACTTTGGACAAACTTTGTGTTGCGCATTTCTCTGAAACTGCTGGGGCTAGAGTCACCAAACTTCACAGGAATGTTGACCAGCATGAGATGTTATGCACCTAGGGTTTTTGAATTGTCTCCCCCTGATAAATTTGGAGTTATAGAAATTACAGACATTACACTTGTGTATTGGAAAGAGGATGAATGGGGAGACATCTGTTTTTGTGAGAAAAACAAACCTCTAGTTTCATACATGAATGAATATTCATAAAGGTAAGGGTTAGTTAAAAAAACAACATAAAAAACCCCATCCTGAAGACATGAATGAATATAAAAGCCTACCTCCATGACTCTTATTGCATACTACTGGATAATTCAACCTTCAGCACTTTATGAGTGATTTTGTTATAGCCTTTACAGAAGGTTTTGATTCAGATGAGATGCCAAGTAACTTGGTGTCTCATCAGGATTCAAACTGTTTGTCACTCTTACCATGATTCTGGCAAGGTACGTAAGAAAAAATCTTTTTGGCATTGAAACGGACGACAATATAAATTCTGTAGATGACAAATTGTTCAAAGTGCACATGGTTAAAATCGTTAATTCTTTGCATGTAGGTTCTCCTGCTATTTATTATACTCCATGCAATGAAGTTGCTTGGAGTATATAGTTTTTGACCCGTCCGTCAGTTCATCCATCAATCCATCTGTATCATAATACGTTGTTGCTCATCTAGCACTTCCATTTCTTGATCAATTTTTCTCAAATTTTCATTAAGATTTGTTATGAATAAAAGCTTGAATGAGTTTGATTTTCAGAGGAATCTGTCATGGGAAACCACTCTTTTTTCTCTGTGGGGTATGTGAGTTTGCTCAATAAAGTTCTTTAATGGCCTATGCAAACAGAGTTTGGTTTCTGAGATCCAATCTGTTTGTCACCCAGACTCAACTTCTGAAAAAAAAAGTCAGAGAGAACATTAATGTCTGCAACATTTTCTAAAACATTAATTTAATGTTTTAGAAAATGTTGCAGACAACAATTGAACAGACAACAAAATTAACATGTAAAGAACTAAGATCAAATCTGTTTTCAACCCTGGTGATGAATTTGGATTTGTGTATCTGTTCCAGGAGCTTAGCGGTCAGCCCAGTCCCCACAGTGTAAATACTGATGACAGTGAAGATGATTGTTCAGACCTTGAACTCTCCAATGGTAACAAAGACACATTTGTGTTACAGGTAGGTATCACTAGGCATGTTACTTGATACCATAATGACTGGAATTGTAGCAAATAGTGTAGATCCTGATCAAAGTTCTCCTCCAGGAGCAGTTTTTTACTGGATCCACACTACAGTAAAACCTCTCTATAACAACCACAAAATTACGAGTATTTTGTCTTATAGGCAGGTGGCTGCTTAAAGCAAGGTGAAAATAAAACAGAACGCTCTTACAGGAGCGTTCT